>PKMM01026526.1:0-83441 GCA_002933915.1 Eutrema heterophyllum | reverse complement strand
TTTTTTTTTATAGTAACAGATTTTGTTTTACAAAATATTATATAAAAATTTAATTTTATCATTATTTTTATTATTTTTACGGATCCGAATCCGGATCTAGATATCCGCGGATATCTTAATATCTAGACGGATATCCCAAAATCCGGATATTCGGAAGCCCCAGATCCAGATCCGGATAGTTAAAACTCGGATCCGCCTGATCCGGATACGGATCCGGATATCTCAAAATTTCTCAGATATCCGATCCATCCCACCCCTAGTATGCAGTAAAGTCGGTTCTGATTCTCTTCTAGATGGGAAACATTTAAGAATATCCCAAGAAACTATGCATGTCCACCCTTACTTGAAATCTAAGTTGGTCTTTCCGTAATAATTTTAAGTTTCTCCACAACCTGTACATACATATACTAATGAATGCATGTGCAAATAATATTATAATGTAGTATATAGTTTCAAGACACTTTAATCAAAACTGAAATCGTGAGAGCTTGATTCTACTTTAAGTCTCTGTGTTCATATCAATGTGATTCTTTGACAGAACAAAACAAGATCGAAGATCATGATGATGAGTAATCTAAAACTCGGCGTGGACGTGATCGGAGCACACAATCTCTTCCCAAAAGACGGTCAAGGAACCTCAAACGCTTTCGTCGAGCTTTACTTCGATGGTCAGAGGCATCGAACAACGATCAAAGATCGAGACTTGAACCCTGTTTGGAACGAGAGTTTCTTCTTCAACATCTCAGATCCATCTCGACTCCACTACCTCACTCTTGAAACTCAAGCTTATAGCCACAACAGATCTACTAATGGACGTTCCTTCCTTGGCAAGGTATCTCTCTCAGGGACCTCTTTTGTTCCTCATTCTGACGCTGTTGTTCTCCACTTTCCCATGGAGAAACGTGGGATCTTCTCTCGTGTGAGAGGTGAACTTGGTTTGAAAGTTTACATAACCGACGAAGCATCTTTAAAATCCTCGGCTGCTTCAACTAATCATCCAGATAACCTAGATCCGGCATTCCCAACAGGTACGTATTAACATCAGTTCAGATACCACTTGTTGGGTGGTAAAAATCCAAATCACCTACTAGTTATCAAAAAAAAAAAAAAATACTTGTTATTTCTTTTTTGGGTTGAATTCGTTGGCTTTGATCCGCTCTCTTGTTTTTGGTTTTGAGAATTCGTAGCAAAACACGTACGGTTAGTTTTGGTGTAGCAAAACTCAGTTGATTTGCCCGCATGGATGTGGTCTAGTGCTAGGATGGACCGTGTGGGGTGTTACCCCACTCCATCCGGATTCGATCCGCCCTGGAAACAAAAACACATCCATGTGGGAAGTCTGGCCCAGACCGTTTATCTAGTAGTCCAGTAACAAGCGATATGGCTATCCCTAATATTAGTCGGAAGACATTCCAAACTCGGGACAGGCGGTGTGGTGGCCCATTAAAGGATCTCATGGCCCGTTGGCCCGAGCCCAGCTCGGAGCTCATGGTGTCCGTTGAACCTGGGAGTAGTCCACTCTGTAGCACTTCGGTGCGTTCCTACCGGGACCGACCGTATCAGCCGATAGGATATATCAAAAAAAAAAAAAAATCAGTTGATTTTGGTTCGGTTTTTTATTTAAGAAAAGCTTTAATTTTTAAAGAGTAGTTATAATATTAATTTAACAATAATAAGGTCTATTCTTAAAAATATGGTTTTTCTAACACTAAATTTATTTCGATCCACTTTATTTGACATAAACATAATTAAAACAAAGGGCTGTAAACAACTAATGGTTCAACATAAGTTTAAAAATGGAAAAATCTTTGCTAGCTACATGAAGTATACCCTATCACATGATTACACATGCAGACTATATAAATGCATCTTTAACTACACGAAGTATATGGTTACCATGGTGACATGTACGAACTATCAGTGGTTATGTCGTCAACTACATGTACAAAATAAATGCATATTTAACTACACGAACTATATATAAATACATCTTTAACTACACGAAATATATAGTTACCATAAGCCTCATTTGCGTAATCGGAATAGTGTGACCAACGACGGAATCCGGTACCGTCGCCGTTTCCATGGTCTTCATCTTCCGATCAACCTCACTAGGAAGAACAATTCTCTATCCATCGTGGCTCATTCTGATTCCGATCTTCCATCCCGAACCGCCTTCTCTCGCCGCACGTTTCTCCTCGCGCCGCCACTCCTCTCCGCCGCTGCTTCAACCACCTCCACTTCTCCTTCCCACCCACTCTTCTCCAGCTTAGCCGCGTAACCCAACTCTTGCCGCACAAACACATCTTTTCCGGCAACCGCAACCATCCACGCTATTCGGGCTCGCGATTTTCTCCCAAACTTGTGCGACTCCGCTTTTCATCTCTCTGTCTTGCACATCTTTCTCATCGATCGGATCTCTTCCCCAGAAAGCCTCGCCGTATCGGTTCAGTACTGCCGTGCGCCGGAGTATCCGGTTCCGGTGGCGTATGAGGATTCATGGTCTTCTCCCAAACTTTTCCGACTCATCCAAAAAATAGATGTGTTTGTGCGGCAAGGGTTGGGTTACGCGGCTAAGCTGGAGAAGAATGGGTAGGAAGGAGATGTGGAGGTGGTTGAAGCAACGGCAAGGAGAAAAGTGCGGCGAGAGAAGGCGGTTTGAGATGGAAGATCGGAATCAGAATGAGCTACGATGGATAGAGAATTGTTCTTCCTAATGAGGTTGATCGGAAGATGAAGGCCATGGGAACGGCGACGGTACCGGATTCCGTCGTTGGTTACACCATTCCGATTACGCAAATGAGGCTTATGGTAACCATATACTTCGTGTAGTTAAATATGCATTTATATAATTCGTGTAGTTAAATATGCATTTATTTTGTACATGCGACATAACCACTGATAGTTCATATATGTCACCATGGTAACCATATACTTCGTGTAGTTAAAGATGCATTTATATAGTCTGCATGTGTGATTATGTGATAGGGTATACTTCGTGTAGCTAGCAATTATTTTTCTTTTAAAAGTTTCGATTGTTTAGAACAACAATTGATTCTTTTTGTGACAGTTTCAGCTGTGAAGGTAGAGCATAGATCCGACATACGACATGTCTTTTACAACCTCCCAAACAATGCTCAAGAACATCTACAACAACATCCACAAGGACCTAATCAATCTTCTTCCTCCACTGCTGAACTGGATAATCATAACGAACATCATCACCATTACGTTCCAAAGCATCAAGCAGACGAGATGAGACCCGAATCAGCACCGCCTTCAAAGCTAATCCATGCGCATTCAATTGCTTCGGCTCAGCCTGCGGATTTTGCGCTTAAGGAAACAAGCCCGAATCTCGGTGGTGGAAGAGTCGTTGGTGGGCGTGTTATCCACAAAGACAAAACCGCTACGAGTACTTATGATCTTGTCGAGAGAATGTATTTCCTCTATGTCCGCGTCGTCAAAGCTCGTGAGCTTCCTATAATGGATATAACAGGAAGTGTTGATCCTTTCGTCGAGGTAAAGTAATTAATGTCTTAAGAAACATTTGATTCAAATCAAGAATTGTTTTTATTTAACCATTTTGTTTTATAGGTAAAAGTAGGGAACTACAAAGGAATCACAAGACATTTTGAGAAGAGACAGCATCCAGAATGGAACCAAGTGTTTGCATTCGCAAAAGAGCGAATGCAAGCCTCGGTGTTGGAAGTGGTGGTTAAGGACAAAGATCTTTTAAAAGACGATTATGTCGGTTTTGTTCGGTTTGACATTAATGATGTCCCTCTTCGTGTGCCTCCGGACAGCCCTCTTGCTCCACAATGGTATAGACTAGAGGACAAGAAAGGAGAGAAGATCAAAGGTGAGCTAATGCTCGCTGTTTGGATCGGTACACAAGCCGATGAAGCTTTCTCTGATGCTTGGCATTCTGATGCTGCAATGCCTGTTGATTGTACTCCAGCTATCTCCGCGGTTCTACGTTCAAAGGTACAAGGACCTCAATTTTTCTTTCTTCTGTTTACGTTATAGTGTTTGTATTTACGTTGATATGGTATATATGTAAGGACCACATCAAAAGTGAAAAAAGACCAATAATAGTAATACATTCATCAATTGCCGTCAATTGTTTGAGTTGAAAAACTATGATTATTCACGTGTTAATTAGTGTGTTTATTTTCAAATGAAATCATAGCTTTTAGTGATTGAATAAATAGTTGTAAATATACATGCTGGATGCAAATGAAAAAGAAAATTATGTTATATGAATTGAAGGCAGTATCATTTTACGCTCTGTTTGCTCTGTTTTTACCAGTTTCTTCCTCGTCAAGTTATAGACTAATCTCTGGTTTTACCAGTTTCTTCCTCGTCAAGTTATAGACTGAGTGTTAGTCTTATTTTTTTATTCTTCCTCCTTGTAAATAATATTTATTTTTGAGCAATAAATTTGAAATTCCAACAAAAAAGCATAATTTTGTGCTGGTTTTATTGAATTTGAAGCAAATTTTGATTATTTGTGTCATTGTTTTGGTTATGATAGGTCTATCATGCGCCACGTCTATGGTACGTGCGTGTGAATGTGGTCGAAGCGCAAGACTTGGTTACGACAGAGAAACATAGGTTCCCGGATGTTTATGTCAAAGCGCAGCTAGGAAACCAAGTCATGAAGACAAGACCATGCCAAGCTCGTACCCTTGGTGCGGTATGGAACGAAGACTTTTTGTTTGTTGTTGCAGAGCCGTTCGAAGACCATTTGGTTCTCACCGTCGAGGACCGGGTTGCTCCGGGAAAAGATGAGATACTTGGCCGCACTTACATTCCTTTGAACACGGTAGAGAAGCGAGCTGATGACCATATGATACACTCGCGCTGGTACTGTTTCTAATTATGAGATTAGACTCAAAATGTATATAAGGAGGTTTTGATTTATATGATTCTTTTGAAATGTGTTTGGATAGGTATAATCTGGAGAGACCGGTTGTTGTCGACGTGGACCAGCTCAAGAGAGAAAAGTTTTCTATGAGGATTCATCTTCGAGTTTGTCTTGAAGGAGGATATCATGTATTGGATGAGTCGACTCACTACAGTAGCGATCTCCGCCCATCCGCGAGACCGCTCTGGAGACAACCGATTGGAGTTCTCGAGCTCGGAATCTTGAACGCTATTGGACTCCACCCGATGAAATCCAGAGAAGGCAGAGGAACTTCTGATACTTTCTGTGTTGCTAAATACGGCCAAAAATGGGTTAGAACGAGGACAATGGTGGATAACTTGTGTCCCAAGTATAATGAGCAGTATACTTGGGAGGTATTTGATCCAGCGACGGTTTTAACCGTTGGTGTATTCGATAACGGACAGCTCGGGGAAAAGGGAAACCGAGATGTGAAGATTGGGAAAATCCGTATTAGGCTGTCTACTTTAGAGACTGGACGGATCTACACACATTCTTATCCGCTGCTCGTTCTTCACCCTACTGGAGTGAAGAAAATGGGCGAGCTGCATATGGCTGTTAGGTTCACATGCGTCTCATTCGCAAATATGCTTTATCAATACTCAAAACCCCTTCTGCCCAAAATGCATTACGTAAGGCCGTTTTCGGTTATGCAGCAGGACATGCTCCGGCACCAAGCTGTCAATATAGTGGCTGCAAGGCTAGGCAGAGCAGAGCCTCCACTGCGGAAAGAGATCATTGAGTTTATGTCGGACACGGATTCGCATTTGTGGAGTATGCGTAAGAGCAAAGCCAATTTCTTCCGAATGATGAATGTTTTCTCCGGCGCTATCGCGGTTGGGAAATGGTTCTCCGATATTTGCTCGTGGCGAAACCCGATCACAACCGTTCTCGTTCATGTTCTGTTTCTGATGCTTGTTTGTCTCCCGGAATTGATCCTCCCAACGATGTTTCTCTACATGTTTTTAATAGGCCTCTGGAATTACCGGTTCAGACCACGTTATCCACCGCACATGAACACTAAAATCTCTCAAGCTGAGGCGGTTCATCCAGACGAGCTTGATGAAGAGTTTGACACATTCCCAACCACCAAAAACCCTGACATGGTGCGGTTAAGGTATGACCGGCTTAGAAGCGTGGCCGGGAGGATTCAAACCGTAATTGGAGATCTTGCGACGCAAGGAGAACGTTTTCAGGCACTTTTAAGCTGGAGAGATCCACGCGCGACCGCAATATATGTTATATTCTGCTTTCTTGCGGCCATAGTTTTCTTCATAACACCGATTCAGATTGTTGTTGCGTTGGCTGGTTTCTTCATCATGAGACATCCGAGGTTCCGACACCGGCTTCCTTCTGTACCGATTAACTTCTTCCGCCGGTTACCTGCTCGAACGGACAGCATGCTTTAAGTCTCTTGCATTGTATTTGTATGGTTGGATACGTATGTTTATGATATGTCAGATGATAATTAGATCACTTAATTAATGATTGGACTATAGTGTTTGTTCGTTTGAGAATTTCTATTTTGCATTGCAATTTATAGTTACGAGCATTAGTCTGAATTAAAAAATTGACGTTTTGATTAAATTGTGTTGCAGCTAGCATAGGCAAAAAAGATATGAGCTACTAAATTATTCGAGCTAAATATACAAAATCGTCTAAAACCACAGTTTTTTTAAAAAAGTTATCATTTTTCTACGAAACCACAAGTTTTTCTAAAGTTCTATTATTCTTTTTACTACACTCACTCCCAATATAGTTGGAGGGATCAATATTAAGTATTAACATTGGTGAGCATTGATCAGTTATGAATAATATATAATATTTTTTTGTTTGATCATATAGCCTCTTTTAATAATGTGTGTATGGTAAGCGTGTTTCCTTTTCCACAATAGCTTCGAATCAAAAACCACAAATTTAATCAATGATTGTAAATGAGCGACTTTCAAAGTTTTAAGAGAAATTAGAATCTATGACCATCTATTCAAAAGAAATTGGCAATATGACCATTCACCGTTTACAAAAAATTAAACCCACTTTTACTCTTCTTCTCTTCTTCTACGATCAATCCATCTTCTTTTCTCTCTTTCTTCTTTCTTCTTTCTTCTCTCAAATCTTCCATCTATCATGTTCTTCCTCTCTCAAATCTCTCAGATCATTTCTCTGTCAAGAGATCTCGGGAATCGATTGCATATGAGAAATCGTCCGGACTGCGAGTTTCTACGATTGAACCCACAATCTGATTCTTCGAATTCTGGGTTTAAACAAAACGAGGAAGAGGACGAAGACAGCGAGTGCTTCCACGAGTCTCTTGATCGCTCAGAATCTTCTCCTCGAATCTCCTCTGCCGCTTCCCATGACTCGGAAGAACCCAACGGTGCTCGCCGCCGCAGATACCCATGCCATTCCCCGTCCCTCGGTTTCAAATGGGTTCCTCAAGGTTCGATGTTTGGATCTGCGATCTCGTGTAATCAATTGGCTAGGGGTCCACGAATTTATATATGTTAATATGAAAGATAGCGTTCATCGATTGAGTTACCATGATAAATATAAAGTTGACGATTCATTTAAATGTTTACATGATACAATAAATATTTTAACATGTGCAAGACTATTGTTAGCAATCTAACATGTTAATATAAAAGTTAGCGTTCAACGAATTAGTTAGTATTAGCGTTCAACGAATTAGTTAGTGCGTTAAACAAAAACTTTGGTTTACATCTAGATGTCTATATAATACAATAATACAAAAGCTAACATGCAACGATTGAGTTACCATGTTAAATATAAAGTTGGCGATTCATTTAAATGTTTACATGACACAATAAATAGTTTAACATGTGCAAGACTATTGTTAGCAATCTAACATGTTTGATATCACGATAAATATAAAATAAGATGTTAATATAAAATTAGCGTTCAACAAATTAGTTAACGCACTAAATAAAAATTTTGATTTACATTTAGATGTGTATATGATACAATAATACAAAAGCTAACATGCAACGATTGAGTTACCATGATAAATATAAAGTTGGCGATTCATTTAAATGTTTACATGGCACAATAAATAGTTTACCATGTGCAAGACTATTGTTAGCAATCTAACATGTTTGATATCACGATAAATATAAAATTAGATGTAAATATAATGTTTATAGGTAATACAACAATTGGTAACACGTTACAAAAATATTTGTAATCCTTTACAATAATAACTATGGTGGCCGACGCCAGTGCTGTCATCGTCACCGGAACCATTGGTATATGGATCTCATTAGATTTCCATCGGTAAAAATAATATGTTTTGTGTTCGAAGTTTTGTCATATTCATCTCTGTTTTGTATTTTTTCTGTTTTTGTTGCCAGAAAAAAAAAATGTTGAAGGAAAGAGAAACGATGTTACAATAAATATGTTAGCATGTTACAAAAATATATAACTTTGTTAAATATAAAATTAGCGATGCATACAAGAGTGAGGTTCTCAGCACAAGGTAAAAAACGTCAAAACCATTCCCGACAGCTACAGTAGTTTTAGAATATGTCACATCATCAATTTTTTTTTTTTCATCGTTATATACCTCGTTAACTCATGATATTATTATATTTACACAATAGTTGCAAATAAATAAATTATCATATATATATAGTCGTACCTTCCAATAATATTGAGCCATAATATAGTGGCAAACAATATATTAAAAATCGTAGGTTTTAAAATATAAATTGGACTAATTAATTGTCTGTACGTCGTAGTTAGGTTTGCATGCCACAAGATGCCAACAGCAAATTCACCTTCTTGTAATTTGTCAGTCATAGTATCGTCCAAACGATTCCAGGGACATGTATATTTTTTATTTTATAATAAGGAAATACTCTATATAGTCATTTATATAATATTTGCTGTGGCCAATTTTTTTTTTATTTTGAACATTGGCTGTCGCCATTTGACAATTGTCTATATAAAATTAGTACTTATTATTCGGTAATACTATAATATTTTTATATTCGATAATATTATAAAATTTTACTGGCTTCGGTATTTGAATTGATTGTGAAATCTCTAATCATAATTTTATCATCTAGTAAATAATTTCAAAATTTTAAGCTGCAATCATAAATATGTTATTTATCATAAATTAAAATTGGTTTCATTTCAAATAATTTCCTTATATTATTCAGATAATACTTTTTACATATACATTTGAATTGGTGCTATATTCAATATTTATACATCAGTAGCGATAGCTGACAAAAGAAATACATGTCAGTTCGGACAATTATATAATCCATCCTTCTTTTTTTTTGACGTCTATGGTCTATATACTCCATCTAAAGTACTATTTATATAATATATATATATATATCTTCTATAATATATTTTTACAAAGAGTATCATTTTCACACATTTCACCCGTATTAAGAAAACTATTAAAAGTTATATACTACCATTTATTAATACACTAAACAATTTTCTCTCTATAATTAATACACTAAAACAATAATGATAAAACTGAATTTTTGTTTAAAATTATGCATTAAAAACATAAAACGATACTTTTTATGAAACAAAAAAATATTAAAATGACATTTTTTGTGAAACGGATGGAGTATAATTTCGATAACAATTAGAAATTTCCAAAAGAAACACAAATGATAGATTAGGAAGTTGTGGAGGTACGTACCTAACGTACGTGTATATATATAATCGATAGGCTGCTAACAAATTGAAACTTAAATATGTGTTGTAATTGTCTACATACATTCAAACCTTAAAATCATGAGAAAATAGAAAAGTAACCCAACATCTAATAATTATTACCTTATATGTAATTGAGATAATCATAGTGAGCTCACTTGCACACCCACTATGTTTCTATTTAATGACCTGTCTTCAACTATCTTTAAGTCTCACCAAAAAATATATACAATACATGCCTGTATACTTGCTCTATATATATAGTCGAATATTACCGTCAAGGAAAATAATACGAGATCGATTTTTTTTCCCATTCTCAAAAACCAATTTACCCATGGAATAAATACAGTGATACATGATGAATAATTCGTGCTTATTTTGTCTACTATGCATGGTTAATAAGATTTTTACCGTGGACGAAATATAGTTTTGAAAGATGTGAAATTGTCTTAACGAGTTTGATGCGGACTTTTTTTTTTTGACCAAAATGCGGACTTTTTTTATCGTTTACGAAACTATGTGTGAGCAAATCGTTTCATGTAGTGGGTTTTCACCTATTTTGCCATTATTAAATAAATGGCAAAATATGTTTAGCTATTTTATCTATAACAAAATTATTTGTCACTCTCAGATTTAACTATTTAAGGGTCCAATATGTTTAGGAATCAATAACAGTCTTCATTTGCCTCATAGTGGTGAACAAAGTAAGGTGTTGGCCAAAAGCAATCACCTTATTACAGTTTATACCTTTCACTTTTGACATATATTAAAGAAGTGGACAAACAACCAAAGTAAAACAATTATAAGAAATAGCAAAAATGTAAAAGTTGTAAATAAATCAAAGATCCAAAGACATCATCACCATGTGACTCATGTTATTTTCCAACACCTAAATTTGATTTTTAAAAAAATAATTAAATAAGTTTATCAAAAGTTTGTCTCCTTCACTATCAAATTCATAATCATCATCTTATCAAAACTCATACACTAGATATGACATATTAATATTAATCCGGAAAGGAAGCTAGTTAACAAACTAGCCCAAGAACGTGAATTACGTGTGACTGCGATAATTATCCATCTCCCTATTCGAACTTTTAGAAATTAATATGCATGTTAAATGTTGGTAATAAGTGCAGTTTTGTTTGTCAACAAGTGAATAAAATAACATATAAAACGAAAAAAAAATATAAATATTTTAGAATTAAACATACTAAATATATATGTCCATATCTAATAGACTTTTAATTATAGGGTGATTGAGGTAACTAGGCCCAGTTGAAATTTACTAGTTTTCACTAAAGTATAAATTTGATACCGTTTGTGAAGTGTCGTCACATTAGATAATAAAAATCAAGATTTTGGGAAACAAAAATAACTCTCAAACGACATATTCTTAAAACGAATGGAATAACAAAAAATTATGCGGATTACTCATTTTTAAATGGGAGATGACAACAGAAATATATTGTCATGTGAGTTAAATTCGATGAGAATCACCAAATTGTAAAATTCTAGGAAAAGAAAATAATATCATGACGATTGTCAACAAACAATTTGGTTTTATTCTTATTTTTATTGATAAGGAATTTGTTCTTTGGTTCATAGTTTTCTTTTTAAAATGTTCTCACCACATTAATATTACACAAATATTCATCAAACACCCTTTTGCTAAAAACAAAAATCAAAATGAACCCGTTTCTTTACCAAAAAAAAAAAAAAATCACTTGACACTCAAATTGAAAGAAAAAAAAAGAAAAGAAAAAAAGAGACAAATTAATTAGGTGTTAGTGAGTGTAATTTAGTCATTGAGACAGAAAAACGGCTCTTCAAGCCGAAACCCAGCGTCGGCTCCAATGAGCTGCCACGTGGACAAGTAATAACAAAACGCATCGTTTCGTATCATCATCTCATTCCCATCTGTAAACAAATCCGGCAAATCAAACAGCTTCTCTTCGTCGCTGTCTTTGTCCGCAAACGAAGTCGTCGATGCACACCAAGTTTCCGACGACTCTTGAGCCGTAGTGTCCGAAGAAAACACCACGCTGCTCGACAACGACTGAGCCATCACGGCTTGACTCGGCTCGGCTTCAGCTAATTCAACAACATCGGAATTCTTCACACGGAGGCTATCGGTGGCAGAATCTTGCCAATTTACGGCGGCGGCGGTGGCAGCAGCTTGAATGTCTTTAGGAGAATTGGTGACCGGACGAGGAAGCTCGCTGGATAATTCAGGAAAATTGAGGTAAGCCGTTGTACCTTTGATGGCTAAAGCCGCCACATCATGAGCTCGAGCCGCCATCTCAGCCGTTGGATAAGTCCCGAGCCAGATTCTTGATTTTTTCCTCGGCTCTCTGATTTCCGACACCCATTTTCCCCAACTCCTCATCCTTACTCCTCTGTACGTCGGATGCTTATCTCCGCCGTTGGATTTTCGCCGTTTTCCGACGTTATCATCATCGTCTTGAACGGCTAATGATCCTGATGATGATGATGATCTTCGAGATACTTTTCTTTTAGAGTTGTTTTCCTCAGGGAAATTAGAAGTTGCTGATGAAGAAGAAGAAGAAGAAGAAGATGTTGTAGGTGAGGACAATGAGGCGGCGGCGGAGGAGGATACGGCGGAGATGAAGGTTACTTGAGAAGCACTCTTCTCTATGTTGATTTGTGTTTCCATTGTTAGAGAGAAGCTTTAGAAAGAGGGTTGCACAAAAATAGATGGGAAGTGGGCTTGTATTAATAATATTCCTCCGCGATCTTTTTTTTTCTTTGACTTTTTCATATTATAAGGAAAAATGTTTTTTCGTTATAATAAATGGAGGGAAGATGGAATGGGGTCCAAGGAACAAAAAAGATATTATGAGATTCACCGTTTTTGCGAACCAGTTTTGTTCCATGTGAAAATAAATAGAAACAACATGATTTCATACTTTCATATATGTATTTTAAAAAATAAATAAATACATTTATTACGTATATATATTGAGAAAAAAATAAATGCATGGCAAATTTTCACAAAATGTTGTTTTGACATTTTCACAGACAGATATTTGAACAATCAGATATATTTCTATTTCACTATTAATTAAATTGTAGTTTCATAAAATATCATTTTCAATTTTTTTACTGTTGTAAACAAAATTTATTTCGTGTTCAAAATTAATTTAAAATTCGAAATAACATTCTACAAAAGTAACTCCTAATCGATGTAAACTATATAGGAGTATTATTAAACGCCAAGAAAAAATATATATATTATATGGTAGTAGGTTTCGGGGTCTATTAAAAGACTTGCTAGAGTCTTCTTTGTTTTTCTTTTCCAATTAAAAGAACGTTACTTTTTTAAGGGTCCGATTGGTAGCTGAGTTTTAGGCGCTTCGGTTTGAAATGTTTTATGGTTAGAGAGAAACCAGTGCGGTAAAATATGACGGTTTAAAAATGTCTATGACTGCTAAAACTTTGGTAAATTTCAATGAAAAATAAATCTACGTAAAATTGAAATGGAAATTGAAATCTTAGTTTTCACTTAATAAATAAAAAAGTTTAGTTGAGAGTTCTATTTTTGTAAAGTTCAAAATAAGTATATATATATTGAATTAGTAATTTAAAAGAAAATATATTTATAAAAACTGAACTTACTGCGTTTTTTGAAGTTCTTAACCGCTTGGATTTCTCTTTAATCTCCAGGTTGCAATGCTTGTTCCAATCGTTCCTACGCACCGTTTAATTAGTCTAAGTGCAGTCATATCTAATTTGTGACCAAGCAAAACTGAAACGGTCCATTCCTTACCAATTGAACCGTAAAGGTTTCTCTTGTGGGTGAATCCAAGACGCACATAAATAGATTAGTTACGACAGTAACTAATTATGTCCAATTTAACAAATTATATGATGCCTAGAGGTATTTGATTACACGTGCCGTAAATAATACGAGTAGGAGTAATAAAGTAAAAACGAGATTCACATTTCCTGTGATGCAGCGCATAATTAGAAATATTAAGATAAATATGTGTTATTTTCTTTTTACGTATTTTAACAGTTTTTCTATTTTAACGAGGATTAGGTTTTAAGGTTTTAAGGTTTTTTATAAATAGTTTCTTAGGCTTAATGTATTATTCAGTTGTTGATTTTTAATAAAGAGTTTTGGCTTTTGAGAGAAAAGTATTCTTTATCCCTTGTTTTCGACAGATTTATCGAGATCTCAACGAATTCAAGAAACAGATCCCAAATGAGGATTCTCTCGAATCTTTTGGTTGAGCTGGCAGATCCCAATCGATTCCTTTGAATCCATTGGTTGAGCTAGTTATCGTTACTTCCGCTCTATCATCATGTTCCAAGGCGTTGGAGTAATGTTAAAATGGATGTAATTACAAACGGTAGTAAATTTTGATTAAACATAGAACATATACGTACCTAATCAATATTATGTGAGAGAATAGGTTTTTATATATACGTTATTGTATAATCTATGTAACATTGTTGACACGTCATATTCGATTCGGCGCCATCATAATTAATTAAGAAACCACTTTATTTGTTATTTATTATATATGGCCATTGGCCACCACAATAAATAGAAAATTTAGTGCTTCAATTTAAATATTTCTCTCAGCTGTGATTATAGAAGAATTAATTGAACAACGAACGACATTATTCACACGTATACACTATACTCATAGACTGATAGTTATGAAAGAAATTGAGCTAGTGTCCACTTCAGGAAAGTGTGGCTATTGTTCATTTAGAATCTTTTCAGTTGGTTGAGGAATATTGTCATATTGACCCCATTAGTCACACTAAGCTGCAGGTTCTCAATTGTTTTATAATATAGTCCGATTTCATTTTATATGATATTGTTTTTATTATTCATCCTTCGTGATTATAGATTGACATTACGGTGTGATAGCTCCAATGATGGTATATAATAGTAGTAGAATGAAGAAAAATATATAGTTGAATAACGTTATCACGCGCGTATATGATAATCATAAAACGTCAGAATATTAGGTTGTTTAGTTATAGATTGACACAAGTTGTGTTGTGCAGAAATCATAATATTTTGTATTTGATCAAAAATTTATGTCCATATTCGTATTGATAGCAAATTGTCAAAAAATTATGTTCATATTCGTATTTGATCCTAGCAAATTGTCAAAAATTTATGTTCATATTCGTATTTGATCCTAGCAAGTCTCCATAATCGAATTGTTTTGTACAAAAGTAAATTGTTAAAATTACTTGAACGATCATAACATATATAATAATTCTATACAAGAGTTAATCTATATTTCGTACTAAAGTTAATTAAATATATATATATATATATATATATATATATCTTAAATGATATAACATTATTTGAACTAGTTGCCAAATTAAGAAAACACGATAGTAGCTAGGTGTAGCCATGTAGGTTTGAAATAAATCAGGAATTTCGGCTCAAAATGTAAATTTTCCAAAAGTTTAGCTTTTATCCCATGAAAAACTAATAATTCTATAGTTTGAAAAAATACACGGCTGTTAAGAGGAGGAAGAATACGACATAATGCCGCAAGAAGAACACATGGAAGATAGATTAAATCACAACGTAACTGTGATTGAACTTGATCGATTATAAGAAGAAAAAAAACTCATGTATTATATACATAATTTTATGGTATAATCGTGCAGATAAATACAAAATAAAAGTCTAAAAACTAAGAAAGAGAGCAGAGATTGATGGAAATTCTGCGAGCGATATACGATGATTGATGCGAGATTTAATATTTTTATATAAGTCAATGGGCACACATGGCGCACATGCCACTCATTTTTAATTCTATAAAATAAAAATATCAACGAGTAAAGAAAAATAATTGTTTTTTGTCGACAAATATATTTTTATTTTTATTTTTCGAAACAGAAAAAAATGTTTATATCTTATAGAAATTAATGTGTTTATACTAATTTAGATACAACAAAACGATATGCAATAAGTTATTTTGCTGTAAAATGCTTTATGTTCTTATTACAGGAATAAAACAAGCTGAAATTTCACCGTTTGCAATAAAAGTTATGGAAAATAATTCTATTTATTCTAGTGCTTGGAAAAATGAAAAAAAAAATAACAAGTTTACAAGGAAAGCCATTTACTAAATAAATTGCAGGGGAAAGAGTGACTACAAAAAAAAAAAAAAAACTTTTTCATATTACGTTTATCAATTTTCCGTTATCTAAAACCCACAAAAAAAAAAAAAAAACTTTTCTTTTCTTCTTTTGTTTTACCATTTGGAAACAAGAGCCAGTAAAATATTGCCATCTGGAAAACTAAGTGATCAACGTTTATTTTTAAGATACTGACAGTTACATATGATAAACGGTAAATTGTGTGAATGTAGCCCAATGGTAAAGGGAAAAAAGGTGGTCCTAGTTCCTGAATCTAAATGCCTTCTATTTCGTGGAAACAAAAATGCTTTGTTTTTCTTCGTATAAAAAAAAAACTCTATACATCTATATATTGCACGGTATATAATATATTATAGCTACAGTACAAATATATGCATTAATCATTATCATATAATGCATATATACTACAATACAAATATATGCATTAATCATTATCATATAATGCATATATACCACAATACAAATATATGCATTAATCATTAATTACTCCCTCCTCCGCGAAGAATGTCGTTTTAAGATTTTATTTTTGTTTTACAAAAAATATCGTTTTATGTTTTCAATGCATAATTTTAAACAAAATCTAATTTTAACTTTATTGTTTTAATGTATTAATTAGAGAGAAACAAATTGTTTAGTGTATTAATAAAGAGTAATATGAAACTTTTAGTAATTTTGTTAATACGTGTGAAATATGTCAAAATAATACTATTTATGAAACAAAACCGGTATATACATATTAAAAAAGGTAACGAGGAGCGGTTCAGGAACTTAAATATGATGTTCCCTCTCACTCTTTTCTTCATTTAATTATCTGTTTCCCCATAAAAGAGGTAACCATTAAAATAATGATAAAAACAAAATTCGGAATTGTTCATTAGGCGATGGGCAAGAGTCATGAGAGATGTACTACTTTCTAGCTCGTAAATCCAGCTTGTTTATAACAACTAGTTGTATTTGCTATTTAACTTTAGATTCTAATAAATATAGAGGAGTAAATCATGCAACTTACTTTACTTTCCCTTTGAGTAAGGAACTCTCCAGTAATGGCAATATTAAATAATAATTAAACTCTTTGTCTGCACTTGAATCAGGAACGAAATATATAAAAGCAATACAATTTTTAGACAAGACTATTAGCGAAAATCATATTTTTAAAATTCAATTTATAAAAAAATTCTTAGTTGTATTTCAAAGTTCGAAACATTCTTATATATATATATATATATAAATAGTTTCTAACATAACTATTAATAATAGTTCCAAGAAAAAAATTGTTAAAGCCATGATACTTTTATAAACGTTCCATGATGTGTAAAATTTGATGATAAGAAAAACGTTGTCAGCTAAAACACGATAGTTTTTTTTGTATTTTCCTTTAAAATCATGCATGTATATATGATGTTTATATCTATCATAGTTTTTTCTTTGGTAATTGTGGAAGTTCGTTGAGTGGTAACATCTCTTGGGCCACACCAAATCAGATCCTCCAAATCTTGCTTTTGGTCCGACTGAATATCATTATACTTATAAATAATAACACTGGTTATAATTAAGTATATATTAAGACGCATTGTGATTGCAAAACCTTTACGAAAAAAACATGTATTGTAATTTCTTTTTGTGTTCCACTTAGACTCAGGAGGACTCATTGTTTCAAATTGAACTTTTGCATTTGAATTTGCGTTTACATGTGAAACAAAATAAAATTTGTGAAATAAATAAACAAAATTAGTTTTTTTCTGTGTAAAATATATTTACAAATACAAACAGAAACGATTTATATATTAAAATGATGAAAAGTGAATGAAAAAAAAAAAAGTCTCTTAAACGATTTACACATGATGATTACTAAAAGTTTCTCTCAGATATAGTAACATTTGATCTATCTTGAAACTGTGTGAAAAAAGTATCACGAAAACGTTTTGTCGGAGAACGGTTCTCAACGCTAATTTTCTTTTCATTTATTACAGAACAAATTTGTAAAAATAAATTTCGATCATACAGATTTGGTTTTTGCAAAGAACTACGCCAATGAGTGGTTGGATGTAGAAGAATACATATACTACAAATTCAGTATTGGTTGGAGGAAGCTTGAATCGAAACGAGAGGGAAAGATCAGCATGGCTTAGACCGATTAATGTTGTTTGTTTTTTGGGGGTGTGAACTTCTCTATAGTAAATTGGGAAAGGAAAAATTACTCTGGAAAAATAGTCACCAATCACACCCTAAAATAAAAATGGGGATTAAGACCTTTCATGAATTAAGATTTAAATTAAGAGAAAAACAGTTCTACATCACATCATTTGTACGTATTATCATCATGCAAATTTACACCTTTTTATCAGGAGAAAAAATAAATTAAGATTTAAATTTATAAATAATTATCATCATGCAAGGGAAAGGTAATAATTTGTAGGAAGAACAAAATTAAGAGAAAAACAGATCTACATCACATCATTTGTACGTATATTAGTGGATGCCCTACAAATTGTCTTTGTCTCCATAATTTTAGTTGCCATATTATTACATCATTAAAGAGACAAAATTTGATAATGATCCACTTTTCTCCTCTCCTATTTTTCCACCCCCGAATAATTCTTGAAGTTTCTGCTTCTTTATTTACTTTTTAGTATTATATGTTCATCTTTATTTTGGATTATATGCTCGCTCTTGTAACTTTTGCTGTTCTTTCTACTTGAAATATTAATATTTATAGCCAATGAAAATTAAATATTATAAACAATCAATGAGGTGTCCTTCGTCCATACGATAGGTATACTGAATAATTTATTTAAAACCGAATTACTATTTTGTCACATTTAGACCGTACATTTATGAGAGATTTGTAGTTTTAAGTCTTGATATCTTTTTTTTTCCACCAAACTAATCCAACGTAGATGACTCTAATAGTTCATGATATTCGAAACCGTAAAATTAAAAACGATCGTAAGTATCACCTGACAAAATATAATTATTTCCTTATGATTGGAAATGAAAGAAAAAGTGACGAAACTGTACTTTGCGTTACACTATTCTAGCTCCGATCCAAAATGAAATCAAAAGCCCAATGGGCGACTATTATAATGGGCTCTAGTATTCGTTAAAAAAATGTGAGAAACTTGTGTGATCGGAAAAATATCAGATGGTCCAAATGTGTTCCGCGTTGGAATTTTTTTTTCTTTTTCTTTTTTCAGTCCTGACAGCATAATTCTTTGCCCGAATGATAAATAAATATATTTATATATATAAAGAAGAATATACTTTCTTCTCGTGATGTCACGTCATTTTTTCATACTCTAAAATTATGATACATCATCAATTCATTTGTTAATTTTAAATTGTTAATATGATTTATTATTATACTTTAATTCTCATGTTAATTATCATTCATTAATTTCAACAAGAATTTGAAAAGACAATCCTTTATAAATAATAGCTTTTATATATATTGATGCATTTCTTCATTATTATTAAAAATGACGTACTTTATTTAAATGATTAGGTAGATATGGATATTAAACCATAAATTTATAGGATAATTGGATTTGGATCCGGTTTTACCAAATCCAAGAAACAAATTCTCGAATCC
Source organism: Eutrema heterophyllum (assembly GCA_002933915.1). Lineage (NCBI taxonomy): Eukaryota > Viridiplantae > Streptophyta > Magnoliopsida > Brassicales > Brassicaceae > Eutrema > Eutrema heterophyllum. Next base: position 64,044 of record PKMM01026526.1, on the reverse strand, counting down.
GAGTTCGTTAATATCCGCGAATATCCAAATCCGTTTCAAAACAGTTAAAAACCTAAAATATAAGAAAAAGACATAATAAATTTGAAAAAGATTAAAGTATTAAATTATAAAAGTAAATGCATGTTAAAGGGTGAGTAATACTCGCAGGAACTTCCAGAAGATAGAATGACAACTCTGATTTTTAATGGGTATGCGAGAAATGTTAATATGTTTATTCAACCTAATCTTCGAAATGGAGAATGAGTGAAGTCCTCCCATAAATATACATAGCTCAAGTTAGAGAGAGTGAGTGAGAGAGAGAGAGAGAGAGAGAGAGAGAGATTATGAGTGCACATTCGAAACACGTCGGAGAATTGAGATACTCCCAAATGATTATGATTAAATGACTAATGACATGTTGATTTTTTTGTGAAAATGACTTGACGCAATTGTAATTATCCGGAATTGGGTATGTGATTATGGATATTCGGAAATCATAAACTTACAGAAATATTCAGATATTTACAAACCAAATTTGATTTTACAGTTTTGATTAATATATTATGTAATTGTTTTCTAAATATTATATATATATATAGATATAAATAATTACATCAAGTACATATAAAAACCATTAAACACTATAAATATTAAAATTTGATTTTTTTTTTTACTTTGTGAAATATAAAATTTAATGAAAAGATTAGATATCATCGAGTTTTCTTGTAACAATGTTAATAAACACAACACAAAATTCCGCCCGAAGCACGAATCAGCCACTAGTGAATTAAAAAGTTGAGATGATTTTCCCGAAGATAGAAGCAATATAAAAATGCTGAATTAAATAGCTTCACATTCACGTCATTTATAAATCTCTATCCCCCTTTTGTAATCTTATATAAACCCTTATCCTCGTATTGTAATCCAAGCACAATTAAATAAGCCCATAGAACCAACGGTGCCTCTGAATTAAATTTTGTTATCACTTATCAGCATACATGGCCAAGGTTCGAGGAAAACTAAATATATTTACGTTTTCTTTTTTTTAATATTGATTATCTTCTCGTCTTATGGTCTACTTTTTACTTTTAATTATAATCACGCCTTCTTCATCAATAATTTTAGTTTAGTGAAGTCTCAGTATGCACATATATAAGTTGGCTGCTTACTTGTAGGAGAAGCAACCGCTGATGGATCTAGAACAAGGAATAAAGCTAACCAGTTTTACCGACAACGAATCACCAGAGATGATCTTGGATCGAACCAAAAAGAATGAAATCGGATCTGGTAACGTGGGTAGATGGAGCGAAGGTTATCGTGGTCCATGGCCTCCTAACCTCAGAACAGCTCAGAAAGCTAAGGTTTTGGCCACATCGACTAAACCGGAATCTTGCTCTGACTATGAGATTCCCAGTTTATGGCCTTTTTCGTTTAGCAAAGAGTATTGTTGCATCTATAGAGTGCCGAACCGGTTACTGAGAGTGAACCCAGAGGCTTACACTCCTCAGATGCTTTTAATCGGTCCTCTTCACCATTCTAAGAAATCTAAAGCCCTAGAGCTCTCCAAAACCGATCTAAGGTACACGTATATATACACTTACTTATCATCATACATTACAGACAAAAAGCTTTTTGTGTTTGCTTTTTCCGTTTATGTTTACATTTATATGCTAAATTATTATATATATAATCATATCATTTTACTGTTTTTTTTTGTTGTATCAGATATCACTTTTAATGTGTAATAAGCAAACGAAAATTGTTAAAAACTGTTTTGATGTTTTCGTCCGCCGTTATTGATATCTTAAATTATTTTGTTTGTGTAAAAAAACACACACATAGTATTTTACTGTTTATTAACAAATACCTTATAATAATTTTATACACAAATAAAATTTATTAAGTTTCTCGCTGACGGTAACGATTTGTATGCATAACTAGTGTTAATTATTTTTGTTTGAAAGTTATTTATGCTAATACGGTTGGAATACTCCAGATATTTGGACTATATGAACATGGAGCTTCACAAGAAAAAGTACCTTAATGGTATTGCAGATAAATATGGGGTGCAAACCGTCGAACAGTTCAGGAGAATCATCAAAAGAGATGAGCAATTTATAAGAGAAAGCTACGCCGAATCAACGGATTGGATCAAGTCCCAAGAGTTCGTTGAAATGATCCTACATGACTCGGTATTCATACTAGGATTCTTCATTCAGACCGGAACTCAAAAGTTTAACAGGAAAGAGGATATTCTTTTCGAGGAGCCTTGTCTCATAACCACTATTTTAGAAGACCTAATCTTGCTCGAGAACCAACTTCCATATGCTCTTTTAGTAGAACTTTTCGAACCTTTTCTCTTTCAGCTTAAAATTGAGGAAACGCTCCGTGACATTACCCTTCGAATTTTTAGGTTTGAAGGAAAGATACACAAGGACGTAAAATTCCGACATTTTACCGATTTGTTTCGACGTGTCCGTGTCGTAACACTTGGTTTGATAGAAGAACAGGCTAGTAGAGCAAAGGCTGAGCAACCGAAGAGCATAAAGAGTCTATACAATGCAGACTAATTAATCAGCAATGTAAGACATTAGAAATTTGACGTGCTCAATCCCGATTATTGAAATTTTTGGTTTGTGAAATGTAGCACTACTCGGTTCTGGTTTACGTTTGGGATTCAGGCTTTTAGCAAAATGTATTTTAGTTTTAAAGATTTTCAAAAACAAATCAAGTTATTAGTCAAATTAATTTATATTAGGTTTCGATTGGTCCTGATATTATAAATATAAAACCAAAACAATTTTTTTTAGTCTTCAGTTAGATTTTAAATTCAGATTTTTTTCGGTAATAGTTAAATCAGGTTGAACATTCGGATATACGACCGATACCTCTTTTTTTTTTTTTTTTTCAATTATGAGATTCCTAACACATCTTCACATTTTACGTTAAAAGGAGTTGTAAAGAATTGGTTGGGACATCAAGGATCGGTGGCAGAAATGGTGAACAAGCTTTGTTTAGGGCTTGTGGACTTTGGATCTCACTATCAGCCTATAGCTGAAACTCTCGACAATCACTACAAGAGCTGTCAACAGATCCGTCGCTACGCTCCGACGAGTCTACTTCAAAGATCTTTGGACCGGAACTGCCACTGTGGCTGCTGTTGTTCTTCTCGTTTTGACTTTGATCCAGACGGTGGCTTCTGTTTTCCAAGTGACGCAGAATGACGACAAGTCTCCACCGCCTCCAGCTCCGCCCCGAGGACTGTAATTTGTTTCTTCTATAACAAGAAACAAAACTATATTTTTTTCTTTCCCACACAAAACTATATTTAACTTTGTTTTTCTCTCTATCTTACTCACTTCTCATAGCGAATTTGGAAAAAGATGAAAATTTATGAATGTATATATATAATATTTTATTTGTAATTTATAATCAAACGTTCAATATTTTAACCGATCTTCGCTAGCAATAGCTTAAAATACAAATAAGATATTCGATTCCCCTCCTAGATTTTCGAAAGCTGCCCCATTCCCCCCTTCCCCATCCTCTTTCTTTCCTTCTCGAGAAAGAGAAAGAAGAGAACGTCGGTCATTGGTGAACTTCTCACCGCTTTAAAGAGGTGGCAACCGAAAATCGTAGACAAAGGTTTCAAAGAAACCATATCTCCCAAAGACTAGATACGACCGACGTCCGAAAATACTTCAGCAACTGTTAAAGAACATTCAATTTATTTGAATTCAAAATGGTGTTATTCGAAGGTTATTTTTCAATAAGACATTACCTTTTGCCCAAGTGACAGTGGTCCAGTGGTGAGCGTCTTGCGAATGTGTGAACAACACTCCCCTGGGTTCGACTCATCCTGGAAACAAAAATCACAATTATTTGGGAAGTCTGGATTTGGGCCAAAGGCCTAGACAGTTAATATGGTAGTCCAGTAACATGCGATCTGGCTACCCCTAACATTAGTCGGAAGGCATCATTCCAAACTCGGGATAGGCAGTGTAGTAGTCCATTAAGGATTTCATGGATCTCATGGCCCATTCGACCCGAGCTTAGCTCAGAGCTCATGGTGTCCGTTGAATCTGGGTCCGTAGCACTTCGATGTGATGTAGTCCACTCTGTAGCATTTATGTGCGTTCCTACCGGAACTGACCGGATCAGCCGATAGTATATATAAAAAAAAAAAAAAAGACAACGTTCTGCTTCCGAAAAAACAAAACAAAAACATCATAGAATCATTTAAGGTTAGATTAAGATAGTAAATAATTACTTAAATATCAAAATGGGAATGATAAGTCAAAGAAAACAAAAAGAAAGATTAAAAACAAAATAGAAAAATAAATATTTGCTTTCTAATTGGGTTTATTTTTTCCATAAAGTGATAAAGATATTCCCTTAAAACGATATGGGGTTTCCGCGCGCATTTTATGTCCGTTTGTGACTTCAATCTTAACGAGATAAAGGCCTGAGAATAAAGCCCAATGGGCCAGAACTGTGATGGGCTCCCGTAATTATTCAAAAAATGTGAGAAATTTGTGTGTGAATTCTTTGATAACGAGTTCTGCGCTGGACTTCTGCATTTCTGACAGCATAATTCTTTGCCCAAGAACAAGAGAAGACAGAGTTCGATGGAACTACACCAATTCAGGTATCTATACGGTCTCTTCAGGCTATAGATTTTCACGAACCTCGGTGGAATCTGATGATGCACCTCCGATAACCCCTCTTCATGGGGATCCCATTTTGAAATCAAGAATTTGGAAATTGCCAATAATGCAAAAAAAAAACATTATCTATGGCGAATCCTTACAAAAGCAATTGGTACGGCCACTCAACTAACAACAAGAGGAGTTCGTATGGATGTCACATGTCAGAGATGCTGTCAAGAAGCTGAAACTATCAATCATATGTTATTCATATGCCCATTGTCAGTTCCCACTTAGCGTCTATCGATTACATTTTCCTTTTCTTTTTAATCATTCCCTTGATGTTGAAGAGAATATACGAAACCTAATGGACCTTCAAGGAAATCAGCAGTTAACGGACCAACAAAAATTGTTACCTTTTTGGATCATGTGGCGTATTTGGAAAGCTCATAATAATCTTATCTTCAAAAACAGAGAATTAAGCCATGGCGTGATGTTGAGTATGCAGCTGCAGATGTTGCAGAATGGATCAGCATTACAACATCCAATGTTGAGTCGTCAAAACGTCCTCTTCGAACCTCAAAGGAGAGCACGACATGGACCAGACCTGAAACGGGATGGACTAAATGCAACTACGATGCTGCTTTTGATCCTCATTCAAACAAAGGTACAAGTGGTTGGATTTTGCGAGATCATCAAGGCAGAGCAAAATACTGGGGTTCGGCAGATCTTGGGAGAACTATATCAAGCCTTGAAGCTGAAGGAAAAGCATTACTAACAGCAATACAAAACGTCTGGAGTATGGGCTTTACATCAATCTGTTTTGAGGGTGACTGTCAAATCTTAATCAATATGATACATGACACAACAGAAGACATTACTCTCTTAAACTTAATTGTTGATATCAAGTACTGGAGTTCCAAATTTAATCGTATTTCTTTTACTCATGTTAGAAGAACTTTTAATGCATAAGCACATTTGTTAGCAAAGAATGGTCCTCATAATCTTAAGTTTTTCACAGGATGTATATATCCGCATTTGTGGCTAAATCAAACATTGTATTCTGATTTTATTAGTTCATATTGATATAATATCTTTTCGTCCAAAAAAAAAAAAAAAAACTTTGTCCAAAGTTTATATTCTTTGCCTAAAGTCAGACGCAATATACAAATGCTTTAAATTAAATAGCTTCATATTATCATATATATTCACATAATTTATTTTTCTATCCTCCTTTTGACACTTATATAAATCCAACTTAAATCCTAATATAACCCATGCACAGTTAATTAAGAAGGACCATATAGAAGCAGCGGCTTGGGGCTTTTAATCGAATTGTCTGTTTCAGCAAAGATGACGAAGGTTCGAAGAGAAAACTAAAACTTTTTTTTTTTCTGTAAACACATATTTATTAATTTGATGATACAAAATCAGAATACAATGTTTTTGTTAACCACCTTGGTGGATAAATACAATCAAAGAAAAAAATATTGTTCGGAGATCCATTACGAGCCAAAAGATGTGCTGCCGTATTAGCATTACGTTTTAACATGTGTACAAGATATTTGTGAAAATTTATGTTTCCATGCCATTATATCCTCAATTAGATTGAGAATTGACAAATCATGTTGTTGCCCTTGAATACCTTTGATTAAACTTTCATTATCTCCTTCAAATATCATCGAGTCGTATCCTCTTATCCACACATTTTGCATTGCACACAACACGGATTTACCCTCTGCTTCCAAGCTTGAGATCTAAGTCCATAAGTTAATTGAACCCCATTGTTGAGCCACACCGTCATGATTCCTTATTATCCATCCTCCCACAACCCTCCTCGTATTTGGGTCGAACGCAGCATCATAATTGCATTTAAATTGTCCTACCTCTGGGCGTTTCCAATTTGAGACTTTAGTTTGACATTGCTTCACGTTCCCATCATTTGTAGCTGTTATCCATTCGTTCACATCAATTTTGGAAAAATCAACATCCTTTTTCGGATTAATGTTTTGTTTGTTGAAGATTAAGTTGTTTCGGGATTTCCATATCTTCCACATTAAACACCATGGAAGAAGTTTTTGATGAATAGTTAACCCTTGTGAACTTTGAAGATGCATAATGTATCGTATATTCTCTTTTACATCATCTGATGGATTAAAAAGGCAAGGAAACGGCAGATTGGAGAGTCTCCATGTAGTGATCGACATTGGACATGCATGTGAAAAACATATGATTAATAGTTTCTGGCTCTAGACAACATCTTTGACAAGTTTGATCCAATCTCACTCCCCTCGTGGTTAAACGTGTAGATGTTCCCAATGATTTCGTTAAAATTCGCCATAGATAGTGTTTAAATTTTGGCATTATTGGCAAATTCCATACTTTAGATTTTAGAACAGCGTCACCGTGTGGAGGAGGTGCTTGTAAATCGACATTATTCTGATGTTTTGAAAACCAATAACCTGAAGCGACCGAATAATTACCATCTTGTGTAGTTCCACTTGATTATGTCGCAATTACCCCGTTGTGCCAAATATATATATATATATATATATATTGTTTTAACAAGTTCTCGATCTTCCTCCGTAAGAAATTGTCTCAAAGCAGCATCATTCCATCTTCTTGCTACACTATTTCCTTGAATTAGTTCAGCAACCGTACTTTGATTAGGTAGCTCATTCGTTTGTGCCGGTTTTGGAGGATCCGTTGGTATCCAATTGTAATGAAATTTTTTTGTTGTGCCTCCATCACCAATTATATAACGTGATCCCTTTTTCAAAAGTGAAATATCTTGTAATAATGATCCCCATCCGAATGATTGATAAGGTCTATTTTTGGCTTCAAATAAATGATGATCGTTAAAATATCAAAACTTATAAAATCAAGAAAATAAACAATTCGGCTGAGTAAGTAATCTCCATGCTTGTTTTGCCAATATCTCATTCCACCTTTAGTATATTTTTTAATATATTTTCATCCTCTTTATTTTTACATATATTTTTTCATTTAATGACATCCTTTTCTTCTTCCTTTCCTTTTTAATTTTAGTTTATCATATAATGGCACTCGAGCAATGTCATTACACTTACACAGCTTTTGTTTGTAACTACATCGACTTTTTGGACTGTCTCATTGAAACCGAGACGTTGACCTGCTCGTTAACAAAGGTATAATTTTACAGGTTTTTTCTTCTTTTTTAAAAAAGAAATTTTTTAATTAACTAATAATCTGTCCAATCAAGTTGTCGATTCATTCTAGGGTTTCCACTTTTTCCCCATATTTTAGATTAGAAAATAGTGGTCGAATGAAAATTAAATATCGTTTGGTACGAGTTGATTCAATATCGATTTCCTAGCAAAGATATGGAAAAAAAAATCAGTTTTCTAAATTAAGAAAATCTAACACAGCTTTATATCTTCGGATGATTTTTTTTTTCTTTTTTAATGGTTGGATCGTGAGATTCTTAATACATGTTTCTACGTAATACGTTCAAGGGTTATAAAGAAGTGGTTGGTACGTAAACGATTTATTGCGGAAAGGGTGAACAAGTTATGTTTAGGAGTTGTTGTCTATGGCTGTTATTATTACGATATAATTGAAAGCTTCAGCGAACACTACGAAAACCCTTTCAACAGATCCGTCGCAACGCTCCGGCGAGACTACTTCAAAGACATTTAGACCGGAAACGTGCATATCGTCGCGGTCGTTCTCGTCTTGTTAACTTAAATTGGGACGGTGATTACCTTTCTCCAACTAAGAGAACAAGAACAATTTTAACCCTACTCCATTTCTCAATTACAATCGTTTTTCAACCAAATTAAGAAAGTTCAAAATAAAATAAAAACAAATTTCAATATCATTTCTTAACAATTATTAAAGATAACTCTGAACTGATCGAGATTAAAGTTTGACATCCGTTCCCACATGAACAGACTTCCTTATTCATAAAATTAAAAACAACAACAACATTCGTTCCCACATGAACAGACTCCCTTATTCATAAAATTAAAAACAACAAGTTTTTTTCCAGAAACATAGACTTGTAACTCGGTGGGTCGAATTAAACACCCTTTCACTGATACAACAAAAGGGGTTTAATTCACCGGTCACCAACTCCGTAAACGCCCAGATCAGTCATGGCCACCGTGGTGACTTTCACCATCATGGAGGATGTTGCTCGCGGAGGCTGCGGGTTTGCTCTTCTGGCTAACAAACCTCCTGCAGTAAAGAGGAAGCCCATCGATAACAAAGCAAACCTTTTCATAATATCCCATCACAAGGTCAGGGATGAGAGAAAGCTTGAACATCACTTTCCCAAACAACGACGGCCTCCCTCTTCCCCCAGGCCTGTGCACATACACATGATCCACGTATGGTGCGTACAACCTGATGGTCACCATCATATATAAACACATTAAAGAACCAAATGGATAGCACCAAATAAATAATACCAAAACCGTATGATGAATCACCAAAACGTGACAAGCAAGACAACTTTTTATGGTTATTGTCTTGCGACATGCGATGTAACGTGTAACATGCAGGTTACTGTCTATGATGTATCCTTTGTACATACTAAACCAAAATTATTATCCATATCTATACATACAGATTTCATCTATGTGTGGATGTGTGTGAAAGAGTTGGTTCATAGATTAGGATATTGGAGTACACACAGCCAACATTCTATGTCACGATGTAATTAACGGGAATTGCAAGTTAATGGGTATGATATTGTGACAAAGCAAAAACTATCATCCATTTATATATTTAGAGGATGAGGACATAGGGTTAGTTACTTGCCTGTTGAAAAAGTTGAAAATCTGACTTTCCGAGAGGGGGAAGCCATTGGAGAACGTCAGGAAAATGCAGCGTGCGTCGGAGTATTCCTCCGGTCGGAACGCTAACGCATGTGCACTCAGGGCGGACGTCATGAATTCTTCTTCTTCTCTCTCCTTTTGTACAAATATATGTATTATCTGTTTTGCATATATATATATATATAACGTGAAGGGGTACGTATGGATGCAACGGTTGGGGTTCAAGGAATAGTATATTAACTTATAAGGCATAATATCAAAAATTTAATGATATCATAAATTTGTAATTTACAGGAGTGCACGTACTATGTTTTATAAAAAACACAAATTCATTTTAGGTATCCGGCCATACAAGACTTCAGTTTTATGTTTTTTGAGTAATTTTAAAATATTTCGCTGGGTTTTTGTTGAATCATGTATATATTCTTGTGATCAGAGCGTGGTATTAAAAAAAATTTCTCCATATGCATCATTGTTAGAAAATTCCGAGTAATGGATGTTTGATTTTAAGAAAAAAAAAAAACAAGATTCTTTAATTTCAAACATACGTATAGTATTTAGTTATTCATAAAACATTGTAAATTTTATTATTTTTGGGCCAATTTTAAGCGATCAGACACAACAACTGAAAGTTCGCTTCTTTTCAAGGATTCAACTCAGATTACTACAACCCATTATTAAATTTAAATAAACTCTCAACAGATTTTGTTAATCAAGATTCATGAAATATACAAGTAAAGTTCCCCAAAAAAAAAAAAAAAAAATTGTCACAATCCTTTTGATTCACCATCAAGTTTGGTTCCTTTGATATTAATGTTCTGTAGGCCGGAAGATAAGTAGCATACTTAATCTCCCAAGGTCAAAGCCTGAGATTAGTAAATATATATATACACACACTCACTCTGCAACAATTAACATTCACAAAAAGCTTTAACAATGGTCAAACCTCAAAAAACTCAGATGAAGAAGACTCCCCACAATACAAAGCTTTACACTTAACCGTTTAGTTGCAGAGCAATGTGTCCCGCGTTGCATTCCCAGTGGTCGCGTTAACCCTAATGAATCAAAGAAAAAAAGGAAAACAAACAAAGAATTTAATCAGATTCTGCTGAATTTTAAACGTAGAAGATTCTAAGAGATGAGAGCAGAAGAATTTTACCCATCCGCAATTTTGCAAAGGTATGCTCGTTGATCATCTCTTAGAGGAACATCAGTGAAGTCTAAAATCCAATTCAAAAAAATAAATAAATACACACAAAAAAGTATCAGGCTTTATGTGAAGCTCAAAGGTACTAAAGAGATGTGCTTATAGTTAATAATGAAAGCGTTCTTCTTTTTACCTGCGCCTGTAATGTTTGATCCCTTGAATGATGTGTTTCCGGTAGCAGTCGCTCCTTCCAAGTTCGCGTTCGTTAAATTCACCTGCAAAAATTGTTAAACTATTCGCCATTAATGTCAAAGATCTTTTTTGTTTTCCGAGCTTTACACACCCTTAGACATATATTATGGACACACATAGATAACATCCAATATGACCTTTGTTACGTTTGCCAAGGAGAAATCTGCACCTCGAAGATCAGCTTCCGATAAATCAGCACCTGGATTATGATATGATAAAGAGTTAATATCCATGAATCACAAGTCTTCTCTATTACAGACAGTTCTTTTGCTACTTCAACATAGAAAAGAGAACAAACCTGTTAAATCTGCATCAAAGAAGCTAGCACCTAACAACTTCGCACCCTTGAAGTTGGCTTGCCTTAGGATGGACTGCACGAACACGTCATCAAATAGAGGATGATCAAACGAAAGATTTGGTGTTTATGATGATCTATAACATTTGATGATTGAATAATAAAAAAAAGAAGAGAATATACCGTTTTGAAGTCCTGCCTGATCAGAGTCTGGCCGCTGAAATCCTTGCCGGATAAGTCCTGTCCCCTGGTGACTCCTTGTCCATATGGACCTCCACCCTTTCAGTTTCATCGAAATCCATAAAATACAATGAATGAATTTATGATATTTGCAGCTATATAATTCCAAGTGAATGGAAACTAACACATATCTGAGTCACAAGCAAATTAGATCACAAAAGGAGTTGCTTCCGACAAAGAACATAGTTACGACTTAAGAAGCATTTTTTTTTTGTTTGAGTTATTTCTACAAAGACATCAAATAAGTTGAAGAACATTTCTACATAACTTAACTGAGAACCAAATCAGTACTGAAACTTCCGGCTCGACCAAATGTAATATCAGTTCCACCAAAGAAAGTGCCTAATCTTTACACTCAATGGTTGCATACTGTTTCGAGACTCAACCAATTAAAATGTAAGTTCCATCTACGAAAGTGCCTAACCTTTACACTCAAATCATTGGTTTTCAAGTTTAGGCTGGACTATTTCAGGCCAAAGTATCTTTGAACACCCATACATCATTTGTTAAAGTAAGCCAAAGCATAATATCATTGGTTTAGACTAGTCTTGAAAATCCCTGTCAAGAAACCGCATTTTCCTGTAACCGTTCTATGGTGAGGTAATCAACACTTGTCTTGGGATAAAACTCCAAGCTTTTATACCAAAATCTTTAAACTTCCTTAAATTTCACTGTGAACTTTCGAGAATGAATATGATGCTTACAATATAAAAGGAATTAAGAAAGAAAAAATAGAGTTACCTTAAAAGCAAGAGCAGGATCAACAAAGAAGAGAGAAGCAGAGACGAGTGCAAGTAGACTTCTCTTTGAAATCTCTTCTCCTAATGACCAAACCAAACTTCCCAAAGGACTAACCACTTCTTTCCCTTCCTGCTAAGAAAAACCCACAAACAAACAAACTAAAAGAATCTCTTTTTCTTCTGGGTTTCAATTCAACACTGCGTTTCAGAGGTTGGAGAAAGAAAGAAAAAACTGGAGATTACCTGTGAGCAGCGAAGGAGACAATGAGAACGAGAAGAAGGAGAGCTAGGGAGAGAAGAAAGAGATGGTTTTAGAGAGATGTTGCTGCAGGGATACGAGACGTTGCTCAGAATTACCATTTTTGTTTTGCTCTTCTTCTTCACAAACAAATCAACGAGTCTGTTTCAGTGGATGAGCCTAAAGACTGCTGCTTGTGGATAAAATTTTGTTTTACACATGACCGGTGCAATTGAGAAAGGCCTACTTTACTTGGGCCAAGATCGGCCCAATATACATTGTTAAGCTCTATCCATATATACCACTTTTACTTCATCCTTTTTTCTCTGTATATTCTCAAAAACAATAATGCACAAGTGCTAGACTAGATTTGAACCGGATTCTCTTATCTAAATTCGGAATTTTAATCCATCTAATTATTCCGTTAAGCCGAAAATCGTTTTTACCAAAAAAAAATCACTCCGTCAAATGTAATTTTTGTGAATAGAGCGAGATCACGTGGAACAGATGTACACAAAACGCAAGAATCGAGGTTTTGATCATCATAAAATAACATCATGAGAAGGGGCATAAATGTAATTTAGTATGGCGTCAAATGATTGGTGTCCGGTGAGAGAGAAACACGCGCGGGGTGGGACAATGTCTCCCTCTATTATTTCTCTTGTGAGGTTGACACGTGGACGCTCCTTCACGTGACTTCCCACGTGAAAATCTGGCGTTTTTTTAATTCCATATGTCCTTTGCTATTTATTTTTCTCTTCACCCAATTCTAATTCTTTACACATCTTACTCACGTGGCTCTCACTCGCCCTGTCTCCTTGCTAACTTTTTTTTTGTTTTTTTGTTTTTCTTAGTCTTGAAACTTTCTGCTTTTCAGGTTTGTTGGATTTAGGATATCATAAAGGTTACCGAAAGGAAATTCGGTAGGTTGCCTTGTTTTTATTTGAGAAAATTCCATAAAAATATCTCAATTTTATTCCGATAAATTTTTTAATATCCGAATTATTTTTGTATCCAGTAAAATATATAAATTATTTTTTGTGCCTATTTTAAATCTTCAACTGTGAACCGTGTGCTCATTTTACAACCCCTCGTTAACGGAGGTACCTATACACGGTTTGAAACAGTGTTTATATTTAATNATAAAATATAGATTATATTTTAACTTTTGAATTTTGAATTAAAATTTTCTAAAAAATAAAAAATACAAAAATCCAATCAAATTTCTTAAGTGTTTTACTTACGCTATAAAAAAGTGTTTTAACCGTGCTGTACTTAAGATAACATCATGAGATCACAAATTTCTCATGATGTTATAATTTTCTTTATAACATCATGAAGTGTTTTACCTACGCTATAAAGAAGTGTTTAACCATGTTGTACTTAAGATAATATCATGAGATCACAATTTTCTCAAAAAAAGCATAATTTTTTTAAGTGTTTTACCTATGCTATAAAGAAGTGTTTTAACCGTGTTGTACTTAAGAAATTTGTGTTCACGTATTTTGTTTTTCTTTTAACCGTGTTGTGTTATTCATGGATTTTTTTTATTTTTTTGAGGTTTTAGAAATTTTTGAGAATTTGATTGGATTTTTGTATTTTTGATTTTTTAGAAATTTTTAATTCAAAAATTCAAAAGTTAAAATATAATCTATATTTTATTTAAAATTTAAAATTAGTTTTCTTAACTTAAGATTTTCGGATTTTTTTTATTTTTTCGAATTTTTTGGGGATTTTTTGATTTTTTGGAAAATTTAATGTAATTTTTAATTTATTTATTAATATTTTATTATTAAATATAAACACTGTTTCAAATCGTGTATAGGTCTGTATACATCCGTTAACGAGAAGTTGTAAAATGAGCACACGGTTCACAGTTGGAAATTTAAAATGGACAAAAAAATAGTTTGAGTATTTTACTTGGTACAAAAATAATTCGGGTATTAAAAAGCTTATCGGAATAAAATTGGGGTATTTTTATGGGATTTTCCCTTTTTATTTTTTTATCATAAATTCATACTTCTTCCATCTCAAAATATAAAATATTTTAGAATTTTTTTTAGTTTCAAACTACAAATTTAATATGCAGTCACTTTTATAATTAGTTTGATTGTTTGAATTAAATACGAAATGATGTTTTTGTGTACAAAAATAAAAAGATATTCAAATTCTTGAATTCTTTGTCAAGTACTAAAACATTTTATATTGTTAAACAAAAAGAATATTAAAGTTTCGTATGGTTATGGTTACCAGTTACGAAAGAGAATGGAAGAAAACTTAAACAAAAACAAAACAATATATGCCATGGTACGTACTATTATCTTCTTTTTTTTTTTTTTTTTGAACCTACTACTATTATCTTTTTCAATAAAGCGTACGGAAAAAAGTTCATGCAAACATGTATTTTTTTTTTTTTTAGGTACTTCCCATTTATTTTCTTTCGTAACTTGTAACCCGGACATTTAGAGATATGTTTTCTAGGATTTTTTGGTTTGTACTCTGTATTCTGAATATAAGAAACTTTACACGTTTGATAAAATCATCATCAAACATTTTGGTCTGAAGAAATTTTATGTTTTTTTGAGAAAGAAAGAAGAAAGTTTATGTTCTCTAGAGGTAACAGAACGAAGAGATTCGTCGGTCTCTCCTAACCTCCCAGGGGTCAATCACCTAAGTAATATCACTGAGATTATACATGTTTTTTCTTATTTTATTTTGTTATCTAATTTCTGCATGTATGTGAACAGCTGTTTCTAAGATCTTTGTACTCATGCCAGTGTGTTTTTTTCGAAGCGTAGCATATGTTTTTAAAAATTCTCTTTGAATTGTCGCTTAATTAAATCTATTGATAAAATTGCACAGATAACAAATATTTGCTCTATTTGTTTCACTAAAATTATCTTTTTAACATATTTCACACATATTAAAAATTAAAATTATACTATTTGTGAAAATATAAGAATCAATCAAATCTTAGAACGGACCAAAAGAAGTGACGGGCTTCCCACGCGGACATGTGTAATGATTAAGATTTCGAGTAAATTGTTAGATACGTGACATACGTCAATACAATCATGTGTATTGTGGTACGTCAATACAATCATGTGGTACGTGAAAAATATAATAATTATTTTGTAATGATTTCGCTAACGAACTATTGATGGATGGACTCATGGACTATGGTTGAATGATTTTTTTTTTTCTTTTTGACGTCATTGGTGGTGAATGATTTATTCGTATAAAATACATATATATAAATTGAAGTGAGACAGAAACACACACACGCACATTTATAATCATGTGCCTCGAAATTAACAATGATACACTCAGGGTTACTAATAACTTGTTATAATTGTGAAATTTATTAAATTAGTTTGCCAAAACTAGGAGAACTAAGATAATTAAAATTTGAATTATTATATAGGTCGAGATCGGTGATAAATGTCAGTTCAAACCGAACCTAGAAAATGAGAGAACACATGTACATGCAACGGGAGCGCTTTTGCACATGGATACGGACACAAACGTGGGGCCAGAATTTCTATCATTTGTATATAAAGATGTGTCAAAATTATTGAACTCATCAACCCATGATTAAGTATTTTAAAATTTATATTATATACTATATGATCAATTAATAATGTTATATTCACGCATGATCACCTCAGAAACTTGTTATTGGTGAAACACGGGCTTGGTTGCTTTGGTCGGTTCTCGTCGGATCCTCCTCTATTTTTAGCTGTTTCTTACAAAAATAGTCTTTAATTTCATCCACATATTGTTATAAGAAATAAGTAAGTATACATATATCTACAATTCAGATCATATATATATATATATATATATATATGCAGTATTCTATCATATATTTTCCATGTTTTACAAATAAAAAATCGTAACCTTGAGAAAGGAAGCAAAAGAGAAATAAAAGAGATGTAATTAAAAAAAAAGTGTTTTACAAATATCCTTTTTACATTTTTTCATAATGGTTTTATTGTTGGAGGATATTAATGAAACGTCTAGATATTACTGTTGTTGGTTTTCTTACACATAATTGTAGATCTTATTTTAGGGGTTTTTGCACTCACGATTACTTTTTAAAAGTTTCATAAAAAAAATTAGCACGTTCTGAACTTAACTGAAAAAATAATATTTATTTCACTATTTATGATAATTTTACTCATACACGATACTGTATGTACGATCGTGTACCGTACGAGAGGGGTAAAACGACAAAAAAAATGTCAAAATCATTAAAAAAAAGTTAAATTAAGTGTTTCTCGGTGCAAATATCTCCTTATTATATAATATCTTTGTATTGTTCTATGGGATTCTAGCGTTCTCTTCTTAAAATTCTCTCGGCGTACTTTACTATGGACAATTAAGGGTGTGATGTGCACGCGAGAGAGCCAGCGCGTGGGATGCGAGAGAGTATAAATGATTAAAGAGAAGTGGATGTCTGGTCGTGGAGGAACAAAAATTACGCCGCACGAGTGTGGTCACTGGGGACCACGTGATGCCACGTTGGCAACTTTCCACGTCTTCATGCACGTGAACTCCTTCCCATCTCCCACGTGACCTCCACGTCTTCTTGTTCTTAAATCTTGCTTCAGTTCTACACTCTCCCACACCGCCACACTCTGTATTCCAAAATTTTCACATTCATGAATATATATACTCGAACATCGTTATATAATCTGAAACAAAATTAGTAGTAATAGATTATGAAAGGAAACAGTTTAATTTGAGTTTCATTGTGAACTTCATTGCGACTCGTCTAACCGTTTAAAGTTTACAAATTAGTTTAAAAGGTACGTAAAAGAAAAACTCATATTCTTATTCTCATATTCTATTCAAATATGATCAAGTATATAATAAAATTTTATTTTCCTAATCTAATAACCATAACGCCATTGACTATTGTTAATCATCAACAGTTGTAACTAAAAGGTAGACTCTCGAATTAGTTTAAAAGGTACGTAAAAGAAAAACTCAAGAAAATTCTGAACTAAGTTCTACCTTCAGTTTTTTCGATTACAAATAAAAGATTTGGGGAAACCCCAAACATTGTCATCTCCTAATTCTATATAACACGGCGAAACTAGTGAGAATGTCCTTTATGATCGAATTATCCATAACCAAATTAAATGGGGTCACACATTGAACTTTCTTATTCTCATATGAATAATGATGACAGAAAAATGTCTACCTCGAGATATGGAGCCGTCAGTTTCAGATCCACAGCAAACCTACTGGGAATATAAAAGAACTAAATTATCATTGCTTATGAACCGTAACATGCATCCAACTATACTTTAAGTTTTCTTGATTGTTTAACGTTTTTCTCGTAAACGAGTTTTATGAATCTAAGCCCATATTAATTTATGAATTACATATTGTTTAAATCTTTAAAAATGTGTTTCAAATAAATTAAAAAAGTTAGGAGTATAAACTTTTTGCATTAACTCTTGTTTCGGACTATAATTACTATCAAGTATGTGAAAATTCAAAGTAATAAGTAAAATTAGGAGGCCGGGGAAAAAACTAGAGGAAAAGAAAAGTCTTTTGAAGGAAAGTTGTTTTTTTGTCACGGGTTTTATTGAGGGGAAAATAATCATTTGTTTTACTCTTTTTATTTTATTTTTTATTTTTATCACTTGAAACTTTTCTCGCCTTCTTTTTACGATTGGTCAAAAAGAATGGAGAGTAGAATTCAATTTTTAACTATTATAAACAACCAGTCAAAACTCAAAACTATCAACCAACCAATTAGGCTCCAAATAGAATCAATTATATTCGTCCAAAAAATAAATAATAATAGAATCAATTATTATATAAACTAATAAAAGTAATCTACCAGAAAAAAGTTTTTTTAAAGGTCAAAGTAAGTGTTTGAAACCAATGAAAAGCATGACCATATATTGATTTGAAGATATTTAAAAGTCACAAAAGTCAAATACAATTTTCATTAACAATAAGAATAAATTGGAAAGTAAACAGACATTAATTTGTGGTTTAAAATTAATTAACAAACCCGACCTGTCTTGTCTGTAACTCTCAAAGAAACTGAAGCAGTAATAATGATGCCATTATCAACAACTTTGAAAAACAATGATAATAAAAACTGAACAAAAATTATTGTCTCGACTACAGGAAGTAGCCGTAAACTCTACCACCACTAGTGTTTTCCAAATGTCCGTTTTAGATTTGACTGAACCATAACAATCAATGGAAAAACTTGAATTTAGCTTTTATTAGTTGACCGGAAAAAACTAGAATCAAAGGAGAGTTTTGGAAAAGGGAATAATAAATCGAATGCATGTTGGGTTCACAGGTAACTCTAAAGTCTAACCCCATGCAGTGTTATTAGGCTCTGTGTAACCTATCGATACGACATCGTTTTCTGACTCCCATACCCATTTTGAGCCCAACGCCATTCTCTTCCTCTCCACGCGCTTGTACTCGCGAGTGTACTTCACGTTCGACCCTAAATATATCTGTCTTTTCCTCTTGAATCACTCTCTTTCATGTTTTAAGAAATAAAACAATTCAAACAATGATCTGCACGACTAATTTTAGTAGATCTACGAAGCGTGTGCATACCACTTCCCAAATGCATCACCGTGCTCACACCCGAAACATTAAATATTTAATTAGTTTAACTAACCCTACTTAAATATTTTTTTTTCCTTTGCTAATATACTTAAATATCTTCCAGTTAAATAAAATATTGAAATATGAATTTTGGAGAGTAAAAGTTAAAAGCATTATGAATTTAAAATCATGAAACAAACAAAATACTAATAATATAATAGTCAAACACAAACAAACAGAAAACTGAAATCTTAGGTATTAAAATGTTAACGTTTGTTATTGACTTTTATTTATGAAGAAAATGAACAAAATTAAATTTCTCAAAAGCACAACGTATTGGAGTTAAATGGGGTTTTATTTTCTAACATTTGTTAAAGTAAAAAAAAACAAAAACAAAAAAAGATGAGCAGGTAACAGTATATATCATCATTGAAATGACAAGGGTCTTTCTGACACAAGTCATCATTGAAACCCCAAGCCCCCCACATAACCATTCCTCTCTCTCTACATATCAACATTTTGAATATATATATATATTATTCGTATTAACCAGCACTACTTCATTATTTTCTTGAGAAGATCTTGAAAACCCAAGAGAAAGAAAAGATATTCCCTTTTGGAGAAATGGGTGAAAAAGATGATGGGTTGGGTTTGAGTCTAAGCTTGGGGTTAAGTCAACAAAAGGAACCATCTCTGAAGTTGAATCTACTGCCTTTGACAACTTCTTCTTCTTCTTCTTCTTTGTTTCTTCACATGCACAATCACAATAATAGCCATCTCCAGAAAAAGATTCATCACAACTCATGGCCTCATCTGTTTCAATCTTCTGGTAACTTTGTTGTTTTCTCTCTCTCTTTTATTTTCCTGAGTTTTTCTTACATTTAATGTGTGGGAATTCTGTTTCAGTACAAAACATGATTATATTTCTTTGACGATTTTGCTGTAGTTTTCATACAGACCTAATTAAAACATATATATGTTTCAGATCCGATCTTGTTTTTGTAATAGATCTTTTAATTTTAGTTATCTACGAAACTAAAGCTAAAATGCTTTTAATTATCTAACGGAGTTACACGTATAACTGCAGAGAAAAACTCGGACGCCGGATCTTTTCTAAGAGGTTTCGACGTGAACAGAGCTCCGTCTACGGCGGCGTTGGTTGACTTAGACGAAGACGCCGCTGGCGTGTCGTCGCCGAACAGCACCGTCTCGAGTGTGAGTGGGAACAAGAGAGATCTTGCGGCGGCGAGAGGAGGAGGAGGAGATGAGAACGAGGGGGAGAGAGCTTCTTGCTCACACGGCGGGGGAAGCGGTGGAAGCGACGATGAAGACGGCGGAAACGGCAACGGATCGAGGAAGAAACTCCGTTTATCGAAGGAACAAGCTCTGGTTCTCGAAGAGACTTTCAAAGAACATAGCACTCTAAATCCGGTTAGTGGCATTTTCGTAAACTTTATCCTTTTTAATGATTTTTTCGTAATTTATCACTGAGAATCTAAAATTTTGCTCTTTTTTTTTTGGGTTTGAATCATCGGATTGGGCAGAAGCAAAAGCTGGCCCTAGCGAAACAGTTGAATCTGAGGACAAGGCAAGTAGAAGTGTGGTTCCAGAACCGAAGGGCAAGGTAAAGAAAATCCTCATTATCTCTAGGGGTATTAACGGAAATTTACTTCACCAGAACCTTAGTAATTGCTATGATAGGGATATAATTGTCCTTTTATGGCCCAAAAATATTTCATTTCCCCATCCTAAAAGAAAAATCCTATTAGGATCTTCTGCCTCTCTTCTGTCACATGGAGTTTTTACTTTTTACTACAGCCTTAGATCAGAGATGCATGTGTATATTTAAAGAAAGATCTAATTTTGTTTTGTTTGTTATTCTCTCTATTTCAATCAAATTTTTTTTTTTCTGTTTTAAAACAAACAAGTGTCAATTTAATTTATTGATCATACGTAGCTAGTTTACTCAAAATTAAATTTAAAAATATGAATCGAGTAAACTTGGAGAAAAAAAAGTATTATTTTTGCAAGGATATAACAAAATATTTAATTTGATTTTTAATTCGTCAAGAAAACATTACAAAAACAAGAATTGTGAATGAAATGGAAGAAGTACTAAATAAGAAGGTATTTTGGACTTTTTATTACAACCTCAGGACGAAGCTGAAACAAACGGAGGTTGATTGTGAGTATTTAAAGAGATGTTGCGATAATCTAACGGAGGAGAATCGACGGTTGCAGAAGGAAGTATCTGAGCTCAGGGCGTTGAAGCTATCTCCACATCTCTACATGCACATGACTCCTCCAACTACTCTTACAATGTGTCCTTCTTGCGAACGTGTCTCGCCTTCCTCTTCCACCGCCGTAGCTGCTGCTGCTCCTCCTCCTCCGGCGTCTTCCTCCGCCGCATCCGGTGGTGGTGGTGGACGGATTCCTACTGTGGTTGGACGGCCAAGTCCACAACGACCAACTCCCTGGGCAGCTATTTCTCTCCAATCAAGATTAGCTCACTAGGGGGTAGTTTTAGTTAGTATATATATTATTAATATAATATATAAATATAAGTATGAAAATTGAAACTTAAGATTTTATGTGAGATTAACTTCAATCTGTTGAAAATGAAAAAGACGTCATCTGGATCTCAGGCTCTTCTTTGACAAAATGCAAAAACCGCAACGAGCTGGTTATAGAATTGATGTCCTTCAAAATTCCAATTTTGTTTGTGATATTACGGACGCCGTCGAGACCATTGTGTAAGCACCATAATGTTTCGATGGATAGTTACAAAAAATTAAACATCTTTAAGGCCCAAATGAAACCGGATTAGGCACCTTAGATGTGATAGTTCGGATGACGCTCAAGCAGAAATGTCCTCGATCCGTGAATGGGGATCCTTTTAAACAGATACAATGAAATTGAATATGAATTGTGTGTTTGTGTACGTTTTAGAATTCAATTTCGTGAGTGTCGTTAGTATCTCTTGAATCTGAGAGAGATCTTCTAGGGGTTTTATGCAATGAAACTTGGTGGGCTTAGGTAATCCAAATAAAAAATACTTGGTGGGCTTGTTGTTGAGAATCCGAAGTCACATTTTTGGTTGGAAGTTTTTCTTGTTGCAGACTTGTAATAGAATGAATGGTGAACTTAGAATCCGTGGACGATGCTGTAATAATGAATCCTGTATATTGAATTCCTAATTGATAAAATAAAATAAAATAAAACTATTGGGCTATCAGTGGCTTGCCAAGTTACTCGATCCACCCCCTTTTTTCAGTTTCCCTTCGTCTGCCCTACTTTTCCAAATTCTCGTATCTTTCACCCCAACATTGTTTTTGTGTATGAGACACCCTCAAACGATGAATAAAGGGTGGAAAATACCAATTAACGGTAGATGCTGCATGCTGACAACAATGTCAGACTCTCAATAAAAATAAGTTTCATCATGTTTGAAATGTTATTACGTGTATCTGTGTATGATTTAGTTTAACTTCCGAAACATATTTCTTTTGGGTGTGAAAATGTAGGATTGAAAGTAAGGTGAAGAAGTCGATAAAAAAAGAAAGGAGTGGTACTAAGAGATGCAAATTCCTATATTCACTATGGTCAACCTATATATCCTTCCTTTCTAATTTCAGTACATTCAAAAGAGTATCTTTTAAAGCTTTAATGATTTTGTTACCAAAATAGATGCACAAAACCAAACATCAGATTTATTAAGTCCAATCCCTTAATGTTCAACCAAAAAATATAAAAATATTCGAACGATTTAATCATATAAACGACAAAATTTGGTAGTAACATGATTATGAAAAATAATGCTAGCATTTATCTGTTAGTTTTTGTTCTTGTATCTGTTATTCTAATAATGAAAAAGGTGAAAATATTGAATTGGGAAATAAGAACACTCCCGGAAAGCCGGAAATCATTATAGAAAACCGGATTCAAGAAAAAGTATATACATATTCAAACTCTACTTAAATTTATACGAAATTTATTCTCCTGTCAAATATTTGCTTCTTACTAACAATTTTTTTTGTTGCTGTAACAATAGATGAAAAATATGGTACTACTAAAGTGAACACCCAGAAAAAACAATTATAGTAACTTTAAGATGGCACGACTAATTTTTTTTCAAGCTACAAAGATATTTCAGCACTATCTTTTGAGATGCATATTAGAATATATAGACGATGAAATTGCTTAATAAAGCATGACCGTTTCCATTTATGTTCTTATACTTTGTAACAAATTCTTGGAGATCTGATTTGAATGGTTTCAGAACTAAAGGAGCGGCCGACTTTGGGTGAGGTTTTACGAACTTATTTTGCCTTAATTCGTTTTGGTTCATCAACCACGAACGCATAATAGCAAAGCATACTATTTTTTTTTGCAAATAAAAGCCCGTATTTAGAAACACACTTTATTTTTATTTTCTAACCATACTATTCTTTATTGGTTATAGTTGAGTAGGCAACAAATATTTTCGTATAATCAACAAAAAAAAGGTACGTTTTAGTCGATATTTTTTTGTTATACAAGTATAAAAAACACTGTAATTTAAACACTAAAAATAAGCAAAAAATGAAAATGTAAGAAAAGTAAATTATGAAAAAAGAGAGAGAGAGATGTATGTACCGTGCAAAGGAGGTGATTTCATGCTCTCTATCAAACATATATGAGCTGTGTTTTGTTCATCACACGAAGCCTCTTCTCTTCTCTTCTCTTCTCTCAAAGCCCCGACCCGGAATTTAGCAATTTCCTCTTCTTCATCTTTCTTCCTTGATTCCCCTTTTTTCTCTCTCTCTCTCTCTCTCTCTCTCTATAATGAATTTTCGGGAGCGAGAGAGAGAGAGAGTTTAACGGAATAATTACTTGAGAGGCGGCTTTGGTTTTATGCCAGTTTTCGGGCTTCGCCTGAATTCTCTCGGACCATACTCTCTCTTTTCTTTCCTCTCATTGTGAGTTTAATTTCAATGCAAATCTGTCGAGGGATTTTGTTGTGCCTGTGTCTTCTCTAATCCTCTTTTCTATTCGAGGGTTTTTGCGTCGAGCTCTTTGAATTCATTTTTTTTATCTGATCGTATTGTGTAATGCGTCGTTGCTTCGATATAGTAGCTGGTCTTTGAATAGTCTTCCGAGCCATCCAATTATCTTAATTGCCAAAATCGGCACGACTTCTCTGCCAAAGGTTTGGACCTTTTTGTTGTGCTAACGAAGATCTGTGTCTTCGTTTGATTATCTGTGATCAGCGTTTCAGGGTTGAGAGATCTTTAAAGCAAAGTTTCGATTTGCTCTTTAGAGAGTTTATTATATCTGATCAAGATAATGAGTCGCAGGGTACGGAGAAAATTGGAGGATAAGCTTATTTTGCCAACTTCTCCTGAGACTAGCTACGATGATGGTAGTTTAGTAGCTCCTGAGCTTCATGTCTTTGTTGATTGGACTAGTTTGCCTTATGACACAGTGCTTCAGTTATTTACATGTTTGAATTATCGCGATCGAGCTAGCTTGGCATCGACTTGTAAGACATGGAGAGCTCTTGCTGCTTCTTCTTGTTTGTGGAGCTCATTGGATCTTCGTGCTCACAAGTTTGATGCTTCAATGGCACCTTCTCTTACTTCTAGGTGTATTAATCTTCATAGCTTAAGGTTTCGTGGCGTTGAATCAGCTGATTCCATTATACATCTCAGAGCAAGGAATCTGCGTGAAGTAAGCGGCGACTATTGCAGGAAGATTACAGATGCTACATTGTCAATGATTGTGGCGCGCCACGAGGCACTCGAGAGCCTCCAACTTGGACCTGACTTTTGTGAGAAGGTCACTAGTGATGCTATAAAAGCTGTAGCCTTTTGTTGTCCAAAGCTTAAAAAGCTTCGCCTTTCCGGGATAAGAGATGTTACTTCCGAAGCAATTGAAGCTCTGGCCAAACATTGTCCACAGCTCAGCGATCTCGGCTTCTTAGATTGTTTAAACATCGACGAGGATGCACTGGGAAAAGTTGTATCAGTTCGATATCTCTCTGTTGCTGGGACATCGAACATAAAATGGTCAATTGCATCAAATAAATGGGATAAGCTTCCAAAACTAACCGGTTTGGATGTCTCGAGGACCGATATTGGTCCCACCGCAGTTTCTAGGTTCTTGACATCGTCGCAGAGCTTGAAAGTTTTGTGTGCTTTAAACTGTCATGTCCTCGAAGAGGATAAAAGTTTCATCAGCTCCAATAGATTCAAAGGAAAAGTCTTACTTGCTTTGTTTACTAATGTTTTCGATGGAGTTGCTTCTATATTCGCCGATAATACAAAAAAACCAAAGGATATTTTTTCCTACTGGAGAGACTTGATGATAAAAACCAAGGATAAAGCCCTTGATGACATTATGCGATGGATCGAATGGATTATTTCACATACGCTTCTACGGACTGCAGAGAGCAATCCACAGGGATTGGATGATTTCTGGCTGAATCAAGGAGCTGCATTGTTACTTACTTTAATGCAAAGCTCACAGGAAGATGTTCAAGAGAGATCAGCTACTGGACTTGCAACTTTTGTAGTTATCGATGATGAGAATGCTAGTATAGACTGTGGAAGAGCTGAAGCAGTTATGAAAGATGGAGGGATCCGTCTCCTTCTAGAACTTGCGAAATCATGGCGAGAAGGGCTTCAATCAGAAGCTGCAAAGGTTGCTTATCTTCATTTTCTCATATTGAAGTTTTGATTCTTTTGACTGGACACACTTACATTGTTCTCTTTGTTTTTTTTTTCCGGATTTTTTTAGGCTATTGCGAATTTGTCGGTAAATGCTAATGTTGCAAAGTCTGTTGCTGAAGAAGGAGGAATCCGAATTCTTGCTGGTTTGGCAAAGTCAATGAACAGACTTGTGGCTGAGGAAGCTGCTGGTGGACTATGGAATCTCTCTGTCGGAGAAGAGCATAAGGTAAGTCCTCTAATTATCTATTGGATTCTTGTTATTGCTCTTGATTCTTCAGCTCACATTACTTTTTTAAAAATTTCTTTTTCTATTAGAATGCTATTGCTCAAGCTGGAGGAGTGAAGGCACTAGTCGATCTTATATTTAGATGGCCGAATGGTTGTGATGGAGTCTTGGTACGCTTTCGCCACCTTAAAAGCTTCACCCTTTTTGTTGCCTTCTAGGGATAAAATTAAAATAACACGTTTGGAGAAAAGTTACCGCAATTAAGCACCACAAAATGTTTCTTTATGAAGTCAAGCAAAACTTCGTATTTTATGACCAAATATCTCTACATTTTTTCTTTAAATTTTAAAGTCCGAAATCTAATACAAACGGAGAAATTCAAGGGTTTTTTATGTAAATCCATTCGTGAACAAGTGCCTTAGTTTGATAAATAATTCTTTTTGATGCGTGATAATACATAGTCAAAAGTGTCATTTTTTGGATGTTTCCCTTCTTTCTTTTTGGAGGGTTTCACCTAATTTGTGTGATTAGGAACGAGCCGCGGGAGCATTAGCAAACTTAGCAGCAGATGATAAATGCAGCATGGAAGTCGCAACAGTGGGAGGCGTGCATGCCCTTGTGTTGCTAGCTCGCAATTGCAAGTACGAGGGAGTGCAAGAACAGGTAAATTCATTGTGTTGTTCTATCAATTTCCTTGCTAGTGATTTTGTTATTGTGTTGAGTTTGTGGTCTAATTGTGTTATTATTTTTTTCAGGCTGCTCGTGCTTTAGCTAATTTGGCTGCTCATGGTGATAGCAACAATAATAATGCTGCTGTTGGACAAGAGGCAGGTGCATTAGAAGCTCTTGTTCAACTTACACAAGCGCCTCATGAAGGTGTTAGACAAGAAGCTGCTGGTGCTCTATGGAATTTGTCATTTGATGATAAGAATCGAGAATCTATCGCTGCAGCTGGTGGTGTTGAAGCTTTGGTATGCTTCCACTTTGGTTAATATGATTACATGTCTCATCTGCATTTTTAGGGGATTAATCACTTTTGTTGATTATTTAGGTGACGCTCGCGCAGTCTTGTTCAAATGCATCCACAGGTCTTCAAGAAAGAGCAGCTGGCGCTCTTTGGGGATTGTCAGTGTCAGAAGCAAATAGGTGCGAAACATCTGAATCTAATTTACATGTCTCATATGAACTGTTACGTGATATATTTAAGATCAATGCAGAAGCAAATTAAGGAAAGACCATCTTGCTTTAACATATCAAACATGCTGATACTTTTTCTTTTGCGTGCACCAATTTGTGGCTTCTGTTAGCAGAGAAGATTTAAACGACTTTCTTATCAATTTATTGTTATTGTCATTTTCCTCTATAACAATCCTGCCACTACCCTTTTGAATCTCCATCAGCATTGCGATTGGACGTGAAGGTGGGGTTCCACCGCTAATTGCACTTGCACGGTCTGAAGCCGAGGTAAACATTTTTGTCCTCAAGTCTTGTGGCTTAGAGCTTAGCCATTTGGGCTATCTGATCAAATTTTCCTCAATGCACTGGTTTTTTTTTTCAGGATGTACATGAAACCGCAGCAGGAGCTCTATGGAATCTTGCTTTTAATCCTGGTAACGCACTTCGCATTGTGGAGGAAGGAGGAGTTCCAGCTCTTGTTCACTTGTGTTCGTCTTCCGTCTCAAAAATGGCTCGATTCATGGCTGCATTGGCTTTAGCATACATGTTTGATGGAAGGTATATAAATAACTCAGCTTAATGAACATCCTAAATTCAACCTGACTCTTACGGTTTTTGATATGTTTCGATCTGAATTATCAATCTGCAACAGGATGGATGAATACGCTCTGATGATAGGAACTTCTTCATCAGAGAGCACATCGAAAAGCATTAACTTAGATGGGGCAAGAAGAATGGCTCTTAAACACATTGAAGCTTTTGTTATAACTTTCATGGATCCTCAAATCTTTGTAGCTGCAGCTGTTTCATCTACTCCTACTATGTTGGCACAAGTGACAGAGAGAGCTCGCATACAAGAAGCTGGCCACTTGAGATGCAGGTTAATCTCGGTGTCTTGTGTTTAATCGTAAACTGATTTGAAATCTCTAATATATTGCTTTATTTGCAGTGGTGCTGAAATTGGAAGATTTGTAACTATGTTACGCAATCCTTCTTCGATACTCAAAGCATGTGCTGCGTTTGCACTTCTTCAGGTATGTAAATGTGTGAAAGGGATTGTGGCGTTTTTTTGGTTAGTTGAGAGACATAACTGATGCATTTTGTTTTTCTCTCATTCAGTTTACAATACCGGGTGGTCGTCATGCAATGCATCATGCAAGCCTTATGCAGAATGGAGGAGAAGCAAGAGTCCTTCGTTCTGCAGCAGCTGCTGCAAATATGCCTCGGGAAGCTAAAATCTTTGCCAAGATTATCCTTCGCAATCTCGAGCATCACCAGGCAGAATCTACCATATAAGGTTTTTTTTTTAGAAAGTGATAGTGAAAAGTCCCATTTACTTAGAATTACCCCTGTATCAAATACACAGAACTAAGCCAAAGCCAAGCAAAGCCAGGGCGTGCTGCAAACCAAACACTCAGGATGCTTTACCAAACCAAGACTGTACTCTTTGTGTGATATATGAGACTTGTGTTTCTCTTATCTCGTTTTGAGAATTTCTGTAATAACAGGTCCATAGGATTGGAAGGTGCTCTTTCGTCTATCTTCATCATTTTTTTTTTGGCTCTTTTCATTTCTTTGACATATATATTTGACTTTCATCATTAAAAAATATATAGTAACTTTATTTTTCAACAATTATACACACTGGAACAAGCTCTGATCAATGCAGTTATACAGATATATGGGTTTCCTCCAAAACATACTTTCAGCTAGAGAACCTTTCTTTATAAGTGTACCGTGAAACGCAAAAGACGTCGTCTTAAAACTGATAAGAAACAAGTCAACAATCTTCCATATCCCTCTCTTTTGAAAGTCAATCACTGATCTGCTTCCGTCTCAGTAATGATTCATAAATCATAATTTCGTCGTGTTTTCAACCTGAATCCAACAAGCTTCTGGAACCAAACTAGCAAGTAATCTTGACCCTAGACAGCGATCAACTTCCGTAGAGAACTTACGATTTGATGATCTGTGTGCCTTGGTTCTCTGAGTCATTGGTCTGAACATGAAGGTTCCCTCTCTTAAGAATGCTGCTACTCACTCCCCTGCATTTGATGACCCAACATGAAAACTGTGATTCGCTTTCATCAGTTGGCTTCATCGTCTTTCATGTGCATAAGCAGCTTCCCGAGAACCAAATGTATGTTTCGCCGATGAGGATGTGTTGTATCTCCTGATATAAGCTCCGAAACAATATAATTTATCTCAATCGTGCTACATCCGACCTCCTTCTTGGCTTCGTTCTTCCTCATCATTCTTTTCACCATCCCGACATCGTCCCATCTGTTATCTGCAGCATACAAGTTCCTCAGCAGAACATAATTCCCATCATTCTGAGGCTCCAGTTCTACTGCCTTCTTTAGAATTCTCTCAGCCCTTTCAATATCCTTGTATTGACCACACGCAGACAGGAAAGAGCTTAGAATTATACCGTTTGGCTCAAAAGGCATGTTTGTAATCAAATCCTCTGCTTCTTTTAGGTGCCCCGCCCTGCCTAGTAGATCAACCATACAGCCATAGTGCTCAATCTTAGCAATCAGGCCAAACTTTTCCATCATGTGGAACCATTTTCTTCCTTCCTCCACTAATCCACCATGGTTACAAGCTGAGAGAACCGCGAGCATTGTAACCTCGTCTGGCTTTACATCTTTTAGCATTGCCAAGAATAGATCCAAAGCTGCACGTGCGTTCCCATTCAAAGCGGATCCATATATCATAGCATTCCAAGACGCTACTTCTTTCTCTGGCATCTCATCAAAGATTTTTTTCGCCTTCTCTATCTCCCCGCATTTCGAGTACATATCAAGAATTGCTGTACAAACTTTAACCTTCTTATCGAGCTTTTTCCTCTGCACAAAATGGTGACACCATTCACCCAGACTGAGAGCACCTGTGTCAGAAATAGCTGGTAGCACACTCACAACAGTCACATCATCCGGATCTAGCGAGGTGGTTGCCTGCATTTCCTGAAACAATCTTATAGCTTCTTGGGGTTGTTTATTCTGACAGTATCCGCCTATCATTGTATTCCAAGAAACTATGTTCCTTTCTGGCATAGCATCAAACAATTCCCTAGCGGATTCGATGTCTCTGTTGTTGCAGTAACCATGAATCATAGTTGTCCAAGTGATGACAGTTTTATTTGTCATCTCATCAAACAATCTTCTGGCAGAGGCCATGTTACCAGATTTAACATAACCATCCATCATTGCGTTACATATCACAACGTCCTTAACTTCAGGCATCTCATCAAAGAGTTTACTCGCTATTTCTAGCTCCCCACACCTAGCATACCCACAGATTAGAGCCGTCCAAGAAACCTCACTTCTCTGAGGCATTTCATCGAAAACATTCCTGGCAAATCCCATCTTCCCGAATTTGGCGTACATATCAACAACTCCGGTGGAAACATACATATCTGTACAAAACCCAGATCTCCAAATCTGGCCATGCAACTGTATACCTTTGTAAACACACATACTCAAAGTACAGGACTTGGTCAACGTCGTGAAAGTAAAATTGTCAGGAGAAAAACACGTCTCCTTCCTAAGATCTCTGTAAAGAGCAAACGAATCAGGATACTGACGAGTATCGAGATAGGCCTTGATCATGGAGTTACAGAGGAAACTGTCTTCTCTCTGAGGCCTTTGATCGAACAACTTACGTGCGTAACCAATCCCAACAGCCGACGCGTAAAGGACCAAGAATTTGGTGAAGATTTGAACATTGGTCTCTATGGCGTGCCGAAGCATGAAAGCATGAATCTGAAGAAGAGAGGATCTGCCGTGTCGCGGGCTTTGCTGGAGAAGGTTAAAGCATTTTCTCTCAAACGGAAGCCATGGCTGCTGAATTTCTCGCTCGTGTAGCATCATCTTCATCTTAATGCACACTACGAGCTCAATGCCCTGTAAGTCTTAATCGACCTCATGAGATAGTATTGAATAACCGTTTCTCTTAGGCGGTTAAACTTCCCCAACCATATAACGAGAATCTTTGTCTTTCATTTCGCCAATCAAACTCGGGTTTCAGGACAAGACAACGACTCGTGGGACCCGCTCTGATCTAAAAGTGGGCCGATTAACGAATTTAAAAAGGTTTTGGGGCTTCTTTCCTTCTTGAACCGAACCAAATCAGAATTTAATAAATTCCACTTATAATATAATAAATCGAACAGTTTCTTTAAGCGAAACCTGTATTTTTTTCAACTAAACCGAATAAACTAAAGTTGTTTTTTGGACCTTTTTTCAAGTTATTTTGTATCAAAATCAAAACCAACCCGAAACTAAGCAAACGTTATTAAGTTGCAGGCGTTCTTTTATTAATTAAAGGATTATTCATCAAACAAAGGTAAATAAATAATAACAAAGCATTAATTGGAAATAAACAGAGATTTGTGTTAGTTGTTGCTGCTTTGAACATCATCTCATGTTCAGTTTTGGGAGGTGGATGCAACAGACGACGACTCCACTTTTCCTTTCAGCGTTTGAAGCTCTCTCATTCTGTAAAACAAATTCTCCCCAAACACAAAAAAACAAGAAAATGTGAGATAATTCATATCTTAAAAACTGGACACAAACACAACAAAAACACTCTTCTTTTTTGACCTTGCAAGTTCTGCTCACCTTTTAGAAGCATCAGCCATGAGATCCCCTGAGCTGTTTCCAGGTGCTTCAAGCGGGTTTTCGAGACCGTGCACTGACCTCTGACCAGTCGCCCAAGCAGCCACGCGTTGTTCTTGCCCAAAGTCTCTCCTGCCTGTGAATGCAATCCTCTGCTCAAACATTCGAGTCCATGGTTTGCCACTCAGACCATAACGAACAGCAAATTTGATAGGATCAAGCAACATGTAAGTTACTATGTTGTATATCCAGATGACTCCAGTCCAACCCCATCCAATACCTCTGATTCCAGCAAATTTCCAGTCTGCCATCGCTGCTATTACCGATGCAACCTAATCGATCGTGTCCAGATTAGGTGAAATTACAGACGAAGAATGGAAGGAACATAATTGAAAGAGGAAGTAGATACCATCTGAGCAACTAGGAAAGCAAACAAAAGAAGATAACCAGGCCGCTCAACAAATGACCAGCTCCTGGAACGGGTCACAAAGATCAGCGCTTGGCTAATCGTGCTGACTTGAAGGTACACCGCTGAGGCCATTTCTTCATTCAGCTTTGCAGCCACTTTCTTGTCTGTCATGTTGAAATGGTGCTGGTTGAAATCCCTCACAGGGAATATTCTCTAACATAAAAGAAAAGAAAAAGATTATTCCATAAGATCAGAGCCATGTTTGGAGTATGAACAAAGAGAGAAATGAAAGATTACAGTGAAGAAGTTGGTTTCATAGGCTGCCCAGAAAAAAATGACCGTCATCAGCGCCAAGTAAGTTCCAAGGATAACACCCGTAGAGAATATTTCCTTGAGTTTCCAACAATCTGGTGTTGGAGAAGGCATGACCCTGTCCTTGGATATCGTCATTATTGTGCCTTTCAAAAAACAGAGCAATGATCAGAGTAGCAGCAACAACATCCTACCACTGAATCATGAAAAAGGTTAACGGCGACTAACCATCATTAAGGATTGCGATTACAAGAACCATGAACGGAGGGAAATCAAATTTCCAGAAGACGCATAGAAGCATGAAACCCATCTGTTACACGAGAGAAACAAACTGGATAAGTATTAATGAAATCTTTTGTGCTTCTTCTCCAGTATACAAGGGAATCACAAGCCTACCACAATACGTATAGTGATTGAGACAGCGTATATCTGCAATATGAAGGAAAATTATTTAGGATAAGCCCATTGTTGGGACACACTAAAACTTAATTGGAAACTGGTTAGCCTGCGAGGATGATGCATTTAACCGTGTAGTTCTTCATTCTCTGGAAAATTGCACGGCTAGTCAAGACAGCACTGATGATAACACTAAGCCCTGGTTCTGTTAGGACAATATCGGATGCACCACGAGCAGCATCCGTGGCATCACCAACAGCAATTCCAATATCAGCTATCTTCAAGGCAGGCGCATCGTTCACTCCATCACCAGTCATACCGCAAATGTGTTTATTGGCTTGTAGTCTCCTTACGATCTCATACTTATGCTCTACAAGTCGAGTAAGTTTGTCATTCCTGATATTGGTCTAAGATCATGAAGTTACAAAGTATCAGTAAACCTACCAGGAAAGACTCCTGCAAAGCCATCTGCATTTTCAATGACTTCATCAATGGGAATTGTTAATTCTGCTTCGCCTCTACCAAACAAAGAGGAAGATGGATACATGTTTGTGCCCATTCCTAGCCTTCTTCCTGTTTCCTTAGCTATTGCAAGCTGATCACCTGCCATAATTTCAGTTGACCTTGTATGAGTAAAGGAATACAAGGTGGAGTATGAGCTAAAAAAATAGTGCAATGAAAAGACACACTGTTTACCTGTGATCATTTTAACCCTGACTCCAAGCTGAAGAGCTCGCTCAATTGTCTGAGCACTGTCAACGCGAGGAGGATCAAACAGAGGAAGAAGCGCTATGAATTCCCATGGACCACCCGGGCCGTTAACATCGCCGTCTGGTACTTCCTATATCGAATATGGATGTTTACATTGTAAAAAGGAATTTTTTCATTGAAAACAGGTGCACATTGTTTCAGAAAATCGTCGATAAACTATGCCAGACCTGGTAGGCCAATGCAAGGGATCTTAGACCCCGTTCAGCAAAATTTTTGATAAACGAATGCACTCTGTTCTTGATTTCTGATTTGTTGTGTACCATATCCAAAATCTAGACAAGGAGAAAAATGGAGGATAACAACTCAGCAAAACAAAATTGGTATATTGAAGGTAATCCTGTAATAGCTATAGCGAAAAGTTAAAGACAAAGCTTATAACCTCCTCAGGTGCGCCTTTGCTTACACGATGCATTTTTCCTTCTCCATCTAGGTAGGTAATTGCTGTCCTTCTATTAGCTGGATTGAATGGAAGAAAATGGAGTTCTTGAATTCCGGCACGTGCCTGAAGATAAGTATTCAAGCAATGCATTACAAATATGTTTACTAGAAGCAAGACTCTTCATCGTTCTTCCATAATTTAGTGCCGTTGAGTCTTAAATCATTACTTCGTTTGGATCTACCAGCATTGAAACAATTGCAGTATCGATTGCATCCTGGTTTTCTAAACGTGCAGCTCTAGCAGCCATAAGCACAGCCATATCATGGTCAATCCCCTTCTTGAAAATCTGCAACATCACAGGTGCATGCAAAAGTACATTATCATCCCAAAGCCTACCAGAATCTGTAACTGTAAGTGACAAGAAAATAAAAACCTCGATCAGATTTTTGTCCACAGTAAGCTGGTTTAACGTGAGAGTGCCTGTTTTGTCACTGCACAGAACATCCATTCCTGCCATTTCTTCAATGGCTGTCATCCTCTTTGTTATGGCACCCTGCAATCGATCACAAGGTCATTATACAAAAGACACAATCAAGCAAAACACAACATTTGACAGATTGGATTAAGTAAATATGTCTTAAGATTGGTATAGACCTGTTGAGACAAGCGGTGCGCACCGATTGCCATTGTAACAGAGAGAACAGTAGGCATTGCGATGGGGATCCCACCAATCAGTAAGACAAGAAGGTTATCGATACCAACACGGTACCCCCTTTTTTGGAGACCGTATATAACAATAATTTCAATCCCCATTCCAACTGCAATTGAGCAGATACAAAAGTTTCCAATTGATTTCAAAACCTGCAAACACAGAAAAAAATAAAAAATGAAAGTATATATTAAGTCATTAACTCAGGAAATCTTTGAAACATTAATCTCTACTTGTATATCCCTAAAGTATGAACATACCTGCTGGAAGTGACCAATGTGGATAGTATTGTCCACAAGATGAGCTGCCTTTCCAAAGAAAGTATGGACCCCAGTAGCGATCACAACTGCTTCTATTTCACCTTGCTTGACGGTTGAACCAGAGTACACTAAATCACCAGGGTTTTTTGTCACAGGAAGAGATTCGCCTGTAAGTGCTGACTGCATTAGATGTTTAGCCAAAGTTAGTCCAGAGATGGGTAAATGCAGAGGATTATGCACTATTCTGACATGTAGAGAAATAGAACTTTCCTGATCAATCTTTATAGGGTCTCCTTCAAGAAGACGTGCATCAGCTGGAATGATATCTCCAAGTCTGATACTAATTATATCTCCTGGAACCAACTCAGCTGCATCTATCTCATTCCATGTCTCATCACGACGGACCTAAAAAGGTCGATTAAAAACTAAAAAGTGAGCCTCTGGCGTCTTAAGAAATATGAAACCTGAGATAAAAGACATATAGGAAGAGACCCTTGCTCTAGGTGCCAACCGAGCCATGAGAGCAGCAGCTGCATTGCCTGCATTGTTTTCTTCTATGAAACTAATAGTCGAGTTTATCACAAGTAAGACCACAATGCCCACGAAATCAGGATAATCCGATGGCTTGCCCTGAACAATCAGGATGAATCAGAATCTGAAACTGATTTAAGCCAATCATTGATCATTAATAAGAAGAGGAAACGGCAAACGTACTCCTCCATGTGCCAGAGAAATGGCCATGATGGCAGCAGCTTCCATGACCCATGACAGAGGATTCCACATAAATCCCAAGAACTTGAGTATTTTATTCTCCTGCAGAACAAAAAAAAGGAGACATTAACCAGTAATGACACAAAACGAACAAATTCTAGGGGGACAAATTTGAAATTCATTTATGACCTTTTTCTCCTCAAGTTTGTTGTAACCAAACCTCTTAAGTCGCTCATCTACTTCAACAGAGCTCAACCCCTCTCTCGTACATGTGAGATGGTCAAAAACCCCTTTAAGGGGAGCATTTTCCTGCAACACGAGGATCCATGAGAAATTACATCTGATCATATTTGTACTGACAGCTTGTAAAGCTAACAGTATTAGAGACAACAACAGTGGTGATTTGTATATACCAGATCAATGCTTTCATTGCTGATACCCTGGAGAGGTACCGAATTATCCGCCATATAAAACTTCCTTTTGCTTGAGCCAGAAGTTACTAAAATTCAGTTATGGAATCTGCAATGGGAAATCATCATATACATCACGAACAAACTATATTTTCCTTCTGGTTGATAACATCATGAACGATCCTAAAGCATCTCTGGCCAACAGCATCAAGAAGTTACATGTTCAGTTTACACAAAAGATGATTATTTGGAACTCAATAAAGTGAATCAATAGAGAATTAAAATTTACTTGAATCAAAGACAAGCAATGCAATATTACATACACATCAATTGTTTGCCTTTCAAAGATGCAGACAACATATAGGGAATAATAGCCAAAACAGGAAAGGATTTATATTAAAAGGAATCCGAGATTAACCCATTGCACAATATAGCGGACAAGTTCAAAATGTCACCTTCCAATCAATTTACAGTACTATTAAAAAAAGGAAGCTGAAAATAGAAAATTTCTTTTCCAGACACGTTTGATGACATATGAAATACCTTCCCCTTTGAGGAAACTGCATAGCCAACCCGCCTTGGCAAAGTAACAACTCCAAATTCGTTGCATTATTTTTGGATGTGAGAAAATCAAGATATTTTTCAAGTTTCTAACTTCATTTTCGTTCACTTCTCTGATTCGCATTTCGCAACACTGGGATTAAGAAACGTAATAACTAGAACTTCCAGATCTACTTCAGTACATATCATAGACTGTAGGGCTGGGCACGAGTCGCTCCTAATAGACGGGTATTAGTGCCCAGCCCTAATAGACGGTAGTCGCTCCTAGCACTAAGTAGAGGAAAATTTCCAACGTCCAAATGATATGATTAAGCTCTTAACCTTTATTAGAAAGCATTGACCTTTATTAGCCTATTGGAAATGTTAGAGGGGCAAAATTCATTATTAAACCAAGTGTCAATTAGTTTGATTTCATTAACCATCTTTACCGTTCTCTTGATTGCATCATCTAGCACGGCAACGGTTATTCTTTGAAGTTTGAACGTGTCAGAAAAAGAAAAAAAACAAATCACAAGTGTTTGGAAGTAATCCTGTCATAAACAATCCAAGGAGTGGTGATCCATCACGTCTGTCGAAATAATCATAAACCATCTCGGAAAGTTCCTAGTTTTTCCCCAAATTTTATTGTTTGACTAAGATGTCAGAGAAAGATTCAAGGCGATAACAAGTGAGAGAGATATTAGAACATGGAGGTTGTATACCTTGAGAAAGTGACATCATCATGCTGCATCATGTCGACGAGACATCCATAGCATCAATTATCTCAAAGTGCATTTGTAGATCTGGAAGCCTGTCAGCAAAATAGAACCTTTCATGGACCTGAAGTCTCCCACCGGAATTTTCAGCTTCAGTTTTGAGCAGTCGAAGCAGCTCATCTTTTTCCTTGAGAATCCAGCCACGCTGTTCATCACGCCACTGCCTGGGTGTTCCATGAAGGACGATGCGTATCGAGTTTGCTCCTCGTGCAAGGCGTTGGGAGATTCTCTGCACGACATTGTGATCAGTGATGTAGGCGCCAGAGGAGTTGAGTCCTACATCGATATAATGAACTTCAGAGATGCTGTTGATGAAGCTTTCGTTGGAGGCTGGAATGATCTGAATCTTTTCATGCTTGCCCGTAGGTTCTTCCACCATAGGTTGTTCTTGGATTGCAGATGAAGTTTCAGCAAAGTTTGTATCCAAGGAACTGATCTCACTCAGGAGCTGGTTAATCACAACTCCACCCTTGCTAAATCCGAGAACAATTGTTCTGGGACAGTGATGACCTGATGCAAGCTGGTTTATCAAACTCACTTCTTTACCTTCCTTCAAAATGAGGCTCTCTGCCTGATTTGATCATCATCATACATTCACATGGTTAATATGAGAAGCTGGAGAGGCATATTGTAAAATCGAAATACTTCTTCTAGCTTAGCATCAAACAGAGAAATACCTCGTGAAGGAAATTGGATAAGAGGGAAACGATTGATGAAGAAGCTGGGAAGCCAATAGGGGAATAGGATATTGGTTCTCCCCACCGATTCACTGATGGAACAAAGTCCTTGAAGATCGCAAACGGCCCATTATACACAGACGCCTCAAGAACCCAAGCATTAACAGAATCCCCGAATTTAGAAACTATAATCTCAGCTACTTTCTGCAAATCATAGAGCCTCTCAATCACATGATTCTTAGTCTCTCGAACTCTGTCCCCATGAAAGAATATAGCATTTGCAGAAGGCACCTGCTATCCAAAACGAAGCATTTTCAATGAGCAATAAAAGCAGCGGGTTTTTTTTTGGTTCTGAAATTTAGGACAAGAATAAAAGAGAAAGCTTTGCACACAGCTAGTGTTTTGGAAGAAGAAGAAAGGCAAAGAGATGCTGCAACTCTGTAGTAGTTGCTAGTACTAGCAACCAACGGAATCTTCAAAACACCGGACCACCGGTCCATCATTTCTGACTTCGATTCTGAAAAAGAAAGAAGAAACGTTTTCTGCGAGTTAATCGATTAAAGATGTGACTTGGTGTGGGAATTTTGACGAACAGCTGGTGGGCAATTTGGAAAAGAAAAAAACAGAGACTTCAGAAGAAACGTGATCAATATGCGAGAACAACAAAAAAAAACCTCACTTTAGAGTCCAACGTTGGAGCAGCGCAGGATCAAATAAAATTTTCACCAGTCGCTCTACTGACTACTGTTCCCAATACAAATCCCATTTTAGTATTACTACCAATTTAGTGGAGTATGATTTTTCTACCCAATATATCCAATGTATTAGAAAATTAAATCATTATTATTTTTCAATCTAAGAGCATTACCAATTTTTTAATCAGTTTGTAAATCTAAGGACATTGACTTGTCAAAAAGGAACAATAAAATAAAATCTAAGGAGATTGGCTACAGATGTTGCATTGATCTACAATATTTAGTAAGACTTTCTATCGTTGAGAAAATTCATCAAAGTAACCTCGTTTATAAGGTTTATAAAGAATATTATTAGACTAACCTCAAACAAGTTTAATGTATTAAACTAATCTTAGAAGGTTAGTCAATGTCCATTTTATCTATATGTTCTATTAAATTACGAGAATGTCATTACTTTAATAAAATTAATTTAATTTTTATGACAAAGAAAAACAGATCTAATAAAAAAAATAGATCTAATAAAGAAAAAACATAAAATCGGGTTTTGAAAAAAAACATGTTCTCTCGAGAAGGAGGGGATATCGGCGACGGTTAGGGCGACATTCGATTCCGACGCGATTCCGGCGGCGAGGAAGGAGTTTCCAGCGATTATTTGGTAAGTCTATTTCTCCTCGGCCTTCGTTTGTCATTTCTCGGGTCTTCAGCGACGTTCGTCGGAGGTTTTGTGTCACAGGAAAGTGGGTTAACGGCGAGGCGAGTCTAGGGTTAAGGGTAGTCGAGTGTCGGGTGAGTGAACATACGCCGTTTTGGCGATGAATGAGGGAGATGTGGCGGTTGTCGGCGGCGAGTAACAGATTTTCACTGTTTTTGTGTAAAAATCCTAACCCTAATTTTTTTTTTTTGCAGATCAGTTGATTAGTTGTGGTTCCGGTATTCTGAGCGGGATTCCGGTGAGAGCAAATGATTTTCCGGTGAAGAATATTAAATTATGTATTTATTTAGTGGTAGATTTTTTAACGTGTCATGGTATATTTATTAGAAAACGATATGTGGTTTGATAGATTTATAATAGGTTTTGGTAAATTCATTTTAAGTATGGTTGACTTATTGTTTCATCTTCTCCGACATATACATGGCGTCTTCTCCGGCCATATTACCGCCGTATGAACATTTCGGTAACGGTTCTGAAATTTGAGTAGTTTCTCCATGGTGGTAGAGTTATATAAATTATGTCATGGTATATTTGTTTGTTTATGACGGTAGATTTGTTTGTCAATAATTGTACATTTATCGTTTTATTTGATGGTAGATTTGTTATTTTTTTGAATTTGGTAGATTTGATACTAATTATTCATGGTAGATATGTTTTTCGTATATCGTAATTTTGAATTACACATGATGGTAGAGTTGTGGTGAATTGGTTAAATTACGCATTAGTTATGGTAGATTTGATCCAACAATAAATAAAGTTTTTTTGTGATTCATGAGATACTCATTGGAGTTCTTGTGTCTTTGTTCCATTTTGGATTCTTTTGTTGAATTGTTTTCTTCTCATATATTTTCACCATTATGTGTTGGGAATGTGTGCTATTTGGTTTCTCTTCCGACAACGAGATCAAGGTTTCAAGCTTAGAAGAAGAAAACGAAAAGCTTCAGAGGTTAAAGGTAAAAATCTCATCTCTTCTTGTTTCAATCTAATTTTGTTTTAATGGTATTTTGGTTCAGCGATTTTGTTATTTGAATGTTTGATTTAATGGCAGGATGTGGAGAATATCCTACTAGATGAACCACCACCGGATCCTAAATGGAAGCTCCAGCGAACAAGCTTTGATGAGTCCGAATCTATATTTCACTCATCTTGGTTTCGTCGTGTGAATTTGTTTTTGGTGGTAGATTTTTTATAGGATAGTCTTTTTAAAAAGAGAGTGGCCGTAGATTTGTTTTTATTAAATGATGGTATATTTGTATTTCGATTTTTTGCAAGATAATGTATCATTGGTGGTAGATTTGTTGTAGAGTAATCCGGTAAAAGGAAAAAAAAAAAGAGTAGTAGTAGACGTGTTTTGTAAATGATGGTAGATTTGTATTTCGATTATTTGCAAGATAACATGTGTTCAAAAATATCTCAAAATTCATAATTGTTTCAAGTGCATCTAAAATTTCACGCGAGTTATGAAGAACGCCTTAAGATTTCTATGGTTTATGAAAAAAAAAAAATTAGAACCTCTAAGAACCTGCAAATATCATAATGAAATGTGTTCGTGTAGTGTAAATAATTGAAGATAGAATAATTTCAGAGATCAAACTTCAAAGCAACCATGTAAGGCCTGATACAACATCATTGTCAACAAGTTTCAATATGATACACTCTCTCGTTTCCTTTTCAGATAGGCAACGCATTGTTTGACCTTAGCCTTAACTCGCAAGTAAAGCTCTTGAACCTTTTCTTTGACATGATATTATTTGACAACTGCATATACATTGATAGAGGCATTAAACTTGTGATTTAAAATGAAATGAATGGTTAACCCGGAAAAAAAAATCATCTAACAAGATAAATCTACCATCATTACAATAAATCTACCATCAAACACTAAAAAATCTCATACTTAGCAAAATTGGTCGCTGGTTTTTTCGTAGATTTGATATTAAGTGTAGGGCAAAAGCGTCATTTCTCATTCTGAAAAAAAAGTCAAATGTCTACCACCAAACAATCTCAATAAACCTACCGTCAAAGTAAGTCTACCACCAAGCCAAATAAAAAATCTACCAACTGCATTTAAGTCTACCAACTGAAGGTTATCTGAGTAAATACCAAAAGATTTATTAAATTTATCGCCATTAACAATAAATATACCAAATAATTTTAAATCTACCATCATTAATATTAAATCTACCACCATAACAAAACGAAGTCACCGAGATGTTAGACGTTTTTATATCTACCACCATTACAAACAAATCTACCAAATCTTTTTAAATCTACCGTCACTGATATTAAATCTACCACCGTTACAAAACGAAGTCACCAATATTTTACAAGGTTTTAAATCTACCGTCATTATAAATAAATCTATTGACCCAATAAAAATCTACCGTTGCCAGTACAAATCTACACGAAAAAATAATTCACACTGATTAACTCTACCACCAAAAGAAATAAGTCTACCGTTTTGTAAGATTAATTTACCACCATTGTCAATAAATCTACTAAAAAATCAAACATTTACCGTTAGTCAACGGTTTGGTCGTAAAATCTACCAACTCATAAACAAATATACTATCAAAGACATATATCTACCAAAAATAAATATATCTACATCGTCGTTAAAATAAGTCTACCAAAATAAGTCTACCAAGATTTAACAAATCTACCATCTTTCAAACAAATCTACCATCCATCAAATAAATCTACGGACCAAAATTTGAGTTGACCAACGTCAAACTAGTTTACCGTCCTTTGACGGTAGACCTATTTTTTTCTGGACGCTGGTTTTTGCCTACGTGGCAAAGGAAAAATAATAGCATTTTTGTAATTACGTTTTTTCTCAACAAAGACGAGGAGGTATTTTCGGTATGGAGGTTAGTCTAATTTTTCTAAAAAAACTTAGGCAAACTAATAATAAACATGGAAATAAGGGTTACTTTAGTAATCATTAAAAATAGTATGTTAGCTGCCGAGAAACGTATATGTTAGGTTAATTAGTTGTTATTATATTCCTTCGACATTTTAACTGCAATGACATATTAGGAAAGCAGCTAAAAAATGAATTTCTATTATAAGTACCATCTAATTTTACAGTGTTACTACTTTTTTTTTGGTCAGATACTGTGTTACTACTAAAACTAAATTTTAACTGTAAGAAATCTTCGATCAACGGATAACCATGATTTAACAATTTAACGTAATGGCATGCCGGATACAAATATATGACAATCTCCACGAAAGAAATGTCTTCAAAAATAGGCCAATCCAACTTCCTAAAATGCTGAAAATTTACCAAGAATGGAAAAAGACTAGCCGTTACAAATAAAAGTTTTCATTCAATTTGTTGCTTTAGATTATAGAATCGAATTTAGAAATTAAATTTATAAAAACCCCCATATTCATTTTTATTGGAGATATCTTGGGATAATTTTCCATGACATTACATTATGATCCCCCAAAAAAAAACCTCACTTAACTCATCATCCCCGATTATCAGAATATGAACATGCCGATTGATCCGTTGATAAACCTCCATCGGATTCGGAGTAAAAT
Organism: Eutrema heterophyllum; assembly: GCA_002933915.1. Taxonomy (NCBI): domain Eukaryota; kingdom Viridiplantae; phylum Streptophyta; class Magnoliopsida; order Brassicales; family Brassicaceae; genus Eutrema; species Eutrema heterophyllum. The sequence goes on along the minus strand of PKMM01026526.1, from coordinate 21,056 downwards.
TGATCCATCGTGAAATCCAAATCGAACCCAGACTCGCCGTCTTCCACGTGGCCAACCTTCGATGAGTAGTCGGAGACGGACGGCTCCGGCGAGCGACGGCGAGGCCTAATCCTAACCGGCTCGTATATACAAGAGCCAATCAAATGTGGGAAATTGAGCTTAGCCTTCGATCCCCTCAGCTGAAACGCCGCTCGGTCGTAAGCCACCGCCGCGTCCTCGGGCGTCTCGTAGGTCCCGAGCCAAACCCTGGCTCCGTTCTTCTTCGGATCCCTGATCTCCGCCGCGAATTTCCCCCACGGCCTCCTCCTCACTCCTCGGTACTGCATCCCCTTTTGCCTCGGCGGGTTCGATCCACTCGCCTCCGGCTTCTCTTCTCTCACCGAAACTTCCGCCGCCGCAGTCACCGGAGACGAAGCGGGAGGAACGGTGGGTGTCCAGCCGGAATTAACGGCGTCGCGGAGAGTGTTGTAAATGTCCATGTCTTGCGAATCGTCGACGCTTAACGGCAAATCGCTCCAGTTATCGTTTAGGATGACGTTGCTGAAACTCGGATTCCGGTAAAAAACCGGTAAGTTAACGCCGTTATTGACGGAATCAGCTATTGAGTCGCTGTAATCAAAACCCGACATTGGTATATGACGTAATTAATGGATTTGGAATGCTCTGAATCGGAGAGAGGGTTTTGAGAGTGGATTTAGAGAGTGAAGCTGTGTTTTCGGAGGAGATTTATAAAGGTATGGAATGAGAAGGTCCATGGAAGGTTCTTCTGAGTTTCAAACGACGTCGTACCTTGAGGATAGTGTTATCCTCTCAGAAGCTTCGTTTTTTTTCCCCTCGTTGTTTAAAACGGAACGCGACAAAAAAAAATTTATTTATTTTGTTTTGACTTTTGGTCTTCGACTCTTTGGTCTTTCTTATTTTTCAGTACTTTTGTCCTTTCTTTTTTGTATCTATAATCATTTTTATAACGATCTTGTTCCTGGATTTTTATTCTTTTTGTTAAATTGTTCATGGATGTTTAGTATCCGAAATTATAAATTGATAATGCATGTTCGATATTGTAGATAATTGATTTGACTATGTGGATTTAACAAACAAACAAAAAAGACTTAGTGGAAAAGAGTTTTTTTTTTGTTTCTTAATCTTATTATATATATTGTCAAAAAAAATTAAAATGGAACATTAATATTTAACTGAAAAGCGATATGGTGTAACCTATATAAAAATGAAGTTTAGAATGACTTGGGTATAACAAACAAAGCATAGGTAAAACAAACTTTTACGATTAAATGTGTTTAATCTAATCCAACAGTGGTGGTCGGGTGGTAGTTGATCTGAGGGCCTGAGGCAATATGTAAACTCCTTATTCTTCAATTTGATTTTTTCACTTGAAACAATTTTGTTGTTATTGAGCCAATCGGTTCTAGGCTTTGGCCTGGACGCTTAATATTTGTATCTAACGTACTTATCTTTCTCCGATTTAATTAGATTTCATTCTGATTTATTAGGTTTTTTTAAAAAAACGGAGAGAATAGTATTTTCACTCGATCATCCTTTAACATTGGTTTATCAATGTCAAACTTGATAACTTTTTGAATATTCAACATGATAAAAAAAAAGAAGCTAATATATCTGTTAGCAATATTTACAACGCGCAACACAACAGTGGAAGTCAACATTATGGTAGAAATAACTAGATTCGTTAAAACAACGACGGGTTTAATAAAATATATTAGTATACAATACAAAATTTTCCAGGTATGGAATGAATATAGGTTATCAATAAAGAAAACGTAAGATTTCTTTTTCATTATATTAAGGAATAAAGCATAAGCTCCCTAAATCTAAACATTTAATAATTTCCCATTAAAAAAGATGACTAATCCGAACAACACAATTTTCACGTGCGAACGAATGTTATATTTTATTATTAAGTCTGACGTGGAAAGGAAAGTCGTACGTCAAAGACACGTTTTGTTAATTGTGACTTTTGTTTTACTCACTCCACTCTTTCATTATTTAGTTATCCGAATTTGTAAGCAGTGAAAGAACGTTGGCACGTTGTCTTTGTTAACGCACGGAAAGATGACGTGAGGTTCTAGTTCTACTATCTAAAATGGGCTTTAAAAATGAGTCAGAGGCCCAGAAATGATACCCCTTATGAGAAGCCCGTTAAAATCGGTTCAATTGTAGAATGACCAACGTTCAACGCAACGATTTGGAGTCTATAGAGACAATTGTAAATGAGAAAAGACAACAGTCCACTCCACATGGCTGCTCGGGACAGGAAAGGGACACACCATAAAGACGAAATAATCTATTAAAATGTATGCATTTTTTATATCAACTATGGTTATAATTGATTCCTTTCAACAGAAAACTTGATTAAAAAACATAATAGAATAGATAACGTAAACCAGTTCAGAAATTATAGACAAAACACTAGAAAAGTCATTAAATAATATATAATAAAGAATGCATATTGTAGAATAACATTTGTTTTTCTTCCTAATTTCCAACCGTCATATATGATATACGTTTAGTCTTTAGACACACTTCGAAAATAGATTAACCGTTCACCTAACTAGAGAACAAATCGGCGTCACAACTCGATCGGAAGCATCAAGTGCATAATGTACAGAGATATATATGGCCCTCAAATCTATACAAATTGGAATATTAATCAAAAGATTACAACAAAAAGATAATACCTTTTTCAAATAAAACAAATAAATTAAAACAGTTTGGTCACTTTCGTAGGTGTTGACGTCTCCACCTCCTTCGTATCCGTATCCATCAATGTTCTTATCCATTTTCTATAATACTAGAAGAGACACGCTACAAGCATATTTTGTGTTAGAAAAAAATATTGTATGTTTTTATTAAATGATTTTTCAGTGATTATATCTAAATTGATGGTGAACATATATTGTTATTTTGATTATCGGTGATCTATTGAATGCAAACAAGGTGAACTATGATTAGGTATTTTGCTTAATCAAGTTGTTTTCCATAGAAATAATAACAGTGGAACATAGTACGTACGGCACATTTATGGAAGCAATCAAGCATCAAGCGTATTCTATTTGTTTCTAATTGTTAAATAATTTTTTTAAAATATACATATTAAGAAAATAAATTAAATATAGTTATTAAATGCATCATTTTTTATGATTAACAATTTTATATAATTATAAACCAATAGCATTTCAATAAAAATAACTAATTTTCTTAAAATTTACAATTTATCATTATTAACTAATAAAAAATGTATAGAAAACTTAAAAAATGTATATTTTTAAAACAATTTTTTTTTTAAAACATTCAACAATTAAAAACAGAAAGAGTAATAAGAATTAGATGCTCGTCCGGGGCATCCAAGTTCACTTTAAGAAAAAGAGAGAACAATTTCTAAAATACTAAGAAATTGAGTGATTTGTAATATTCTTTTTCCATGTCGTCAGTTATTACTTTTTACTTTTTACTTTTCACTTTTCACCGCAGCTGGTGAGTCTCTTCGAACAAAGTTGGAAAATGCATGTGGTCTTTTGTTCTGTTTCAGCTTTCTTCCAAAAAAAGCTCCTTTTTGTTTTTGATGAAAAAACTCTTTCTAACGACATTTTACACCGTTTTCAACGTCCGATAGTAAACATCTTGCCGTTTTAGGCCTAGCATTAATGATATTCCTATGAATTCAAATATTTCCTTTCTGAGATTCCTAATTACGTTTTAATAATACTCCTTATCTGACTAATACTCCAACGATGGTCTTTCCAATTTAATCCAGTATCTACCCAACCACGCTAAAACGACACAAAGCATCCTTTAATTTGTTTTTCTTGCCATTAGTAAAAGACTAAAATTCGACATCAACCGACGCACCATCTTAATTTTAAATAATAATCAAAATAAAAAGCTATTTTGATTTATATAATAAGAAAAAATAATAAAGTATGCATTTATTAGAGCTTTTTAATCATGTTTCAAAGGGCAATTAACAATAATTGGGTGGGAAATTAGATTTATTACATGTTGATGAAAATAACAAAGTGGGAAAAAAAATATACTAGTCCAGGTTAATGACAGTCACTGACTCGTTATCAGTACTCAGTGGGGAAATAAAATAGTAGAAAAAAGGAAGAAATTTATATAAAGTTTTTTTTTTAATTAATAATGGGATAACAAATCGAGCACGTACAGTCCAAAATCCGATCAAGTGGAAACAGCTAAGAACTTTCTCCCAACTTTTATTTTGTGTGAAAATGCAGAGCGGAGGTGAGTTCACGCGCCGCCGATAGCTAACCGCCGTTTAAGTAGACTCAGGCGAGGAGTAGAATCCGACGACGACACCATGGGATGTGCAGCGTCGAAGCTCGATAATGAGGACACCGTTCGCCGGTGCAAGGATCGCCGCCGTCTCATGACGGAATCTGTTCGCGCTCGACATCAACTTGCTGCCGCTCACGCTGACTACTGCCGATCGCTTCGTCTCACTGGATCTGCTCTTTCCTCTTTCGCCGCCGGTGAGCCTCTCGCTGTTTCGGATCGGACCCCGGCCGTTTTTCTCCACACTCCGCCTCAACACTCGTCTGCCAATTTTGTACCTCCACGTGTCCCGCCTTCACCTGCTCCTTCTTCCGTCTATACTCCGCCGCCGACTCCTCCCTCACGATCTCCTTCTGTTGCCAGCTCCAAGCTGCCTCCCATCCTCTCCGCACCCTCTAATCGGCGCCGGAAACAGCAACCTAAGATGCCTCATATTCTCTCAAGCCCTTCGTCTTCTCCTAGAAGTGAGAGATCCAATTTCATGCCGAATTTCAACCCTACTGCTTACCAGAACTCCACTTACTCCGCCACTCCTTCTCAAGCTTCTTCCGTCTGGAATTGGGAGAACTTCTACCCTCCTTCCCCTCCTGACTCCGAATTCTTCAACAGGAAATCTCAAGAGAGGCAACAAAACCTTCATAATCGCTTTGGCGATCTGGCCGACGGCGATGACATCGAAACAGAGAGATCGGAGCATGATTTTTTCCATTCGAGGAAGCAGAAGCAGAAGCAGTTCGAGTCCATGAATAAAGCGGTTGAGGAGGAGGAGGAGACAGAGAGAGAAGAAGTGCAGTGTAGCGAATGGGAGGACCACGATCATTACAGCACAACGAGCTCATCCGTCGCCGCGGAGGAGGAGGAGGAGGAAGAGGATAGAGAGTCAATATCCGAGATCGGGACGCGTTCCGACTTCGGATCTTCCGTGAGGACTAGTTCGATGAGACGGGACCACCACCAGCCCCCACGAATGCCGCAGGAGTATGGCGGCACTGCCCAAGAGAAGTATGGCAAAGCAGAGGACGCCACGACGTCTTCCGGCAGCTACAGAGGCGGAGGAGAGATCGCTGACATGAAGATGGTGGTGAGGCACAGAGATTTGAAGGAGATTGTTGATGCGATCAAGGATAATTTCGACAAGGCGGCCTCCGCCGGCGATCAAGTCTCTCAGATGCTCCATCTTGGCAGGGCTCAGCTCGATCGCAGTTTCAGCCACTTGAAGAGTGAGCTTGATAACTTTGAATTAGCTAATATTATATAGAATCTGCCATAAATCTCAGGCCAATCTAAAGTTGTATTTGCTTTTTTCAGAAACGGTGATTCATTCGAGTAGCGTATTGAGCAACCTGAGCTCAACCTGGACCTCAAAGCCGCCATTGGAAGTAAAGTACAGGCTGGACACAACCGCACTGGACCAACCGGGCGGCCCCAAGAGCCTTAGTTCCAGTCTAGATCGCCTCTTGGCATGGGAAAAGAAACTCTATGAGGAAGTCAAGGTCTCTGCTGTGCTGTTTATCCAATTCGTTTTTTGTCTTTTCTCGTTGGTTTTGGTTTCACTAATTATTGGAGATACGGATGAACTTGTTGCAGGCTAGAGAAGGGTTGAAGATTGAGCATGAAAAGAAGTTGTCAAAACTTCAAAGTCAAGAGTACAAGGGGGAGAATGAGACTAAGCTAGACAAGACAAAGGGCTCTATAACAAGGTTACAGTCTCTTATAATTGTTACCTCCCAGGCCGTCAGCACAACATCTACTGCAATTATCCGCCTTCGAGATACTGATCTTGTCCCGCAGCTCGTTGAACTCTGTCACGGGTAAGTTTGCATTGTTTGATTTAGCTAATTCTGTATCAATGATTGAATGCGCTGTTAGTTGCATTGACATGTCTGTATCATAATTTACTCGTAGAAGTCCGTATATACACTTCCACCTACTTTCATATCTATAATAATAGAATCTTGTGGACTCATCAAGTAGGTCAACATTTAATGGAAAAATCGCTAGTTGCAGCAGTTAGTTATCTAATGCCTTTCTGGAGCTATTCTTTAGAATTGTGGATTCCTTGATATGATTGACTGCTTCTTAGAGTGAAACAAAGATCCCTAACTCTCTTATACATTGTTAGATCTTTGGGTTTTTATAGCTCATCTTGACCAAGTAACAACTAACAAGTAAGCTGCTGAATTGGTGATCATGTCTTTGCCTAAGTTACAAGCTGAGTGTTATGTTTATGCTTATTGGTTAATAAACTTAATATCTAGTTCAGTGGAAATCAAGATCCTCTAAATTTTGGTATTTGCCGTGCTAATTCTGGTAGAGATTAGAGATAATATCGCCCTCAATGTGAGCGACATGGTGATTTAGAGGCTGCATTTTAAAGGTCACCCAAGTTCAAGTGTTGTAGTAATGTAGTTGTAGTGATGACAAAAAAAAAAAAAAAAAAACAAAAGAGATAGATAAAATAACCTTTTTTGACAAATTCATGCAAAGAGTCTAAGACTATGCTGTAATAATTGCTTTGAATCCATCAGCTATGCTATGCAATATAGGTACTTTCTTTGAACACCAGAGAATTATACGCTAATCTCTGAGATTTCCTTTTGCAGCTTCATGTACATGTGGAAATCAATGCATCAATTCCACGAGATTCAGAACAACATCGTACAGCAAGTTCAGGGGCTCATTAACAGGTCAGGCAAAGGGGAATCAACATCTGAACTACACCGACAAGCAACCCGTGACTTGGAAACAGCTGTGTCTTTATGGCACTCCAGTTTTTGTCGGCTGATTAAATTCCAACGGGACTTCATACGTTCGGTTCAAGCCTGGTTCAAGCTAACTCTTCTCCCAGTTTGCCACAACGACAATCCCGATCACAAAGAGCCAGTAGATGCCTACGCGTTTTGCGATGAGTGGAAACTTACTCTTGACCGAGTCCCGGACACAGTGGCTTCAGAAGCAATCAAGAGCTTCATCAACGTTGTTCACGTGATATCAGCGAAACAATCCGAGGAGATAAAGATAAAGAAAAGAACCGAATCAGCATCAAAGGAGCTTGAGAAGAAAGCTTCATCGCTTAGAAACATCGAAAGGAAATACTATCAGTCATACTCCACGGTCGGGTTTGGTCTTCCGGATTCAGGACCAGACAACGGACACGTGTTAGATGCTCGGGACCCGCTCACGGAGAAGAAGTTAGAGCTAGGAGCATGCCAGAGAAGAGTGGAGGAAGAGATGCTGAAGCATTCAAAGGCGATAGAAGTAACAAGAGCCATGACTTTGAATAACTTGCAGACGGGTTTGCCGGGTGTGTTCCAAGCTTTAACCAGTTTCTCTGCTCTGTTCACGGAGTCCTTACAAACGGTATGCACTCGCTCATACTCCATTAAATAGCACACTATATTATATACGTTACAATACTATATAGTTGAAAAAAGTACAAATACTATATAGTTAAAGATTTTGATGGGTAAAGGGCTCCAGAGCTGGAAATTTCCTATCGTTATGTATTCTTATTTCAGGCTTGGATATTGTTTATTTCTGAAAAGAAAATGTATATATGTGGAGTCTTTAAAAAAAAAAATATCTAGGACTTGGCTTTTGATTTCTGAGTATGAAATGTGGGGATTTTTGTTCATGTAATTCTCAGCTTCCAGGCACATGAATAAAGAACAATCTCTTGCTTGTTCGTTAATCATGTTGTGATATATAAAGTTATAGCAGGTGGTGATTACAATCTAAAGCTTGCCTCGAACTGTCTCTATTTGGCATGAAACTGGTCGGTGTTGTAAATGTCTCTAGTGGGTCCATTTTCATCGGATTCCCTGAGACTAAGTGATAAAATATCTTCTTTGTCTGAAGCACATGGGGGTTCTTCTTGGTAGATTAGGGTTAAACCAAAAAACAAGCGTGGGTTTGTCTTTTGATTCTCATTTTGTAATCTTATATTTTATAGATGTGATGTTGAGATCAAGCGAAGATCATGCCGACTCTTTTAAACAAAACACACACAAATGATAAAACATTTTGCAGGCAAAATGCCAAACTCAGTTCAGTCTTGGGATTCCAATATATAAAAAGTATATATAACATATTGGATCATTGATTCGTTTAAGATCATGATACTTTTTGCTTTTGGGACCACCAAAACATGGCAGTGACATTACGATCGATTTTGGGTAGAAAAAGGATTCCGACAAACACAAGTCTCTGTAGAAAAAGGAGATTTTCTTCAATAATTTCGACTTGGAGCTTTCCATGTCCTTGCAAAAGTTTTGGTTCCATGGAAGAAGATTTAATCTCCGATACAAAAGAAGGACCTAAGTTACTATGAGAAATAAAACCCCTCTCCCAATCCTGAGACATTAAAGCCTTGAGACGTGGTTACAATATATAGCGACATAAAAATATTAAAAATGCTAATTAAGGGACCAAACACAAACTCTTGGGAGCTTTAGAAAAACTCAAAGTCTAGAAATTTACCACCAGATTTCGTGTCTGCTGCTGCTGTTGATACTGGTGGTGGTCCCATCATTCTCTTGCTATTACTACCAAACCCAACCGGATCAATCGGTCCATACTTTGGAGGCGGTTCGGTCTCCATTTGTCTCGGTACTTCAGGAGGAGTACTACACCTTATCAATGCCCAATTCACTCCTTCAAAGAATGGATGCTGCTTTATCTCCGTTGCTCCTCTCTTTGTCCCTAATCTGTTCTTTGGATCTTTCACCAGTAAAGCCTGAATCAAGTCCCGCCCTGCGTAGCTAGTTGCTGGTGACTCAGGGAATTTCAACTGTTCTCCGACTACATTGAAGAGAGTGGCTCTGTTTCCTGATCCTTTAAACGGGGTTTTACCATATAGCAGCTCGTGCACGAAGATACCAAAAGTCCACCAATCCACCGCGCTTCCGTGGCCTTCTCCTTTGATAATCTCTGGAGCTAAGTACTCGTGTGTTCCAACAAAGGACATGGACCTCGTGTTAGGTTCAGCTACTAGCTCCGGGAGAGAACCCGAGTGTGATCTGAAGAAATCCGTCTGGGTTTTACGGGTCTTGTTCTTTTTGTTTTTGTTAGGGAAGATGCTACGTGGTAAGAAGCAGGAGGGTTGGATGATGCAAGCTGATGTAGGCTCCATACAAGCGGGTTGAACACAGAACGCGCCGCGTCTAGATGGATCAGAGTCAAATGTTTTGATCAGTGTTGGCGAAACCGCGCATCTCAGGGAGAGATCAAAGTCAGAAAGCATTATGTGACCATCATCTCGAACCAGAACATTCTCAGGTTTCAAGTCTCTGTAAACAACGCCGAGCATATGGAGATACTCTAGCGCTAGCAACACCTCTGCAGCGTAAAATCTGCCCAAAGAAAAACAATAAAGTGAGATCACGGTGAATGAAACTTAGCTTTGGGAACATTGAAACCGAGAGAGAAAACATACCGAGCAGCATACTCTGAGAAATGCTTCCCGGGCTGGCGTTGCCTTAAAGTGTGCAGATCACCTCCAGGACAGTATTCCATGACCAAACACGAGAATCTGTCTGTCTCGAAATGAGTGTACAATGTCGGGAGAAACGGATGATCCAATAGCTGTAGAATCTCCCTCTCGGTCTGAGCTCGATTCAACTTCTTCCGGTTCTCAAGAGAAGCTTTATCCATCACTTTCACAGCAAAATGACACCGAGTTCCGCTTAACTCAGCTAGATAGACACTTCCGATATCACCACAACCTAACCGTTTCAGCAACTTGAAGTGGCTCATCCCTAAAATCCCATCTCGTGTCCGGATAGCCAAAATAGCATTCCACCTAGGATCATTCCCTTTGTGTGGCTTATTAAGGCTTCCCGTGAAATTGCTCCAGCTGCTCTCTTCGCTTAGGCCGCTACTATCGCTTGCTCTGCTTGCACTCGTCTTGGCGCTTTCAAACGAATCCAAAACCATACTGATACTCCTGTCACAGTAGTTCTTGTCCATACTAAGCACAACATCGCTCCGCTGCGTAGTACTTGTTGCAGAAGAGCTATTAGCAATACTCATAGCCCGGGCGAAATTCATACTTTCGACACTACTGCTATGTGGGCTCACATTGGTGCTGGGAGGCAGAGAAGCATCCCAAACACATTCCTTGTCTGAATCTGGCGGTAGCAGAGAGTTATCTGTGTTCTGCGATGCACGAGCCACAGAAAACGGGGACAGCGAGGTAGCAGGCTCCTCGACTATGCTTTCTGCGGGTGAGAGTATTCCTGAGCTTGGCTTCTTCGGAGGCACACAGAGGGAGAGATCCTCTAGAAAGGGTCCTTTAGTAATAGACATGCTCTTCATCAAGCAAACCGATTCAGGTTTGTTCTTCTCGTTGATGGGCACATAAACAGTTGTTATAAAATCCATGTCGTCAGGTTCTGGAGGATGACTAACCCCACGGAAGGAGCTAGAACCAGCTTCCTCAGACATATCATTGCTTCCCTTACAAGTCACATCATCATCAGCAGCCACGATTTCTTCAATCTCCAGCAAAGGATACTTTGCTTTCATGGTTCTAACAGACGTTACCACAGGCTCAAACTCCTGAAAATCATTCAAGTTACCACCAAAATGGCCCATCATCATCTCTTCTCTATGCACATTCAGAACCTGGCTTAGTTCTCTCCCCAATGTGGTAGCTGGATTCACTGGTCTTCCCGTGTTGTATCGAACAGCACGTTCCCTCAAAGACTCAAAATGCATACCAGTGGCATTGCCATTGACCGTATCTCTACTTTCCAAATCTAAGTAATGTCTTCTTGACAAGTGACCAGAGACAGGACCTTTACTAGGAAGCCTCTTGAGCTCAGCAACTCTTTCCATATCCAGCATTCATGCGATCTTTACACCAAATCCAAATCTTTATATCCCTTAAAAAAAAAAAAAAACAAATAATGTCAGCTAAATCAATCTCTGATCTCAATCGACATAAGCACTAGAGATATAAACAAAATCTCTACATAATCCACCAACAATTTCTGGGACCATATTCTGAAACCTTGTCGGCGAATATATGATTAAGCACACTAGAAATAGAATAGAATAGAAACTGTAAACACGTGATTTGGGAATAAACCTCAGGACTAATTTTCATTTATGGTTTCAAGACAAACAATAGAACACGAGTGTGTGTGTGTCCCTAGAGGATTCCATTGTTCGATCTGGAATTGCCAGAAAAATTCTCGAAGCGTGAAGAAACATCATAGGGATTAAGAACATTTCATTTACAAAATCAATCAAAAACCCACGAAAAGCCCAAATAGAAAACGACAAACGAAAGAGATTTCAAAGTGGGGGAATCGTCACCAACCGGAAACAAGAGACGAAAGTCGCCGAGAATCCAGAGATCGAGCAGTTTTCCGGTACAATGCAGCCGACGCCGGGGAAGGTTTATCACCGGAAAATGAGTTTTTCCCTGCGGAAATTGTAGAAATCAATTTGAAGCAGAGACGGAAGAAAATTAAAAACCCTCAGGCTCGAAAAATGAGAGTCGGATTTGGGAGTGGTAAGCTCTAAGGCTTTTGCTTTATGTGTGGGCGCTATCTAAGCTACGACTGACGGTAACGGAGAAAGTTAAATCAAAACAAAAATAAAATAAAAATGGACAGTGATGTGGGGCCCAATTACTGTAGGGTCCAGTCATTAAAGTGGGACCTACATATGTTCCTTCTTCAACCTACAATTTGGTTTGAGACGTTTCTTGTTATGGTTGCTCAAAGGTTTTTGTGATTTATTTTTTCTGCGGTTTTAAAATATCCAAGTCTAGATTTATGATGGGTTTCGACTATTCTCACTTGGTTAGTTTCAACAATCTTTTGATTAAAGCACTTTTAATGCATTAGAGATTCTTGATAATATATATATTGGTAGTTCATATGAACACTGGTATAGTGTGAAACAATAGTTGTACACGTTAAACAAAAATTATAAACAATCTTTTTTTAGAGAGATGGAAACTATTCCTTTTGTTGTGTAATAAAAAAAAATGAATAATGAAAGAAAGAGACAAAGAATCAAAACCTTGTGGATTTGTGAAAAACACTTTTTTGACCCACCATCGCATATGTTGATTAGCTTTTTTCTTTTTTTTTTTCTCACCATTTCCATCACTTTTCTTTTTCCCTTTTGTCTTTATTTGAACATTTGTTCATTTAATTCTGAATGGTGGCCACTTGAAGAACTAGGGTAAACCCGTTATCCGTCTTTGACTCGTTACCCGATTCGTACCCGTTTCCAAAAAAACGGTACCCGTAATTTGCAAATCGGATAAAGTGTATCATAATTTTATTACCCGCGGGTAAGGATCGGGTATCGGGTATCAATTTTTTTTTCAATACCCGTCTCACTACCCGACCCATTATTTGATTTATTACCCGATCCGTAAAACCCGCTTTATTAATAATTTTTTAATGTTTGAGCTTTGATTTATGAATGCTGATATTTATTTATGGACTAACAAAATTATTTCCGTTTTGTAAAGATTTCAACTTTTCCCCAATGAATTAGTCTTTCTTTGGAAGATGAATGGGTTTTACCTTGTTAGGTAAATTAGATTAGTGTTAACTGAAACGTTTGTGATTGTTCTCTATTTGTGATATTTCTGTTTGTATTATGCTAATAAAAGTATATCATGTTTTTTCATGTTTAGGCAAGTAAATATGCTGGAAGAAACAATTTTACAGAAGAATGACATTGCAACATATAATTTTTTGTATTTCTGAATTGGCGTTGGTAATTCATTCATGAATTACAAGTTTTAAACTTTGCAGTTTGTAATTTTATATTTTTTGGAACTATATGTTGCATATATATATATATGAATTCTTCCTTGTTTGTAAACGATTACTTATGTTTTTGGAATCTAAAATCATTATGCAGGTAAAACTAACATGTTTATTATACATGTAATTATGCGGGTAAAGGTAACGGGTCAGGTATTTAGCGGGTCATCTAATTTTTATCGGGTACTCGTTTTTTCGGATATCTGTTATTTGCGGATCGGATAAAGGTAATGATATTTCATTACCCGCAAAGGTCGGGTCGGGTAAAGAGTATCCCGAAATTCAAGGGTACCCGACCCGTGCCCAGCCCTATGAAGAACAACTGAAATAAGGGGAAAAACAAAATTAGTGGAGTAAGTGCAATAGAATGTGATAAATAAGAACACCTAGAACTTACAAAAATATACAATTAACAAATTATAGTTTATTAACGTTAGAGAATAGTAATAGAATTATGATGAGTATAGCATGAAATTTATAATTTTAGAATTATTGAGAAATTAAACTTGAAAATTTTGATCAGACAAATAATATTGAATAATTTAAAAGTTTCTTGATAATTCTAAAAAGTAATTCAATTAATAATATTTCTCCATTTCCACTAATTTATGTTGAAACTACTCTCTTTGTGCAGATGGTGGCCATATTAATACTGTATTTATAATGGAACAGTTGAGTTTCAATTGACATTATGTTTGAAAGCAATGATTAGTGGACATTGTTTTGTGAGCTAAACAAAATGTTTAAATCATATAATATTGTCTTAATTTCAGCAATAAGAATAGTTGATTAAAATAACAATGTTGGACCTCGACGCTCTAATCATGGTGGGCTTAGTGAGTGATGCTTTATTTGCCTGCAAAGTAAATAAAAGCTGCGACGATAATTTTATTCGAATTTATTTAAAAAGATTAACACTGCTAATAGTGTATAAATTTTTTGAGTAATTATAATTTGGAAAGGTGAGAGAAATTCGCTGAGGGAAAAGGAAGAACAAAAATTATAAGCAACAGAGATAGTTGTCGGCTTAGAGTGAGTAAAAGACGGAAATGACCTTCGTTGTGTGACGATGAAACAAAAGCCGCTTTCGAGACGAGGTTTGGGTGGAGGGTAAAATCGGTAATACGAATCAGTTGGATTGCGCGTGGATTGAGGGGATCTATTATGTCTTGGACAGTTTTATCTTTATCTCTCTACCCAAACGATCCAAAACAAATGCAGTGTCTCGTCCTTTTATTTACTTTTTATTTTGTTGTTTTTGTAATCGCTTGAGACAAATTTTAATGTTCTTAGAATATGTGATATGATCTTCTTTTTTTTATTATTATTCTTTTTGATATCGTGTTTCTGACAGTGTTCATATTATAAGAAATTTCGATGAGTTTATTCGATATGTGATTTCCAATTAATGTAATTATTTAGCTTGTAATGATTTGCGTAATTTTGTTTTAAGTACAATAGCTTGTAATTATCTATAGAAATTTCCATGAGTTTATTCGAAATGTGATTTTCTATGTAACTATTTGCTTATAAAATTTTATTTAAAAAATAAATTACTATAAGTATTTATAAAGAGATAGCTAGTTATCGTGCCTTTTAATACCAATTAGTAATAGTAAAGTATATATTTTGGGATTTATACATTTCATATTATGTTTCACAATTATCTCTCGGTAGTATAACATCATATTCTCATTTCAACACACTTCATGCATGATGCAAATTGAACCAAGTTAATAATTTCTATTATACTTAAATTTATTTATTTTTTTGGTTTTAAACTTAAATTTTATTTTGAATTAATGCAGCGGACGAAACGGATTAATTCGTTTGTGAACTGGACTACTCAATTTTTCGACAGACGAAAACTCTTTGCAGACTAAGTTTTTGTTTTAATAAAATCAGTATATACGTAGTTGGTGCACAACATATTTTTTAATTATTTTTAGCAACAAAAAATACATATTTTTATTATCATATATATACAAAACTGTAAGCCAAAATTTATGAATAGTGAACAAAAACAGTTTTGCTCGCAAGCGAACTAGTCCCCTCCGGCCGCTACAATTTATATACTATTTTACATTTGCTGTTAATTTTAGTTAGGGACAATCAAAGTAATTATTTTTTGATTCAAAATTTTATATTGAATTCATAAAATGACAATCTTATTTATAACATAAAAATTGTCTAAAACAATACTTATTGTAAAACAAAAGGAGTAGTATGCATCATCAAAATGATGGTTTTTTTAGATTCATCAATGTTAGACACATTTTATAAAGTTTGTTGAGTTGATACTATGTGAATATTTGTCTAAGGTTCTCTGAAACACATGCAGTCGATCAACTAACTTTCAATAAAATAACTCATACTTGTATGGACATTAAGTAATCATCTCGGTATTCATTTTTTTTTTGGCATTTCCATAGCCTCACTTTTCTATACTTTTATTTTCCAAATCGAAAACCATTTACTAAATTACAATCTCTTAGGTAATGATGTTTTGTATTTAGTTATGTGGAATTAATGGGTGTGAATGTGTGGTACTAACTATGGTATCTTTATAGGTGGGGCTTGAATCTGAGCCTTCTCTTTTTTGAAAAGCACTTATAAGAAAATAAAGAAGAGTTTGAAACTTTGGACAAAAAAAAAATTAGACTTATCGAAACAATACAAAGGGAAAAAGCAGCACATTTCTTAATTTTTGAACTCTCTTCTGATTCCATTCTCATCACATTATGATGCTTTATTCTTTCCTCCTCACTTACATCATTATTTTTTTCATATTTAAAATATTTCTCCATTCAGTTGAATTAGCCTGATGGGGTCATCTGATCGATTCCATAAAAACAAAAATTTAATTGAAAATTCGAGTAATTCTATATTCATATTTTGTAGGTGCGGACATTTTTTCTGAACCAGTTATCAAACGTAAAAATCTATTGAAATCCACTTGTTCAATTTACAAATAACTTACCTATCAAATGAACTAATTACAGTAGTACTATTTGAGATGGGTTCGAGTCTAATTCTACATTTTAGCATGAATGATTTACATTTTATCGATACACCACAATATTGTAAAAAACTGGTATTATATTTTATAAACTATGGATGAAAGATCAAAGATCCAAAACATCTAAATTAACTCAGCAAAAAAGAAAAAAGAACATCTAGATTAAAATTAAATACATGCTGCTGAAAAGTGGAAACCAAAGGATTTTATGACTCGTCGTGTTTAACGACAACGTGTTTTACAGTGGCCCAGTATTTTCCTTCTGGATCTGACCCAAGCCCATATATTTACTCTTTCCGTTTTTTTTTGTTTTTTAAAGGCTTATACCATTGATATAACTACATATTAAATAGATGATATATTGCTCCTACTCATTGTACGGAGTTGGGATACCAACAGAACGATTATATGTCTACAAGCTTGCTGACAGCTGCATACCCTTTCAGATATTCAGTTATGTTCACGAGGAGGACGAAGGGAGCTGTCTGGAAGGAGGAATTTACTACGTAGATGGGGATGAAACAGTATCGGTCCTAAGTGACGGGTTCATGTGTGCTAAAGATAAATTGCATAGACGTCCAATAATCTAATTTACATAACTTTGATCACGTTTAGGATGTGGAATTATACGATCTCGTTTTATTCAATTTGGTGACTGTCCTATGTCTTGTAGCTGGGTTTTCACTTTTTGAATTTGTGGCCGGTGACTATAAAAACAGAGAAACTCGTATACAAATGACTTAACCTTTATGGCTTTATATAGTAAATGAGTGTCATTAACTACTTTCGTCATATCCAATTGTTAAGAATGTAAAAAATACTGACAAGAGCTTCACCACCTAATGACTACTCAACACGTCGCAATTTAAGACACGTACAGTGTGGAAAAGATGGACGGCGAAGCCGCCGGGTAAAAGAGGCGTTGATGGGTCCAAATCCAGCTAGGAATTAAAGTGATTTTTAATGATTATCCATCACATCAATATATCTTTGGTACGATCAAAATAAAGCACTCATTCACGTAAAATCAATAGTTGAGTAATAATAATCCACGACTTTCAAGTTTTAATTTTTCAATCATCTATGATCATTACTGATGTAAAAATCAGATTTTCTTTTTTTAATAAAAGGTACTCAAAGTGTAAATGAGGACGAGCCCACTTCTTTTAGTCGCCATTTTGCTCAAAATCCCAAATCGATCCAATGGCGGTTTTTTTTAACTTTGGAGTGATCCAAAGGCGTTGGCCAAAGACTAGTCACCAAGGGGCCCGCGGGAGCTCCACGTATTCTTACCATTTAAGGCGTCCCCAGGTGGCCACTCGCAAGTGGCCACTCGCAATTCGGACTAGGGGAGGGCACATACTCATTCCAGCTAATTTGGCTACTACTGGAATAACCACTCATGGTTTTGGTCCGGTTTTAAAAATATTACTTTTAGGATTTACCAAATCCTATTTTCTGGTAAAAACAAAGATTTTATAATTAAATGCCTAAAATTTTATATAAAAAACTGTTCCCCTCCTTTAAAAAAAAAAAAAGTCTGCTATTTTTTTCTTTTTCTTGTGACTAATTTGGAAAAGTCTGCTGAAGTAATTACGAATTTACGATCGGTGATACCGATCATGACTCTTGGCTCTTGTTCATTTAATTGTTTCCTTAATTATGTCACAAACTAAAACAACTATTATTGAGCTTTAGAATTTGTAATTTCTTAGAATTATTCTTTAGAATTTCTATATTATCTGTTTTAGTTATCACTATTTTGTACATATCAAAACAATAATAAAACCACATAAAATTTGCCTTAAACCTCTTAATCTATGTATATATACTCTTGTACCACTACAAGAAAACAACGTTTTGGCGACCGCAGTAGAAGTCGTTATTTAGTCGCTAAAAGGTGGATTACGATTAAATAGTGACTAAACCATGTAGTCGTTAATAAATAGTCGCTAAAATGCGTAGTCGTAACAATAGTCGTCAAATGGCGACTACTTTACGACTATACCACATGAACAGTGCAATAGTCGTAAAGTAGTCGTAAGATTTACTTATTATTTACTGACTATTCTATGACTATTTTACCGACTATTCTATGACTATTTGACCGACTATTTGGCGACTACTTGTAAAAAAATAATTAAAAAAAAAAACAAAAAAAAATATTTGTATTCATTAAAATAATTAATTACAAAAAACGAAAAAAAAGAAAAAAAAGAAAAAAAAGAAGAAGATCGATCCTTCTTCTCCCTTGCCGGCGCCGACGAAACTCATCCGTCGGGAATCCCAGCAGAATCAAGCGGACCTCCCCGCCTCCTCCACCTCCTCACCCAACGATCCTGATCCAAAAACCATCTTCCGCCGCAATCTCTATGGATCTGCTCCTCCGGCCCAAAGAAACATGGATCTGCTCCTCCGGCCAGACTCACGGGCTCCGGATCTGCTCGATGTTCGGTTGGATGTGCAGATGATGCTGAGAGTGGGAAGGGTCAACCACGTGAACCCGTGAACGTATGTCGTGGTAGGAAGGGGTCTAAAAAGCGTGAGCCAACTCGCGGCTGAGGTTAAAGGTGGGCGACATATTAGAAGCGTTTCTGGAAGAGGAGGTTACGCCCTCTGTACTGACGAAAATCGAGAAAACAGAATCACGAGAGAGGTTTTTAACAATTGGATAGAAAACCTATAAAGACAATAGCTGCCATTTCTACTATAGAACCGTACAAAGAAACATGTATTGAAGGTCGAGGAAGAGAGACGCCGAGATTGGGAGCGAATCAAGTGAATCAAAGCTGATCTTCCCATCGCCGTTTCTGTATCGAAGGAGAGAAGAAGCAGAGTTGGGAGAAGAAGAGAAGAAGGAGCGACACTTAGGGTTTCTAATAAGGTTGGGTTTAGGCCCAAACCAAACCTGGTTTGGGCCTAAACCCAATTTTTGTTTTTTTCGTAAGTAGTCATAACTTAGTCGCTTATCAGTCGCCATATATGTGTTTTTATTAAAAATATTTGTATTTTCATCTATAATAATTTTTATATCTTCACCATATAATTGATCTTCAATTTTTTTTGTATTAGAATCTTATTTTAAATTAATTTGAAAACTTTATTTTTAAATTATATGATAGTAAAAATTGCATATATATGACCATAATATAAAAGACAAATTTTTAGAATTTTTGTTTTCAAATTTGACATAAATAAATACAACACCATCATTTTCTGTTTGCAAAAGAGTATGTTCTTTTTTTTCAATATTTCCCTGAAATGTTTCCCCTCTGATTCACTTTTAGAACATTGAGCCACAATTGCTTCGGTTTCTTTGGGTATGGGTACGTAATATAACAAACTTGATCCGCTTGCGAGGCTGTTTGCAATATCAATATGTATATATAAGTTATACATATGTATATATATATATATATATATGATATCGACCGGTTAAAACACGGTATTTTACGACTGATTACCGACTACTGTGCGATCCACCGAAATAGTCGCATATTAGTCGCTAAATTAGCGACTATTAGGCGACTATTATTTCGCGTCTGAAATGTAAGCGTAAATTAGTCGTAAAATAGCGACTTGTCGTAAGAGTTGCATATTAGTCGCTAAATTAGCGACTATTAGGCGACTAAAATAGCGACCCGTCGTAAGAGTCGCATATTAGTCGCTAAAATAGCGACTACTGTAGCGACTATGTTCTTTGGTCGTACAACAGCGACTTAATTACGACTAAATTGTATTAGTCGCCAAATAGTCGGAAATTAGTGGCTAATTAGTCGTAAATTTTAGCCACTAATTATTTAGTCGCCAAAACACTGTTTTCTTGTAGTGTACATGTTTTGTTATACAAAAATTGCCGGTTCACGGACGATTAATTAATTATGTGGGTAGCTTGTTAGTTCCCAATTGTGTAACATATTTGTATATGATCAGATCGGTAACTCTATATCAAAAGTACATTGTGGAGAAAATTAACAAGGAAATCATTGATGGGTAATTACTCAATATACTTTTTGACCCGTGAATATGTTCAACAACAAAAAAAACACCATGAAATGTGAACTTAGGGGTATTGGATCAGATGAAAATAATGTCGTTGCGTCTTCTTATTGATTTTAAAAGTCTCTTTAAAATTGTACTTTAAAGTCTCTTTCCTTTAGGGCCATTTTCGCCTTACTCCACACCACTTACGTGGAGCTCCACATCAATTGTACTGTTGAACATAAATCCATCGAATGATTAATTGTTCATTTATTTTGAATTGGAAATTAATAATTGATTGACCGGAAAAGTGCACGGGAGTTGAAATGAAGGTGAGAGTTGGGTGAGAGAAAGATTAGGACATCTATATTGATTATGATTATTTGACTAATTCGTTTGGGTGGTTGTTGGGCAGCCGCAATTTGCATAATGTTGAGATGTAGGAGGCATAATGGCATACACACACACACTCTCCTCTCTTTCTCTTTTGTTCTTTCAAATAGGTATTTTCATATTTCTGTCATATAGACGCCGTCATTCATGTATATTTTGTAGTTCTATATTGGAAAACTACCGTTGTCTTTTTCTCAATGTAAATTATCATTGCCATTTATTAGATTATCATTACTAGCAAATTACATACATCTCATAAAAATTTGGACGGATAAAACATAAAACTATGTAAATTTCAAAATTATAACTAGTTTAGATTAAAATATCAGTCATAAACTAAATAGTAGTTTTATGGCATTTTATTTATTCAATTGATTTACAGTTCCGTTTTTAAGTTTATTTAACTTCAGATTTTTATTTTATTTTATTGCTTTCGTTATTTCATGATTTGAGTATTCTATTATTCATCTAACATACACTACAAGAAAACATTCATTTTACAACGGACAGAATCGATGTAAAATCGATGTAAAACAGGGTTT
>PKMM01026500.1:499823-510420 GCA_002933915.1 Eutrema heterophyllum | reverse complement strand
GTGTTCGAAGCTTCTTGGGACACGCGGGTTTCTACTGTCGTTTTATCAATGACTTCTCAAAGATCGCGCGTCCTCTCACACGGCTCCTTTGCAAAGAAGTGGAATTCAAGTTTGATGAAGAATGTCTTGGGGCGTTTTTGGAGATCAAGAAGGCCCTTGTGAGTGCACCAATAGTCCAAGCCCCGGATTGGGATTTGCCCTTTGAGATCATGTACGATGCATGTGACTACGCGGTTAGAGCGGTTCTCGGGCAAATGAAAGATAAGAAGATGCACGTGATATACTATGCTAGTAGGACACTTGATGATACACAAGGAAGGTATGCCACTATGGAGAAAGAGCTACTTGCGGTTGTGTTTGCTATCGAGAAGTTTAGGTCCTATGTGGTTGGCTCCAAGATCATTGTCTACACAGACCATGCCGCGTTGAGTCACATCTATACCAAGAAAGACACCAAACCAAGACTCCTAAGATGGATTTTGCTACTTCAAGAGTTTTATATGGAGATTGTGGACAAGAAGGATATTGAGAACGGAGTGGCAGATCATTTGTCTAGGTGATATTCCCATATTTTACCCGTTTTAGCATGTATATTATTTAGTGTTTTGGGTCTCATGCATGTGTCTTTCATAGTTTTATAGCATTTTCGTCTAAATTAGAGTATTAGGTGTTTGCATTAGGTCCTAGTGAGTCTTGCATGCATTTGGAGTGTTTCTAGGTGTTTTGGAGACAATTGGGATTATTGGAGTGATTGAGCTTAAGAGAAGGAAGAGTTCACCCGAGGTGTCTCAAAGATGTGGCTGGACAAAGGCCTTACTATCTTTTTCAGCTTCAATGGTCTTCAAAGAAGTTGTAGAGGAAGGAGTTGGCCGTCTACTGGAGTTAGATTCAGGTCATTCGGAAGATATGGCCGATTTACCAAAAGAATATCTGTCTGGCTGCAAGATTTACACCGACCACCATTTGCTCCATGCATCCAACCGGTATGAAGACAGAAGCTCAGCACCGACCCCCCTATGTCCGGTGTCCCCTGGTCGGTGTGGAGACAGTAGAAAGCACCGATCACATGCACCGGCCAAGATCCACCAGGTGTACAAGTCTAAATCCGTCCTCGTCGAAGACAGCCAAAGTGACTTAAGGATCGGGCCAAATGAAGACCTTACACTCGGATTTAGCTTTGGATGTCTTCCTAAACGTTGTAGATAATTGAGTTATCTATCTTCTGGAGGTGGTGTGAAGCCATTCTGATCGGTTTTTAGAAAGATACATCAGATTTATCAGAGACATGTCTGTCTGGTGTCCAAACGAGTTCTGCTCCAAATACGATTTCTGAAATATCAACCAAGAAGAAGGGTTTACACTTGGATTCAGCTTCGGCTTTCTTCACAAAGGTTGTAACCCAGTGAGTTAGCTGTCGACTGGAAGTGGTATGAGGCCATTCAGACATGTATTCCAGGAGATATCCCGGGTTTACTAAAGGTGCTACACCAAAGATCACCTACACCGATCGGCCTTCGTTCCATGCAACCATCCGGTGCAAAAACCCAACACCAACACCGACCCACCTTCATCAGGTGTACCTGGTCGGTGTGAAGCCACCCAAGACCAGATTTGACCCATTTCGACTGGGTCAAAACCCAGTTTGTCCCGGGTTGACCCGGTTCGCCCCCTTTTGCTTTAAATACTCTTGAAACCTATTTTTTTTGCTAAGTCTTCTTCTCCCAAGGGTTGGGCACGACCCAAAACTCTCTTTTGGAGGGATTTTGATTGATCTTCATAACAAATGCCACTCTAGAGAAGATTTCTTCAAACCCTATCTTTAATTATGCAATTTATCTATCTCTATGTCTTTTCTCTTTTGTTCTTCATGTTCTTTAGACTTTAGACTTTTTATTGGATCATGGTTTGCTTGATTATGATAATTTGATGATTGATTTATGATGCTTATGTTATGAATTCTTGCTTTCCTTTCTTATTTAGTGTTCTTAATGCTAGATTAGGCTTGAGAAAGTTAATCTAGAACTAAGGGAATTTCATGCACACCAAGTGTTTGATGAAATTCCCCAAAGAACTAAATAAGAGATTTACATATCTTAGCTCATGAGAATGGTTGTCTAAAGTGTATTTTGGTTATTGGAACTTGATATTAATGCTTGTTAGTCATTTAATCACAAATGAGAATTTGATCTTGATTAAGTGATTAATAAAGAGGTTAGTGTCATGAGAGTGAATTAACCTTATTCAAGTGTTCTAGACCTAAGGAATAGCATAGATTGTGTGCATTTGCATCATTAGTTAATTGTCTTGATGGTTAGATGATGATGATTTAGGTTGATTTTTGTTAGATTCTTCACATATGTTAGTTCTTAATGCTAGATTTAGATTGAGAGATCAAGTCTAGAACTAAGGTATTTCACGCCCGAGAGGTGTTCGATGAAATGCTTGAACCAAGCATTTTGTGAGCTTTTCACATCCTTGCCAATGAGAGTTGATGTCAAGGGTGATTAGTGAACTAATTGGGATTGTTTATTAATGCTCATTGATTATTATATGCAAACGAGAGTTTATGTCAATTAGGTGATTAATGAAGTGATTAGTGCCATGAGAATGGATTAGTCATATTATTGAATCTCATGTTCTACGATAGTGTTTAATGCAATATTTGTCATCATTATTTGATTGTTAATCATTCCTTTGATAGTTTATTCCATGATCCAACACTTCTATCTTTTGTTTTCTTTCTTACATTAAACTTTCTTAATCTAAAAATATAAAAACCCAAATCATTTGCTTTAGCTTAAGCGATTCTTGCATTCCTAGTGTGTTGTTCTTTGTGACTCCTTTGGATTGATCCATAAATACTACAATGATGGAGTGTTTGGGTAATTGATTTGGATACACACAATTATCCTACATCACTAGGATGCGCATTGAAGACCTTGTCCCGATTGATGACTCACTCCCCGAGGAGTAATTGATGTTAGTGAGTGTTTTGAGGAAAGGAGTTGAGGCCGTGAGAGGTTTTGAGGACGCTAAAGGACTGATTGGTGAAGAACTACCTTGGTTTGCGGATTTGGTGAATTACTTAGCTTGTGGAAGAGAGCCGCCCAACTTGGAAGGGTACAAGAAGAAGAAATTTTTTCATGACGTCACAAGGTATTATTGGGATGAGCCGTTCTTCTACAAGTTGTGTTCGGATGGTTTATATCGAAGATGTGTGGCGGAAGAAGAAATGAAAGGAATCTTGTTCCATTGCCATGGCTCGGCCTATGGAGGTCATTTTGCTTCCTTCAAGACGGCGACAAAAGTTCTCCAATCCAATTTTTGGTGGCCTAGTTTGTTCAAAGACGCTCATGCTTTTGTTTCCACTTGTGATGCGTGCCAAAGAGATGGGAACATTTCTAGAAGGGATGAGATGCCTCAAAATCCCATTATTGAGGTTGAAATCTTTGACGTTTGGGCCATTGACTTCATGGGACCGTTCCCCTCTTCATATGGCAACCGATATATCTTGGTAGTGGTGGACTACGTGTCTAAGTGGGTCGAAGCGATCGCTAGTCCGATCAATGATGCTAAGGTAGTTCTCAAACTCTCCAAGTCTATCATCTTTCCGAGGTTTGGGGTGCCAAGAGTTGTCATAAGCGATGGGGGAAGCCACTTCATCAACAAGGTCTTCGAGAGTTTACTCAAGAAGAATGGGGTTAAGCATAAAGTGGCCACGCCATACCACCCTCAAACAAGGGGCCAAGTGGAGGTCTCGAACCGACAAATCAAGGCCATATTGGAGAAGACCGTGGGTTGTTCAAGAAAGGATTGGGCTAAGAAGCTAGACGATGCATTGTGGGCATACCGGACGGCATTCAAGACACCTATTGGGACCACACCGTTCAATCTTCTCTACGGGAAGTCATGCCACTTACCGTTCGAGCTTGAGTACAAAGCCATGTGGGCTGTGAAACTCCTAAATTTTGATCTCAAGACGGCACACGAGAGGCGTTTGATCCAACTCCAAGAGCTTGATGAGGTTAGGCTTGAAGCCTATGAAAGCTCAAAGATCTATAAAGAAAGGACCAAGGCCTTTCACGACAAGAAGATTATGCGTAAGGACTTTAAGGCCGGAGACCAAGTTTTGTTGTTTAACTCCCGGTTGAGGCTACTCCCGGGGAAGCTACGGTCTAAATGGTCTGGTCCCTTTGTGATCAAAGAAGTGCGGTCTTATGGAGCCATTGTTCTTGTGAACAAGAATGGAGAAGAATTTGTTGCTAATGGCCTAAGACTCAAACCGTACCATGCCAATGAAATCGTTGAGGAGGGAGTCTCACTCCCTCTCAATGACGCTTCTCACGCTTGAATGCGGTAACCAACGTCGAACTTAGTGACGTTAAACAAAGTGCTCTTGGGAGACACCCCAAACTTATCATTGTATATACTTTTCATTTTATGTTTTTCTTTTTTTTGTAGTTCGTTTTAATGTTTTCGTTAAGTGTTCATATGATCTTGATGGGTTACGGAGCCTCGGATCGATGAGCAAAAGAATAAAGAAGCGGAACGATGCAATCCCAACATCCACACCGTGTAACTTTGGGCTGGTGTGCTTCAACCGGCGTGGAGACAGTGAGTTGTGCCGTTCCATGGCGCCGGATGAAAGGGGCTCGGCAAAGAAAGAGTTAGCTTGGTGACAAAACAACGCCAGCCGTGATTGGGACGGTACGTTGAGACGGTATGAGGACAGTAACCTACACCGTTCTGAAGTCCCGCATGAATACCAGCCGGCAAGGGCTGTCGCATGACCCACGCCGCATGCATTCCAGCCGGCACGTTGAGATGGGATGCGGACAGAAAGACATACCGTTCAGTCGCACCGGATGCATGCGGGACAGCGTGAAGCGTACGGGCAAGGAAGCTTTCGAAGCAAGGATCACACCGTTTGGCCTCACTGTTTGGGTTCCATCCGGTGTTAACCAGATTCAAATCCTGTGAAAGTGGATCTATGGACCAACGGTCCACCCGGTGACTCGACCCAGCCATGCTCAACCCGACCCGGCCGGTTTTGTCTTCTTCCTCCCTTTTAGATAAGAAAGCTACAATTTTCTCTCTCATCCATACTCTCATCTTCTTCAAAACACTATAACTCTCTCATTTCAAGCTAAAATTTGTTCATTCAAGTTACTCTAAGCTCAATTCTTCATCTAGTTTGTGCATCCATCGCTTTCTTAAGCATTTGTGCACGAAAATCCCAAGGTAAATTCATCAAACTCATCATCCCCATGAAAATCAAGAACTTGAAATTTTTAGGGATTATCTCTTGAATATTTTTTTTTTTTTGAGATTTGCTTGGAATTTGCTTTCACTTGGATTAGAACCTTGGGATTTATTTAGGTGGAACATATTTAGATATCTTGGATCTACGGAGCAACTTGTGCATTTGAATGAAATTTTTAGGAGTTGAGTTCATGAACATGAAGAGCTTTAAAGGTGATATTTTTCTTGAGATTTTCTTGAGGATAGAAACATGTAGTCTTGAATTTGGATCTATTAAATTATTTTGATGGACTAAGTTGCCCTCTTGCTCATGGAAGTTGCTTCAATTTAAATGCCTCATGCAAAAATTTCTTTCTTAAAATTTTGCTCTTATTTTTCGTGACTCATGAAAACTTTTGAGCGGTGGAGGTGCTATGGGGAGAACAAGGCAGAAACGCTTGATGAAGAGACTCAAGCTAAACACAAAGACATGGAGATGGTCGTTGCGACGAGCTCCAAGGCCGAGCAACCCGTTGAAGCAAAGAGCTCAAAAGCTAAAGAAAAGCAAGTAGCCAAGGCCACAAACACCACGGCTAAGGGGAAGAAGAAGAGCACCACAGCCAAGGAGACTAAGAAAACTTCCATGGCCAAGGAGAAAGGGAAAAACGTGGCAATGGAAGAAGAAGCCACAACGCAAGACCCTCCAACCAATTCTGAGATCTTTGAAAAGCTCATGACGATGGAGTTTGAGCAAGGATGGTTTGTAGACGTCATTGTGTTGGAAAAGTTGGGAATCCTTGACGACGTGGCAACCATCTTCAACAATTTGGGACTTGGTAGCTTTTGGCACATGAAGGAACAAGCGCACCAAGTGCTCACATGCGAATTCCAATCTTCTCTACGCGTGGCCTTCTATGACGAGCATCATAAGAAAGCGAATGCACAAACCGGATTTGGGATCCTCGGGTTCGAGGTGAATGGCAAGGACTATAGGATGAACTTTCATGAGATTTGCCAAGCCTTTGGCTTCCGGGAAGAAGGAACTCGAGGAGGAGAATATTTTCACTTCCCCGCCAAGGAGCTCAAGCACTTTTGGGAAACTATTGGATACGGGAAGTATAGTCCGGGAACAAGCAAGAACACTCACATCCGGAACCCAGCCATTAGATACGTGCACAAGGTCTTGGCTCACATGTTCTTTGCCAAGGTGGAATTCGGGACGGTGACACTTGATGAGTTGGAATTGATGGCCGTTGGTTTGAAACCTCTTCTCTCGACTTTCACGAATGGTAAGGAGTTCAAGGGCAGTGAGAGAATCCCATCCCTAGCGACTCTCTTAATGAGACATTTGGTATGCTACAAAAAGGTTGGGCATCGGGGACTAAAAACAAGAGGTGTGTGATCGGAGTTGGTTGGCTAATCACGCCTATTCTCAAGGCCAAGGGAATTAAGCTACAAGGAAGCGGAGTGGGATCTAATGGACGAAGCTTATCTCACAAGGACGCAGTTTCTCAAGGGTAGAATTGGAAGCATGTTTGTGTACAATCTCAAACTCTTCGAGAAAGACCCGTTTCAAGTCATCTTGCCAAACACCTCTCTCACCAACCTACAAGAGCGTCGAAACATCACCTTCTACCTTACTAGGTACGCGCTTTACAACCCGTCTGTCCATCCACCCGTTGATCTAATACGCAAGAAAGCCGAACCCAGGAGAAAAGATGACGCCGAGGGATCTCGTGGGTCCGATGATGAGGTTGCCACTCCACCCTCTCCCAAGCACATGTATGGGGGCGAGAGATACCATTTTGAGCCATATGATGGAGTTATGCCCAATGTTGCTACACGCCATTCACACCACCAATCAAGGATCCTCCAAAGATGGTGCAAATGGCAAGATAGAACAATGCACAAGCTCGTGAAGACGGTCGCAAGCATGGGCCGCACCATCAAGGAGCTCCAAAGGAACGGTGCCGGAGCAAGCACTTCTAAAGCCCATGAAGCGTTGCATCCATTGAACCAAGACGGCGGTTTCACGCTTCATGGAGGAGAACTCGTGCCATATTCGGCGAGAGAACCGGTGTCACCATCTAATGAGGAAGGGCTCCATTCATTGGACCGTGAAGAGAAGAAGGCCAAGAGAAAGGCAATGCGGTCACCTTCACCGTGCTCTAGCAACCCGTCCTAGTCCATGGGGTCTTCTTCCCCATCTCAAAGCTTCTAGGTAGTACTTCAAAACCCTTGTAAATAATTTTCCTTTTCTTAAGTCTTGGATTGTATAGTTGTTTTTGTCTTTTGTTTTTGGTTCTTCCCTTGAATTTATTTCACACCGTGACGGTGTGATTTAAGTTTGGGGGAGAGACCGGTATCTAATCATGTTTGTTGTGATCTTATTTTGACTTTTGCATATTGAGTCTCATGCATTCATGCATTCATGCATTCATGCATTCATGTAAGGCATAGAAAAACACAAAAAATTGAAAAATTTGAAATTTTTTGAAAATACAAAAAGAAAGCATGTAGTTGCATTTCATGAATAGCATCGAGTCTAGTAGCATATAGGTTGCATTGCACGTGCATAGGGAGCAATGATGATTGTTCCTTGTAGAAGTATCATTTTAAGAGCTTGGTTCAATGCTCTTGTTGCTAGTTGTTTGATGTTTTTGATCTCGTGTTTGAAATCAAGGATGAACCATATTTTGATCTCACATNATTTTGAGCCATATGATGGAGTTATGCCCAATGTTGCTACACGCCATTCACACCACCAATCAAGGATCCTCCAAAGATGGTGCAAATGGCAAGATAGAACAATGCACAAGCTCGTGAAGACGGTCGCAAGCATGGGCCGCACCATCAAGGAGCTCCAAAGGAACGGTGCCGGAGCAAGCACTTCTAAAGACCATGAAGCGTTGCATCCATTGAACCAAGACGGCGGTTTCACGCTTCATGGAGGAGAACTCGTGCCATATTCGGGGAGAGAACCGGTGTCACCATCTAATGAGGAAGGGCTCCATTCATTGGACCGTGAAGAGAAGAAGGCCAAGAGAAAGGCAATGCGGTCACCTTCACCGTGCTCTAGCAACCCATCCTAGTCCATGGGGTCTTCTTCCCCATCTCAAAGCTTCTAGGTAATACTTCAAAACCCTTGTAAATAATTTTCCTT
Source organism: Eutrema heterophyllum (assembly GCA_002933915.1). Taxonomy (NCBI): domain Eukaryota; kingdom Viridiplantae; phylum Streptophyta; class Magnoliopsida; order Brassicales; family Brassicaceae; genus Eutrema; species Eutrema heterophyllum. Next base: position 502,016 of record PKMM01026500.1, on the reverse strand, counting down.
TTCTTAAGTCTTGGATTGTATAGTTGTTTTTGTCTTTTGTTTTTGGTTCTTCCCTTGAATTTATTTCACACCGTGACGGTGTGATTTAAGTTTGGGGGAGAGACCGGTATCTAATCATGTTTGTTGTGATCTTATTTTGACTTTTGCATATTGAGTCTCATGCATTCATGCATTCATGTAAGGCATAGAAAAACACAAAAAATTGAAAAATTTGAAATTTTTTGAAAATACAAAAAGAAAGCATGTAGTTGCATTTCATGAATAGGATCGAGTCTAGTAGCATATAGGTTGCATTGCACGTGCATAGGGAGCAATGATGATTTTTCCTTGTAGAAGTATCATTTTAAGAGCTTGGTTCAATGCTCTTGTTGCTAGTTGTTTGATTTTTTTGATCTCGTGTTTGAAATCAAGGATGAACCATATTTTGATCTCACATTTCATTACTAGGGTCTTAGCTAAAGCAAGTTTTGATTTGACTCAAATCCTACTTAAGTGAAAACCATAATTTGACATTGAAATTATCGTGTTCATGTGTGTCGTAGTGAATTTATGGATACCACATACATATTTGGGCTCTCTTATCCTTTTCACCACTCTTTTGTTAACCCAAATAGCTGATTCCCCTTATTGGAACAGTTAACCGCACCCTTAACTTACCCTCCTTTCAAGCCAAAATCTTTAGTGTGCGAATGTGAGGCCTAATTTTTCGAGTAAGCTTTGCAAAAAGTGTTGAGTTTAGGGCGACAAGGTTAGGTTTGCATGTAGATCTAACCCAATATCAAGGGTTAGACTAGGATAGGCTTGTGGGAAAGGGAAGTCTTGGGTTGGAATGAATGAAAGTGTGTGACTAAAGGGATTGTGGGATGAGAAGGAAGTGAGTCCTAAGGAGAACGTGAAGGCAAAAGGGAGAAGCAATAATGTGAAGTGGTTTGTGCAAGTCAATAAGATTAGCTCTTAGCAATAGTTATAGCCTCTTGGAATTCAACAAAAAAGGAAAAGGCCAAAAATCGGCTAAGACATCAAATGATGAAAGATGAGGCAAGGCAAAGAAAAAGAAAGAAAGGAAAAGCTAAGGGAACAACAAGAGAAGCACGAAACCACGAGATTCAAGGAAGAAGAAGAAACTCCCCAAGAGAGAAAGATGAAGAAAGACGTTTGGGACGCGAAGGCAAAAAGCCTTGAGAACAAAAGGGTAGCTTAGGTTTGGGGCTTCATGGTTAGAGACGCTAGGGCTAGAGACATTTTTAGGCATTGGGTAGATGTGAATCTATTCTTGTATGCATAGATTACCTTTTACTCTTAACATTTTGCTAAAGCTTGCTCATTCATTGAGAGATCCCTTGCATTGGAATAATCTCATACGTTTGAGATCATCTTAATCTCAAGACCTTTACCCTAGCCAAATGAATTCACTTGTCTTACATGAACATGATTCACTAGAACGATTAAATGAATGTTAAAGGATTGGATGATATGAATACTTATGTAGGTTGAGACTTGAGCTTGATTTGTGTAGGGAAGGATATGGCTAGCTCTTTTTTAGTAGACTTGTTTGATCGCATCTTAGAACTTACAACTTGGACATTGAGTTTAAATTCTTTTGATGATACTTGTGGATTTGAGCTCTCGCTCCCAATTCTCTCTTTACTCGTTCTTGTTTGTTTGCTTGAGGGCAAGCAAAAGAATAAGTTGGGGGACTTGATATTCTCATAATTTACTTGTTCTATCGTGCATTTTAGTTAGTGTTTTTAGTCACATGCATGCATAATCATTGTTTTCCTTAGTGTTTTATTCCCATTTAGAGCTTAGAGAGTCCACACTAGGTCATAGAGAGTCTTGCATGTTTTGAAGTGTGTTCTAGGTACTTTGGAGGCTTTTGGAAACCTTTGGAGGAGCTTGCATTCGGACTTAGGTCATTAGGAGTTTACTAGAAGCAAATGGAGTTTCTAGGCCACTACATCGGTTGGATTCCGCACGGTGTCTCCAAACAGTGTGGGGACAGTATGATGCGCCGTCCCAAGTCACCTTATGCACTGGCAGGATCCCATCCGGCATGTACCGGGCATTTTCCCTTCCACACACAACCCATCACTCATCTCGGCCTCCATCCATCCGGCACATCCGAACGGTACGAGGACAGAGAGTTGTGCTGTCCTAGCACTACACCCGCACCGTCCCGAGGTCATCCGGCAA
>PKMM01026500.1:409970-494945 GCA_002933915.1 Eutrema heterophyllum | reverse complement strand
TATAGCTAACCAACTCTCGTTGCGAAAACTATCTAAGTCTAAATCCTAGAATTCCAAATCTCTTTGCGAATCCTAAAGTCTAAACCAGCTTTTAGTTCAAGTTTGATTTGTTCACAAAACAACTAAACCAAATCTCTTTGCGAATAGTTATTTTGCTCACCCTAAGTTCTATCAGGTAATTAATCGCACTCTCGTGCCTAATCAATTATCCTAAGATCTAAGTTCTAGATTCGTCAACCTAGAATTAGCTATAGGAACAACCTAAGGCGAAGAACTAATTCAGATGGTGAATCCTAATTATTCAATTAACCTAACATTCAGAGAAAACCCTTATGAGAACCCTGAACCTAACAAGGGATCTACTCAGACATGGAGAATGAAAACAACATGATTGAATAGATTATCAAAGAAATCAATAAGAAACAGGAGTTCATAGTTGTCTCTCCAAAAACCAGAGTAGAATAAAACTTAATTAGAACGTAATCCAGCGTAGTCAACAAAAGTGACTCAAAAACCTAATTATAGTGCTAAAACACGTTTTGGGCTAAATTGTAAATAATAAAGTCTTCTGGACAATTTTGCAATTCTTCAACTCTTCATAAAAGTCGCGTTTCCTTCCCTCTGGACGACGGTATCGACCGATACCTAAGTGGTATCGATCGATACTCGGCAGTAACGTGCTTCCTTCCTTCATGGTGTCAGTATCGATCGACACCAGGTGGTGTCGGTCGATACAAGGGCTTCAAATCGGGTACTCAGGTACACGAAATTCTGTTTTGCTCCAAAATGCTCCAAAAAGCTCTAATATCTCTAATTATGCTCCAAACGTGCTAAAACCTGTAAAAGACTCTAAAACACTACAAAATAGTAGAAAGACTCTATAAAACGGACCTATATCATGGCTTAAAAGAGGTAAAAACCATGATATATCAGACTCCACTACTAAGTGTTGATTATATACAAAAGTGGAGGGACCCAAAGTCAAAAAGAAAATAAAAGAAAGGAGCAGGCATTTTATCGGTCATGTTTATCGGCCATATGGCCGATAAAACCTTCACCAGTGAGCCTTCATTCTCAGATGCATCCTCCTTCGCGGCAGAGTTGATATGTGTCCACTACATCGGATGTAACTCCTTCAATACAGCCCATAACGACTTGAAACCGATCCCATTGGAAAGCTAACTCAATTTCGGACAACTATGATGAAGAATTCCAAAGCTAAATCCAAAGGGAAGGCTTCCATACGAGTCGAAGACAATGCGTTTTATCGGCCCTCCTTATCGACCACATGGCCGATAAAACCGATCATCAGGCTATCCATCATCTTTTCCTCGTCTTACTTGCCCGTTGGCCCTCCGTGATGGTTACTAATTCTCCTCTAACTCTAGAAGTACATGAAAAAGGCTCCAGCAAGCCAAAAAAAACACTAAAACAACCTAGGACACCTAATATGTAATGAGACTCAATTTGAACCTAAATACAATATATATGCAATGAAAACTAGATGAAACACAAAGAAAACAAACGAAAATATGAGACTCTAGATGGTAAAATACATGGATATCACTGAGGCGAACGGAACAAGCCCGAGCTATCCTTTCGGCTCGGTCGCCTTTCTCTCCCTTTTGCCTCGGTTCGGCTAGGAGGGTCTCTGTACTTGGTCGTTTTCAAGCGGTTAATCTCAAGTGTGTGAAAACCAACCCCAATAGAGATTAAGGAGAATGATAAGCACAAGAGAATGCTAAAATAGAGAATTTGGCAGCTCACATGGTAATTGAGACCAAGACAAAAGATGTGGGTAATGGTAAGAAGAAGGAATTAGCTTCACCCCCAAAAGTTTGTAAGAAGAAAAAAGAATTTCAAGAGGATAATGTTTTGGATTATGGTAATGTTGAAGAAGTTTTAGCATTAGATATAGCTTGCTTGGAATCTCTCTTCTCTACCACAATGGAGGATGAGATTAAGAGTAGCAAAGGTCAAAATAAGGGTAAAGGCCATAAGGCCAAGAAGAAGAGAACACAAGAAAACCACCCTCCCACCCTTGTCAAAAACGCCCAAAGCAAGCATAATGGGGATGGGATCGCACTTCACAAGACTTCCTTGCCTCCTACTATGATGCTCACACCTTGGAGATATGATGATGGTTCGGTTGAATACAAGGTGAAGTGTAAAGGAAGGTCAAAACCCTTTGCCTTGGTTAAAGCAATCATCACACCCGAACTCAAAGAAAACGGTCCAATGGGTCTTCAAGAAGTCATGAGCAAGGTCCTCACACTTGAATTCAAGGACCAACCAAGGAGTTCGACCACTCCTTCTCTCCATTTCCCTAAGGTTCGCGACTAGGGACAAGGTATGGTCCTAACTCTATTTAATTGTAAATACCATTTAGCTTTTCTTTCTTCCTTGTTTTTACCTTCTCTTTGACTTTTGTTACACCGAGACGGTGTAATTCAAGTTCGGGGAAGGGCTTTGTGTCTTTTAACTTTGTGTGTTTGTGTTCTTATTTTCCTTTTGCATACTTGAGTCTCATGCATTCATTTATTGCATAGAAAAAACAAATCATGCATTTATCTAAGTGCATAGAAAAACCCAAAAATTGAAAATTTTGAAAAAGTAAACACATAAAGAAAATGATGTAGTTGCATTTGCATGATGATTAAGATCGAGTCTAAATGCATATAGTTTTGTATTCACTTGCATAGGGAGCAATGATGAACTTTCCATGTAGAGTATCAACTTAAGAGCTTGATTCAATGCCCTCGTTTGTAGTTGTTTGATGCATTTGAATGAGCTTGAAATTAAGGACGAACCATGCTTGGATCTCATGTCTTAAATGTTTTTGTCTTGGTTGAAGCATGCTCTGAATTGAATCCAACTCTACTTATTGGACTTTAATCTTAACTTGAATTATCATGCTTTGTACCTTGAAAAGTTCAACTCATGGATAGTATATACAAATTTGGGCTATCTTTTCCCTTTTTACCACTATCTTGTTAGCTCAAATAGTTGATTCCCATCTTTGGAACAGTTAACCACACCCCAAACTAAGCATTTCCTTCAGGCCTTGATCTCTTGTGTGTGTTGTGAGGCCTATTTTTGAATGAACTTAGCAAAAAATGTTGAGTTTAGAACGACAAGCTAGGAGGAGCTTCCATGTAGAACTAGCTCACACATCATTGAGCTAGACATAGGCTAGGTTAGTTAGGTTGGGATTTTGGGGTGTTGTTAAAGAAAAAGACCATCGAAGGGAAAAGAAAAGAGAATGTGGAGAAAGGAAAAGATTTTTGAGAAAGGATAGGGAAAGCAAAAGTTTGAAATGGTTGGTGTGAAAGTGTTGATATAGCTCTAAGTATTTGGGTTTGAGTCTCCAAGTATAAATGAAAGAAAAAGCCAAAAATGGCTAAGGCATCCATAGGATGAATGAGAGACTAGTTATGAAAGCAAATGAAGAGCTAAAGGAAAAGAAAAGATATAAAACGAAGCCATTTGATGGTGGCGGAGGAGAAATGAATCCCTAAGTATGAAAAGAGAAGAAAAGTGATGGAAGGATGTGGTAAAAGAAGGCAAACGCCTTGTGATGTGGGTAGTCTAGGAATGGAACTTGTTGGGGTTAGAGTTAGGAGTTGAATCCAAAAGGGGCAATGGGTAGATGGAAGTCTAATCCCTGTATTCACTGGTTGTTCTTTACTCTTAGTATTTTGCCAAAATTCATTCATTCATGAGAGATCCCCTTGCTATGGAGTAACAACATGATTGAGATCATTTTTATCTCAAAACTTTTTCCCTAAACCAAATGAGTTCACTCGAATTGTACAAGGCATGATTCCCCATTACACGTAATGAATGTTAAAAAGTTGGAGGATATGAATGCTTGTGGAGGCTAAGCCTTGAACTCGATTCATGTAGCGATGGGTATGGCTAAATCCTTTGAAGTAGAGTTTGTTTTTGTGCATTGATATATCATGATTTTTACCCGTTTTTGACCATGATATAGGTCTTGTTTTTAGAGTCTTTCTAGTGTTTTTGTAGTCTTTTAGTGTCTTTTCAGGTTTTGGCACGTTTGGAGCATAATTGGAGATATTGAAGCATTCTGGAGTTTTTTGGAGCAAAGCAGAGATCGTGTAGCTGGGACAGCCGATTTGAAGCCCTTGTATCGACCGACACCACCTGGTGTTGATCGATACTGACACCATGAAGGAAGGAACGTGAATCACTGCCCGAGTATCGATCGATACCACTTATGGTATCGATCGATACCGTCGTCCATGGAAAAGGAAACGCGACTTTTTGAGAATCTGAAGAAACTGCACGTTGGTCCAGAAGACTTTAATAATTACAAGAAGCCCCAAAACGTATTTCAGCATTATAATTAGGTTTTTCAGCCACTTTTGTTGGCTAAGCTTTATTTTACTTTAGTTTTTGTGAGAGAGATTTGTTACAGGGTTTTTGGGAGACGATTTAGAAGAGATCGAGGCATTCTTCATCAAGGCAAGAAGCACCCCACCATTGAAGCAGTTGACTAAGAGAGAAGACCCAGGAAAATTTTCGGTTCCATGCTCTATCTCTGGAGTTGAATTCAAAGAATATCTCGTTGATTCAGGGTCTAGCGTCAATGTCATGTCAAGGGCAATTGCAGAAAGATTGAGAATTGGTATTAGATCTGCTGAGATGACTCTCACATTCGCAAACTCTTCAACCTCAGTCCCATATGGTACCATCCCTGATTTGCTGGTTAAAGTAGGAGATTGTCTGGTTCCTACTGATTTTCAGATTGTGGAGATGAGTGCAAGATCTAGTACGCCTTTGATTCTTGGAAGACCGTTCATGGCTACAGTTGGTGCAGTTATAGACACGCCCAGTAAGAGAATCTCATTCTCATACATTGACAAGGAGATCTCTTATAAAGCCATCCCTTCTGGAAGAGCTCCCAAACATATCTCTTGCATCACCGTTGTTACAGGAGAGACGTTGATGGTTGATCTTTTGGAAGAACCTTATGATGAGCCAACTGTCATAGACATTTTAGATGGTCAATCTATCATCACGAAGAGAGACATCACAACGGCTAAGGCAAAGAAGAAGGTGAAGAGCAAAAGAGTCAAGGGTGATGCCTATATGACTTTAATCCCTCAGAAGTGTGATGGAGATTCGATTGAATATAAGGTGAAGTGCAAAGGAACTTCAAAACCATTCTCTAAGGTCAGAGTTATCCTTCCTTCAGAGTTGAAGGAGAAAGGAAAGGATGTTGTGGAGGGTATGTTGAGCAGAACTCTGAAGCTGGAGATGTCTGGTTGTGGAGCTTACTTTGGAGTAAGTTCTCAATTTTCTCCTGACTGATCACCTGAGCCAAAGTCAAGCTAATGACTGAAAACAAGCGCTTGGTGGGAGGCAACCCACTGGTGAGTCTGTACATACATTTTCTTTTCTTTTTATTTTTGGTTTTGTGTCTTGTGTCTTTGTGTGAATTAGATGAACATGTGATGTGTCGACCGATACCATTTAGGTATCGATCGACACAAGGAGGAGCAGAGATATCATCAACCCATGATCCGAGTATCGATCGATACCAGTAATGGTATCGGTCGATACCCCACGCGCAGGTAAGTTTCCTTTTCAAACCCTCGGGTTTTCTCTTTCTCTCCACAGCCTCCATCGATTCCACTCAGTTCTTTTGGTTTCTTTTACCAACTCTAGGCTATTTAACACTGGGGACAGTGTTGTTCAAGTCTGGGGGAGGTAGTTGCTGACAATGTTTTTGTTTTTCTTAGAGTCAGTCATTTTTGAGTCAAAAGTTGTTTTATTGAGTCAAAACTTGTTGGAGATTATGATCTAGTTCTGACTTTACTTCTAAGTGACCATTGTTATAGAATCAGTTCTAGATCAGACTAATGAAAAATCCAAAGGCTGACCAGTTAACTAGAAGACACCCATGTTTCCAACAGAGTTCATTCGAGCCTGAGCCAAATTTTTGGGAGACGATTCTGAACCCCTTTGTTTCTTATTGATTTCTTCTATGCAATTCTATTCATCTATGATTTATGTTCCATTAATCATGTCTGAGTAGATCCACTTTAGGTTTAGGGTTTTCTCATAAAGGATTTCATTGAGTGCTGGTAATTGATTAGTTAGGATTCATAATCTGATTAGTTCTTCACCTTAGGTTGTTCTCAAAGCTAATTATAGGTTGACGAATCTGGAACTTAGATCTTAGGTTAATCGATTAGGTTGCACTTCATCGATGTGGTTGATGTCTATAGAGCTTGATTCCTCATTCATATCTGACAAAGGAACCCATGTGTTTAAAGTAATGATATCTCTCTCCCCAGTTATAAGTTAATAAATAAGAGCATAAAAAGATGAAAATTTCCAGCGAGGTTAGGAAAATTTCCAGCGAGGTTAGATGAAAATTTCCAGCGAGGTTAGGAAAATTTCCAGCGAGGTAATGATCCCATTATTCTACTTGTGAAGGAATGATCACACAAAGGTTGGAAGCGAGGTTAGGAAAATTTCCCGTGATACCACTTTGATACATTGAGAGGGAAGAACCAGAGATTCGGTGGCAAACACCATCAATACTCGCGTTTCAGACCTTAATGTGTATATGCGAATCTAAAAAAAAAAAAAAAAAGAGAAAGAACATGATGAGAAATAAGTATGGGGGAGAGGAAACAATACCAAAAAGAGTGAAAAATTGGGTGGTTCTTTTGTCATGATATTGTATGGGAAAGAGTCTAGAAGGTTCTTGGCATTGATCACAGCGATGAAACTGGCGATGAAGGCTTGGATGGATAATGTTGTGAAATAATGTGTGGAGAATGGGAAGCTGCGAATGTCTACGGAGAAGTACATGGTGGTTAGATTTGGAACTGGTTTAGGTAATATGTGGAGCACTAAGAAAAAGGGTCATTGCAATGTTTCAAGAACATATGAATCTCCGTGTTTTTCAAACCTTTTTCTCTTGTTTAGCTTTCTGTTTGCTTAAGGGCAAGCAAAGGCTAAGTCTGGGGGAGTTGATATATTATGGTTTTTGACCATGATATAGGTCTTGTTTTTAGAGTCTTTCTAGTGTTTTTGTAGTCTTTTAGTGTCTTTTCAGGTTTTGGCACGTTTGGAGCATAATTGGAGATATTGAAGCATTCTGGAGCTTTTTGGAGCAAAGCAGAGATCGTGTAGCTGGGACAGCCGATTTGAAGCTCTTGTATCGACCGACACCACCTGGTGTCGATCGATACTAACACCATGAAGGAAGGAACGTGACTCACTGCCCGAGTATCGATCGATACCACTTATCGTATCGATCGATACCGTCGTCCATAGAAAAGGAAACACGACTTTTTGAGAATCTGAAGAAACTGCACGTTGGTCCAGAAGACTTTAATAATTACAAGAAGCCCCAAAACGTATTTCAGCATTATAATTAGGTTTTTCAGCCACTTTTGTTGGCTAAGCTTTATTTTACTCTGGTTTTTGTGAGAGAGATTTGTTACAGGGTTTTTGGGAGACGATTCTGAACCCTTTTTTCTTATTGATTTCTTCTATGCAATTCTATTCATCTATGATTTCTGTTCCATTAATCATGTCTGAGTAGATCCACTTTAGGTTTAGGGTTTTCTCATAAAGGATTTCATTGAGTGCTGGTAATTGATTAGTTAGGATTCATAATCTGAATTAGTTCTTCGCCTTAGGTTGTTCTCAAAGCTTATTCTAGGTTGACGAATCTGGAACTTAGATCTTAGGTTAATCGATTAGGCACGACAGTGCAATTGATAATCTGACAGAACTTAGGGTGAGCAAAATAGCTATCCGCAAAGAAATTTGGTTTAGTTGTTTTGTGAACATATCAAACCTGAACTTTAAAGCTGGTTTAGATCTTTAGGATTTGCAAAGAGATTTGGAATTCTGTGATTTAGACTTAGATAATTCTCGCAACGACAGTTGGTTAATCATAGTTTAGTGATTTGAGTTCAAGAACCGTGCATAACCTGAATCCTGATTAATTGGTTATTCTGCATTCTCTGATTTCCTGAGAAATACCCTGAACCTATCTTTCCTCCATTGAATTTACAACCGTTTAATTTGCATTGCTCTTTCCGTTTTATTGTTTTACTTAGCTTAATTCTATTCTATTTAATCTATTGTGTGATTCTTGAGTCTTTGTGGTTCGACCCCTACTATACTGCAGCTACAACTTTAGTACTTTTAGGGTATTAATTTTGAGCTTATCATGCATCTTACAATTACTAACTAGGAAATTGAGTTGACTTCTTTTGTTGATACTTTCAGATTTGAGCTCCCACCTTCAAACCTCTTCTTTGAATTGTTTATGTTTGTTTGCTTGAGGGCAAGCAAAAAGCAAGTTCGGGGGAGTTGATAATTGCATTATTTGCATCATTCTTGCATTCATTTAGGATAGTTTTTATGTCTTTTGCATTGCATTTTGATAGTTTCTTGAGGTTTGCATCCATGTTTTGAGTTCATTGAGTCTTAGAGAAGTTATAGGGACTCTTGGAGTATTTTGGTATGATTTAGGAACTTTTTGGAGCTTTGGACGTTTGGTGGAGAAATGGAGGTTTGCCAAAGGTGATGGAGAGCAAAGACTGGAGAAGAAGCAGCTCCGATCAACCATCCGGTTTGTTCTAGATTGACCAAGTTTGACCCCTTCCTCTATATAAGCATTTTAGACCTAATTGTCATACTATCTTCTTTTCTTTTTCAAACTCTTTCCCCTTTTAGATTCTTCCTTCATTTTGTGTTAGATTTGGAGTGTTTTAATGCAAGTTCTTTGATTTCCTTTCTCAAATCTCTTCTCTCTTATTACTAATCATGAAATTTAACACTACCTCCATGGATTTTGTTGGTTTCACAATGATTAGTGAGTAGTCCTTTAAGGATCTTTGGGTATGGTAGATTTGGGTAGTTTTAGGTTGATTCATGATGTTTAGGGCTTAGTTTGTATGAAATACTTACTTGCTTGGTGTTTTTAATTCTAGATTAGATATGTCCAAGTTGATTTAGAACTTAGGGAATTTCATGCCAATAATGTGTTTGATGAAATTCTCCAAAGAACTTATTGAGTGATTTACTTGCGTAGTCTATGGAAATAGATGTCTAAGGAGTTTATTGGCTATTTGATCTTGATTTTAATGCTTGTTGATTGCTTAGTTGCAAATGAAAATTTGTTCTCAATTGGGTACTTAACAAAGTGATTAGTGTCATGGAAATGGATTAGTCTTGATTAGTGATCTAGGCCTAAGGATTAGTATTGTTTGTGAGAATTGGCATCATGGATTAACATAGAATTGCCCAAGTCAATAACCTTACCCAAGGATTCATTTGCTTTATCTTGTTTAATCGTTTTAAGCTTTCTAGTCTACTTTCCCGCTTATTTTGAATTCGAATTGCGTTAGTCTTTTAATTGCTTTGTTTTATGTTTTTAATCTTGTTTGCTTGAGCTTTATTTTCATTAGGATTTGATTAGAGAACCTCAATCTTATCTTGATTAGCTTAAGTAGTATCTTGTATTTTTAGTGTGTTAATCTTAACCTCCTTGGATTGATCCCTAAATGCTACAATGACATGAACACATTTGGGTAATTGATGATGTTCTTTATCATTGAGTCGAGTAATCCAAATTGGAAACCTTGCGTTTTGATCCTCTATCCATTTTTTAATTGAGCCACTCTGAGATATAAGCATTGGTTGATGTTGACCGCTAGTATCTTGAGACTTGTTTTCAAGAGTGGTTAACAAATTGTGATCATGTTCTTGTTGATCTAAAGCAGGAGTAGCAGACGGTTCACCTATGTTTGTGGTTAACAGTCCATGTTGCAAGGTGTTTACTTCCATCTATTTCTTTGGAAACATCTGATTGCATACTTCAGACTTCCATAATGGATACAAAACTTTTCTAACAAATCATATTTGAACTCTAGATCAAATGTCGTACCAATTTCCATAATTTTAAACTTTTCTAGCAAAGGTAATTTCTTCATCTTCATCAAAGTTCACCTTAACCCATACTTCTGCAGGTCTTCTGGTAGTAGGTTGATATATTTGAACTTCTTCAACTTGCCCTAACCTTGAACCGATGCTTCTTACTATGTGCTCTCTCTTATAAACATTTGGAAGATGCATAATTTTTATCCAAAATGGAATCCTCTTAAGAAAAGTAGGAGGCTCTGTTGCAATTTGTCCCAACCTTAGCTCAGCAGTTAAACACGGAAATAGATCGAAGAACACGAATCAATTTGTACTCTCAATCACTCACGAAGAAAACGAATTGAACAAGAAAGAAAAATAAATAAACAAGAGACACACGCAATTTACGAGTTCGGGCCTCGATGTGACGAACTCTACGTCTCGGCTTGGAGTTTTCCCAGCAATCCACTATTCTCTTTAGGATTACAAGTTTTCTCTCACTCTATGTGATTAAACCCCTAATCACCACACAGAGAAAGACCACACACGTTTTGCTTATATATGCAGAGTTAATTACAATTGATTAAGTCGGTGTTCTGAATTCACCGTAAACCAATGGGCCTAGCTAAAAAACAAGTAAACCCAAACCTGATTTTCATCACAAGTCCTAAGAAACTCCACCTTGATGACAATCAGCTTTATAGCTCCTTTACCAATGCAAACGTGTGTAACTCCAGGCGACACTAAACCTCCTTAGTGTTTAGCAATTCTGAGAAAGCTCAAGGCTTCCTCAAACTTATTTACTGGGACCACCTTTGTCAAAATATCTGCAGGATTCTTAGAAGTTGGAATCTTCTGCAACTTGACCTCTCCTTGTGCTACAATATCTCTGATAAAATGTAGCTTCCTACTAATGTGTTTAGTCCTTTCATGATGAACATTGTTCTTGGCTAAACACAGAGCACTTTGAGAATCACACCAAACTTCCACCAAATCTTGTTTAAACCCAAGTTCTTCAGCTAAACCTCTGAGCCAAATGCTCTCCTTCACTGCTTCAACCAGTACCATGTACTCGGCTTTAGTCATAGATAGAGCCACCACATGCTGTAAACCAGATTTCCAGCTAATAGTATTACCTCCAGCTGTAAAAACATAACATGTGATGGATCTTCTCTTGTCTAGATCAGAAGCAAAGTCAGAATCACAAAAGCCTTCGATCTTAAACTCATCATTCTTCTTGAAAATCAGCTTCAGATCTTGTGTTCCCTTTAAGTACCTTAAAACCCACTTGACTGCAGACCAATGCATCAGCCCAGGCTTACTCATTTATCTGCTTACAAGTCCAACTGCATATGCTATATCACATCTCGTACCAATCATCGCATACATAATGCTTCCTATGGCATTTGCATAAGGAACATTCTCCATAGCTGTCTCTTCTTCACCATCTTTAGCCGCAGACAGTTTGAAATGAGCTCCAACTTGTGTTATCACAGCCTTTGACTCAGTCATGTTGAACACTTGTAGAACCTTCTTGATATAACCTGATTGAGACAAAGTCAGAATCCCCTTCTTACGATCTCTATCAATTTTCATTCCCAAGATTTTCTTAGTTGCTCCCAAATCCTTCATTTCAAACCTACTGCTCAAAAGATCTTTCACTTTCCTTATCTCATTCATATCCTTTGCTGCCACCAACATATCATTCACGTAAAGGAGTAAGTAGATGTATGAATTTTCAGACACTTCCTTGAGATAAACACAGTGATCATATTCACTTTTCTTGAATCCATGACCAACCATAAACTGATCAAAGCACTTATTCTACTGTCTTGGAGCTTGCTTCAATCCATAAAGTGACTTTTGAAGATGACATACATACTTCTGCTTTCCTTTAACCTTGAAACCCTCTGGTTGTTCCATAAAAATTTCTTCTTCTATACTTCCATTGAGAAATGTTGTTTTCACATCAAGCTATTCTAGCTCTAAATCCAGATTCACTGTTATAGCCAATAGTAGCCGTATTGACACATGTTTTACCACAGGTGAAAATACTTCATTGCAATCGATACCTTCTCTTTGAGAGTATCCCTTGGCGACTAATCTAACCTTGTACCTAGGCTCTTCAACTTCAGTTATTCCAGGTTTCAATTTGAACACCCATTTGCAGCCTATAACTTTCTGCTTGTCAGGTCTCTTCACCAGATTCCATGTATGATTCTTCTTCAAAGAACTCATCTCTTCATTCATTCCTCCATCCCACATATCTTTTTCTTTACTGCTCATTGCCTCTTTGTAATCTCTTGGCTCTTCTAAGCTCATTTCTTCTGCAACCACAAGAGCAAAAGATGATATGTCATAGTCATCATACCGTGTTGGCATGACTATATCTCTTCTTGGCCTGTCTCTGGCCAGTTGATATTCCCCAAGATCTTCTTCATGTTATGATTCAGAGTCAGAAACATACTCAACATCATATGTAGCATCTCCACCTTCAGCCTTATCTTCTGAATCAGATCTCAAAACTACACCAGTTTCAAGAGCTACTTTTGCACCATCTCTAACTTCTTTAGTTGAGATTTCACTTGTAGTTTGTCCCTTCTTCAGATCCTTATACACTTGATCTTCAACAAACAAAACGTTTCTGCTGATGATACACTTCTCTTCATCTAAAAGCCAGATCTTGTAACCTTTAACTCCCATAGGGTAACTCAGAAAAACTCCTTGAAGTGCCCTCGGCTTTAGCTTCCCTTGGTCTGTATGAACATAGACCACTGAGCCAAATCTTCTCAGATGTTTATACCCTGGTTTCTTCTTCAACCACAGCTCCTCTGGAATATTACTGTCTATAGTAGTGGATGGACTTTTGTTGATCAAATATACAGCAGTTGACACTGCCTCAGCCCAAAACTCTTCTTCTAACCTAGATTCATCCAAGAGACACCTAACCTTTTCCATTATAGTCCTATTCATGCGTTCTGCAACCTCATTCTGCTGAGGTGTATAGGTGCACGTTATGTGCCTTTCAATCCCGTGTTGTTGACAGAATGTGTCAAACTCCTTATTACAGAATTCAAGTCCATTGTCTGTTCTTAGACACTTCACCTTTTTATCAATCTGATTTTCCACTAGCTTCTTCCACTCACATAACTTGCTAAATGCTTCACTCTTTGTAGACATAAATGAAACCCAGACTTTTCTTGTATAATCATCAATTATTGACAGAAAATATTGTTTGTTAGATAGGCTTAGAGTGACATTCTGTGATCCCCACAGATCTGCATGGACATAATTGAGAGCTTCACCCGTGTCATGTCTTCCAATGTGAAAGCTCAGTTTCTTGTGCTTTCCCATCACACAACTCTCACAGAAGCTAAGATCCCCAATTCTTCTCTTATTGATAACTCCTTTCTTGGCCAGAATCTTCAAATTTTTAAGACTCATATGCCCAAGCCTTCTATGCCACAAAACAGTCTCATCCTTGGACATTTTCTTTCCAACACTGTTTTGTGCTTCACCTGCAACAGTCTCACCATCCAACAAATACAAAGTACCATGCAATGTTCCTTGAAGAGCTAATTTCTTATTCTTATAAAACCTAGTCTTTCCATGTCTACCAGCATGTTCAAAGCCTAGTCTATCCAGGGTTCCAGTCGATATTAGATTCCTTTTAAGTTTTAGAATATACCTGACATTGTTTAATGTTTTTACTGTTCCTCCATAAGTCTTGATATTGATGGATCTGATCCCTACAATTGCAGCTGCATTGTCATCTCCAAGTAACACTTGTCCTGAAGTGAGCTCCTGAAACGTGTGAAACCAGTCTCTTCGGGACGTCATGTGATATGAACACCCTGAGTCAATCACCCATTTCTCCTGATGCCACTGATCTGAGACTGACAACGCATCAACGTCTTCAACCATCTCTATAACCACAGCAGCTTCTGCCCCCTCTTCACTTTCAAGCCTCCTCTTTCGAGCATAACAATCCTTTTTAACATGACCTTCCTTTTTACAATACCAACAAGTCCGCTTTGAACCAGATCTTGATCTTGACCTGTTCTTCCCTTGTCATTGCTTGTTTCTCTCTTTTCTGGTCTTCCTCGAGCAATGTAAGCTTCACCACTGCTTTTTGAATTATTTTTGTTTGCCTCTCTTAACTCAATCTCCTTTGACTTAGCCGCACTTGTCACAGATTCCAAAGACAACGACTCTCTACCATACTTCAATGTTTCTTTTAGCGAGTTATATTGAGACGGCAAAGAATTAAGCAGCAAAATTTCCTGAACTTCCTCAGTCACTGTGACCTTCAAACTACTCAAACCAGACACCAGCTTCAAGAAATCATCTATATTCTGATCTATAGACCTAGATTCATCCATCTTTAATGTATAGAACTTGTATTGCATATAGATTCGATTCGGAAGGGATTTAGAGTTGTATAATCTTTCCAACGCCGACCAGATTGATGCAGCTGTAGTGCATTCCTCGAGCTTACGCAGAACATGATCTCCAAGGTTCAGGATAAGCATGTTCATCGCCTTCTCCTCGCGCTCGAGCCAATCCGTTTCTTCTTTCAACTTTCTCTCCTTGAATGTATCTTCATCTTCACCTTTCTTCATTTCGATCTTAAAACCAGCAGATTCGGTGAGAAACTCTTTTAATCCGAGAATTGATAGGTGCGCATACATCCTCTTCTTCCACATCGAGAAATCACCTTGGCCATTGAAGCAAGCCACTTCGACCTTCGTATTCGCCATCGATCCTTCAACCAAAGCTCTGAAACCACTTGTTGCAATTTGTCCCAACCTTAGCTCAGCAGTTAAACACGGAAATAGATCGAAGAACACGAATCAATTTGTACTCTCAATCACTCACGAAGAAAACGAATTGAACAAGAAAGAAAAAAAATAAACAAGAGACACACGCAATTAACGAGTTCGGGCCTCGATGTGAGGAACCCTACGTCTCGGCTTGGAGTTTTCCCAGCAATCCACTATTCTCTTTAGGATTACAAGTTTTCTCTCTTTCTCTGTGATTAAACCCCTAATCACCACACAGAGAAAGACCACACACGTTCTGCTTATATATGCAGAGTTAATTACAATTGATTAAGTCGGTGTTCTCAATTCACCGTAAACCAATGGGCCTAGCTAAAAAACAAGTAAACCCAAATTGACATTACCAGTCTGGTTTAAACTTTGTACCAAACCTGATTTTCATCATAAGTCCTAACAGGCTCCATCATATTCCGTCTATCAAGTGCTATCATCCAGCCGTTAAACGTATATGGAGCATTCTCTAACACAGTAAGAAGGTGATGCTCTGTGTCAAAGTAAAAATTAACGGTACAATCATCATATACTTGACCTTTCGATTTTATCCTTTAAGACGCCAAGCTTTTGGGAGAGTATCACGCATCCTAGCTGAATTTTGATATTATGGGTTAAACCCTCTCGCAACAAGACAAAGGCGGTGGTATTTCTCAATCTGCGCTTCTCGCATCATGATGAAGATCGCAAGGCTTAAGATCTCCTCCAATATTGAGTGCCTGAAGATTCTTCCACATCTCACGTTCTTTCACGGCTTAACTCAAAATCAAAGAGTACTTTGGAAATTAGGGATTCCATGTGAAGATAAGATTATATTGGAGGATAATACCAAATTTGATTGGAGACTAAATCATACTTGGCTGGAAATTGATCAAGATAGATATTGAAGATGAAACCCTTGGATCAATGCCTGTTGGATCGATCAGAGACCAGTTAATGGTTTAGGGTGAAGTCTTAAGGATCACATGGGACAAGAGATCTTCGGATTGCAAGGATGTCGGAAAAGCCTTTCGGCACTACATGCTGAGATGGACGGGCTCCTTTGGAGTATGTCGCCTAAAGTAAAAACATATATTGTGGATGCATTTCGAGACGGATTGTTCGGACTTGGTGAAAATGATCGAGAACTCGGCGGATTGGCATGTCTTTATATCGGAACTAGATTCCTTTCATACCCACATAAAGGTTTTGATGACTTTAGTTTATCTTTGATTCCACAAACATCGAATGTCCATGCCAACACACTTGCAAAAAGGACTCGAGCATAATAATTTTTATTTTCCAATGTAAGTCATACGGAACCATGTATGTTCCACGAAACAACCCCTACTGATATGGAATTGCCGAAAAACGACTCAAAGGTTGGTGACGGGATAATCCTCGACTCAGCTGAACCGCAAACGATTCAAATGAACAAGGCAGGGAATGACTTCAGGCCTAGAAACTCGTGGTGCAATGGGAAGAGATGCAAGAATCACTCTCGATATTTCTCAACGCTTGACACACTTAAACGCTCTCAAGAACTAAAATCGGGAGCAAGGTCCGCGCACAAAGGTGATGACAAACCTTTATGAATTGACCAGTTGATTATTTGGAATCACACCAAGATAATCGAAAAGTTCACACAGAACTAAAGAGAATCACTCTCTAAGAAATCGCAAATCATTTGCAAAGGTTTATAAAATTCAAAGTTTGATGTTTTATTTCACAAGGGTTTACAATGCTTATATAGGAGAAACAAAAACTAACTCTAGTAAAAACTTAACTCTAGTTGAGTAAACATCACTCATAAAATTAAGGAAAATAAATCAAAACACAATCATAAAAGAAACACACACTTGCACACACTTGCACAAAAGAGAACACACTAGACACAACTTGCAAATGGTTGGCGCATGAACAGTAACCCGTGAACAGTGCACACGTTTTCGACCTTCTAGATCATTTAATTGCTCCCTTGAACTTCTTGGTTGACAACTCCTTGCTGGCCTTCACTTTGGGCTTAGTATAACTTTCTCCAGGATGCCAAACATGAGTCTGAAAGCTCTTAAACGAACTGGGCCTAGAAATCTTCAGGTAAAGCATCAGGTCGACCCATTTAGGCAAATGGGGAGTATCGTTTTGATCCAACATCCAATTCCTCTGATCCTTGGCTTGTTGGAAAGCTAAGAGATCCAGCAAGATTCTCCAATTGGTTTTATGTCGAGATCGTTCTTGAGCTGGGCTTTGCAACTCAATCTTTGGCTTGGTCACGCAAAGGGGCCTAGAGCAGATCGGCTGACTTGTAAAATTCATATCTATCAAGTCTGAACCGGCGTTGTTGTGGATCCAATTTTCCCGGTTTCTATGATGAATCAAGATNATGTGCCAAATCCCTTCAAGTAACCCAGCAATGGCCTTAGCAAGTTTTCTGGTTCTTGCTCTTGTCATAGGTCCTTTCGGAACAAGCAACGTATCTTCTAGTTCAAGCTCACTCTCGGTTGCATGCTCAACTTCAAGCTCATCTTCCTTGCTGCTGCTAGGCACGATCACATCACCTACCAACCAAACTCTAAGGGTTTAGGGTTTTTATCTCCCTGGCTACATAACAAGAGGATTTTAATTTTTATTACCTAGGTGGTTATCGGGTTGCATCTCGATTCTCACGAACCCGGTTAGATGGTTATCGGGTTGCATCGGGTTACCTTATAGATATTAACCGAAACGTACCAATGCACCGCCTCACAATTTTTTATTTTTTTTCAATCAGAACAAAGAGAAAATAAAAAGAACACATGATTGAATTTTTTAAAAATTTTCAATCATGTGTGACTTAATAACTCTCTCTTTTTTTTCATATTAGAAGTTTCTGTAAAATAGCACCCAAAACTTTAAATTAATAAGATACCTCCGGTAGTAACTGTCGTATTCGCAAATACAAAAGAAAGAAAAAGTTTATCAAGTAACAATAGACACCATTGAGACTGACTGACTGACTGAGCTAAAGAAGTTAATACTCCGAGAACACGTCAAAAAAAAAAAACCTGGCCAGACCAATTTCACAGACGCAAAAGATGTTTCTCTTTCTCATTCACAACCCTTGAGCAACTGTTTTTGCAATGTACATATATCCTCCAATTGTAAATGACCGACCAAGCTTGTGTGGTCAAGTGACCAAAAACTTGTCCTTTATTACTACATCCCCAAATCATCAGCAGAGTAATAGTCGGCAATAAGACGATACATGTAAGATGGGTTGTGTCCTCCTCTGTAACCAAAACAGTAATTCCATCATCAGGTTCTTAACCAAAGTAACGCCATGAAAATGAACAAATCTACATATATAGTAACTAGAAGAAAGCAAAGATATATATATGAGACTTAGGTGTCGGTTATAAAGAGACTAACAAGGTTTGGTGGGACGTAATCAAATGTTGGGTTTACAACTTGAAGAAGGGGAGACCCAGAACCCGCTCCAAAATCCAGGCAATCAGAGAATTCACCAAAATCCAACAGTTCAGAAGGAGATCTCAGCTCGTTTAGTAATACCTCTGGATTGTTTGGATAAAGTGGACATAACTGTTTTATTACATTAAAAAAAAACCTAAGTCAAGTTTTGAGGTTCTTGAGAGCAATCAATGGTTTGAGACCAAAAAAAAAAAACACAACTCAGAAACCAACCTTGTGACTTCCGGTTAGAACCACAAATGGGACTGCGTGCTTTTGTGCTGCAAGAGCAGCCATGTTGACTCCAACAGGTCCTATAACCCCACCATTAGCCATCACTGCATGAGCTCCAATTATAACCTGTGCATTATCACAACATTTGTAATCTAATTTTAGAAGCCAAGGACAAGGAAATATAGACTTGGGCAGGATTGAACATGTACCATATTCACTCGAGATATCATGGCAAACACTGCAGAGTCAGTGATCACAGTGGTCTGCAAACCTCTAGCAACCAATTCTTTTGCTAATAGATGGCCCTGATACCTAACAATACAATAGAATAGAATTAGAAGAAAGACAATAAAAATGATACAGCTGAGTTAGATGGACACTAACGATGGTCATGATGAAACAAACATTAGAAAAAGGAGACACCAAACCTAGGTGCACCTTCAGCGACAAATACACAAAATGATCTTTTTTTCTCCTTTGCAGCACACAGAAACTCGAGAACTGTTCTTGAGCTACCCAGTGTTAGAATCACCTCACTGACAAAAAAAAAGAAGTTAGGCAATACAAAAGTACTTTTGATGTTATAGAGACGAAAAAGTACTTTTGATGTATATGCTCTATAGCTTGCTCAGCGATCTGCTCATGACAACCAGCAATATCTTGGATAAGTTGATTGACTCCTTCTATAACATCATGTTTCATCTTCCGAGTTATTGAACTTTTATCGGCAGCTAAAAAAGTAAATTAGACCATCAATATCAACCTATTTTAGCTGCCAAACAAAATTTTGTCCAATGATGTATCAAAGATATTTTAATAAAAGCGAGATGAATCACTTAAAACCAGACTATTAGGAACAGAAATTGATTCACTTAATTCATCCTCGTAACTCAGAACCAAAACTTGATAGAGAATTCCAGCAACAAAACCACCAGAACCAATGATCTAGGGTTCTTCCTAGAGTTCCCTGAATCTCCCAAGCCTAAAAGTCCCTAAACCCTAAACCAGCTTCCTCTGATACCTGAATCTGTTACATTTAATGTCAATGTATAGTCCCCGTCTAAGACAGTTCCCAAAAGAAAACCATGAGTATCGACTTGTAAAAGAGAATGTAAATTAATTCATTCTATTCCTACAACAACACTTCTCTTCATGGCTTATCAAGGACACAACTAAAAGAGGCAGAATAAAGATCTACTGAAAAAAATATAGCATTTGGAAAGGAGAGAAAAAGGCATGGAAAAGGTACATTTACTTTTGGTTTCGGAATCAGCACCGGATGAAGATGTGTATGGGACAGTTGCAGATTCAGGAGTGCCCTCGAGAAGCATTTGCAAAGATGGAGGGCGTAACGTACTCCTAGCTGCAGCTGCAACAACTGCCGCAGACATTGCAGGATACCCAATTCCTTTGCTATTATCATCTTCATCATCATCACTTGCATCCAGCAAGTCCAACCCAGCCATAGCTGCTGTAGTTAGAGATAGATCCTCCTCCCTTATTATATGCAAAACCCGTCTAACTACATTGCCCACCGCAAGCTCTACAAAATCAAATCCAACAAAATTTATCCCTTGGTTGATAAAGATAAATTGCACAGGCTGAAAGAAAATATGTAAGCAATAAGAGAACATACCAACAGGATTTGCTGCGACCAATTGCTCACCAACGGCTTTCACAGCATCAATAAGAGCTGAAGCCTGGTTTGCGTAAGGCACCCGCTGCTGCGAAATCACTGACCTAAGAAGCTCTAGGTGTATTTGGCTGTAGCCTGTGAGCCCTCAATCTTACTGTATAATATATGACCAAATCAATAACTCACTTAACAAAGGGTTTTACCAGAATGCCGCAAAAAAAAAAAAAAAAAAAAAACCGTTTTTTGAGCTTGTTGACAAATTCCAACACTGTTGATTGGACGTCTGGCATCTTCCTTATCCGAAATCACCCAGAAACTTGAAAAAAATCGAAACCAGAGCCGTCAGATTTCATAAACCCTGATAACGCGCGATTGGAAAACCCAAAAAAACGCGAATCAATGAGCAGTAAAAAAAAGGTGAGTTCTTTTGCTGAAATCTGACATTTTTCCAACAATATTCATCGATAACTAGTTGAAACCAACTTAATTATATAGATGCATCTATACTATACAAAGCATCTTAACCAATTAAAAAGTATGAAAATCATCGACTAATCATCATTATCACCTAAGCAGTGCTGATTGAATCAACAACATAAAAAGACTTAAGAAACAGAATTCAGAATACACTTCACAAGACTGTTCCCGACCAATCAATTATTCTGTACAAAATATCAACTAAAAACATAGAGCACGCATCAACTAAGGAGTTTATGTTTCTGAAATGATTCAAGGATACTGCTAGAGTGAGAGGGTATCGTGCAGAATGAGCATATTTCTCACATAGTAACATTCTGACCTAAAAAGACAGTACTAAAAGGGAAAGAATGCTCTTATAGAGACCTTTGTCAATGCAGATGGGAAAGCCCAAGTAACCACATTTGGACCGCAAAGAAGGAACACGGTTCTAAATGATTCTTTCGTAAGTGAGGCATCCTTACCTTTCCCTAAACACCATCCTACCCAAACCCACCCCATCTTAATGCGATGATATGCCAGCAGAGCTTTATGGGCGAGTAACAAACCACAACTTTCAAGGTTCTCGCCGACAGCATTGGCTCAAACTCTACAGGATTCTCCTGCCCAGGAACTTCAAAGTTTGAAAAAAGTAAGATTTGGATAACACCAACGTAACACCAGAAATACGAAACAGACAAAATATCCACTAACTTCAGCTTCTTGGAACAAACAAGATTACAAAACAAAGATGCTACTAGCTATTTCAAAGCGATCGTGGTTTCATTTCTGAACTCTTAGCTAATCCAAAGTTCTCCCCTTTGACAATAAATTTGATCTTCAGGATCGATAATATTTTCAACTTCAACAGTATGTATCCTTAATCCAGAAGCATTGTTCAAACTGAACAGTAAGTAGAGACCAAATGCTACAAAATTTTGATCGACAAATTTGCAAAACAGTATCAGAATCATGTAACAGAGATGAAACAAAAGGCAAGAAGTCGAAATCGGTATCTATGCGAAAAAACACACAGAATACACAACAACTCAATCGTGAGGGATTTGTAAAACGGTGATAAAGAAAATCTCAGAGCAAAGATCGAGACAAGGAAAAGACGATAAAAGCTCTTAAAAACAGTTACAGATTAACTAGAAACAGATCGAGATCAAACGAGATCGAATAGGTTAGAAATCGAGCTACCCGGAGAATCGGAAGCGACAGATTCCGGCGGATGAAGGGTTGTTTGGTATCGGTGATAGCCGAGGAGACGCTTAAGGCACTAATTGCTGAAACGGTCTCTTTTTTTTTTAATGTATTCTCAAATACTAAGCATCTCAATCGGGATAGCCCGACCGGGTCCGAAACCCGTAAAACCCACATATATTTGATCCCGGCCCGGCCTGGCCTGAAAAAAAAATCAGGCCTATATTCTGAAGCCTGGCCCGGCTCGTACAGGGTTTTAGGGCTTTTCGGGCTTTTTCGGATTTTTTTTTACGAACACAAAAATTCACAATTCTCAAATGAAAAATTATTAAAACAAAATATTTATCAAAATAAATCTAAATTGAAATGTATTATATCAAATCCAATTAAATTTAAAAGCAAAAGTTTGACCAAAAAAAAAAATTCAAATAAATTGTATTACCAAATAAAACATAAAATCAAAACACTTCAAATATAAGTAGTAGAGTCTAGATTAGAATCTTTCTTCATCGTTTTCGAAATCTTCATCACCATTAAGAGCTGCATACAAAAAAAAAGTTAAATAATATTAAACTTTGACATGTATAAATCATATAGAAATGTCATTGAAAGTCTATAGATAATGATTTTAAAAATATGAAGTAAATATGGATGAATGATAATGGTACCTAGATCACGAAATGTAAACTCATCCAACCAAGTGCGTGTACAAATCAATGCTTCAATGTTTCTTGGTAGAAGCGTTTTATATATTTATTCAAGACATGCGCACCAATACTAAATGTAGACTCTAATGCCACTGTAGTTATCGGAATGCTTAGAACATCACATGCCATACGAGCTAACTCACCATAATGTTGTGACTGACACTTCCACCATTCTAAAACATCCATGTCTTCATAAAAAGTCAGTTCCAACATATCGTCTTCTAAGTATAGAGTCAATTTAGAAAGATAAATGTAGACTCTGATGCCACTGTAGTTATCGGAATGCTTAGAACATCACATGCCATACGAGCTAACTCACCATAACGTTGTGACTGACACTTCCACCATTCTAAAACATCCATGTCTTCATAAAAAGTCAGTTCCAACATATCGTCTTCTAACTAATTTCGGGCTTTCTGGGCTAGCCCGAGCCCGATCGGGCTAAGCCAAAAAAACACAATAGCCCGAAAGGCCCGATATTTTTTGGGCTTTTATTTCTAGGCCCGAGCCTAGTAATTTTCAGGGTCGGGCCGGGCCGGGCTTCGGGCTTTAGCCCTAATTGACACCCCTATCAAATACTACTACTCCGATAATCAATATTTTTGGAATTTTTTTAATTCTAGAAAATGTTTTAAAAAACCAATCAAATTCTTCGTATTTACAAATCCAACCACGTTTTGGATCGGGTAAAGTTGAGATCCGGTGGAATTGGGTCGGGTGTAGACTTAATATAAATTTTGGAAATTTTTTTTTCCTACAATTCGAAAAAATAAAAATCCGAGTCTCATTGGGACAACTGACGTTAGGACAACTAAGTAATAGTGGGACAATTGAGAAACATTGGGACAACTGAGAAACATTGGGAACCCTGAGAAATATTGGGACAACTAAAGAATATTGGGACTACTAATATAGGAGTTTTCTGATGATGAGTAGGAGAATGGATTTGGTAAAAAGGCTTCGGCTTCGAAGAATATGTTAATGCATGAGATTTCTAATTTTGGTTTTGGTATTGCTGGTTTGGTAAAGGGACAATTATACGTTAGTATTTCTGGTTTGTTATATTACTGATAATATTAAGAAAAACTATATTTTAGATGCATTAAATCGTGTCAAATCAATAATATGGTTTGTTGTATTACTGGTAATATTTGAAAAAACTATATATGAGTATTAATGACAATAGGCACTAACCCACTAAATGAAGATGTATTAAATCAAATCGTGTCAAAATCAATACTTTAATAGAACAATAATTTCGAAAACTAAGAGTCGAATTAATTTAAGAGTTATCTTCTCCAAAGATCAAATCAGTTTAAGAACCCCGACCATTCCATCTAGAAAATCCAACCGGTCTACCGTTCCACTATAAGAAACGTTAGTCTCCTAGCTTTAAGATAATAACTTCAAAGAGTTATCTTCTCCAAAATCACGTCAGTTTTAGAACGCCAACCGTCCAACGTTCCACTTTAAGACAATAACTTGGAAAATCAAAGAGTCATTTTCTCTAAAACTTTCAAAACTTCATCTTCCCCGAAACTTCCGAAACTTCCAAAAATTGTGTGAAGATGAAGAAATTTTCGAAGAGATCAAAACTCTAGCCGAAGAAATTTCGAAGGGATCAAACAGTGGTATAAAACTAAAAGAAAATAAATAGTAAAACCAAATTGACGTTTTCTCCGTCACTATTTTTTAAGGACTAATCTTCTTCTGTCTGCATCGGGCCTCCCTAACCTTAGGATTCTGTTCTTGCTAGAGCGAAACCCTAGATTCGGCCATTACCAATTTGACCAGAGATGCTGCGAGTTGCAGGGAGGAGACTTTTGTCTGTTTCGCAGAGATCTTCCACTGCGACCTCCTTCGTCCTTTACCGAGATCATACCCTCTCCGAGGCCGGCGACTCCTCTTCCGCCCCCAGATCTGTCCCCTCTGCAGATCTCTCTTGTTTCAATTCTGTCCACCGGAGCCTTTTAAGAGGTCTGCCGATCTACAACGCTTTCTCTTCTCTCGATTGCTTTCAATTTTCATTTTCAGGTGTTGGTTGAAAGTTTTTTCAAAAAATCTTTTTTTTTTTTTTTTTTTTTGCTCGATGAGTCCCGGAATGATTGAGATTCCAGTTTCGTATGATCCGTGGTGTTATCTGTTTTGACTTCCATGAACTCTACGGTTTAATAGTCCATTTCGTTTCATTCTCTTAATGCTTGCAGCTTCTCTCTGGAATAGTTTTCCCTTGTATGATTACTTATGAATTTACCAGTTCTGGGATAATCCTTTGTTTGATGAGAAAAGCTTCCAAATAATTCTCCTTTGTATGTAAAATCCTTGGGGTGCGTTATCTATAGTGTGATTTGGTCTTGTGTATCCATGTATTTCTTCCTTATTAGGAAGATTGATGAATCTGTTATACTCCTGCATACTCTTCTACCTCATTGATTCCGATTTACGTACTTGTGCTTTTCTTTAGAAGCTTATACATTAATATCGAATCTTGGTAGAGCTAGTCCTTTCTTCAGTGT
This sequence comes from Eutrema heterophyllum, assembly GCA_002933915.1. Lineage (NCBI taxonomy): Eukaryota > Viridiplantae > Streptophyta > Magnoliopsida > Brassicales > Brassicaceae > Eutrema > Eutrema heterophyllum. The sequence continues at coordinate 470,014 of PKMM01026500.1, read as the reverse complement.
CATTCGTTGAACAGTTTGTTACTTAATTCTTAATGTTGTAGAAGACTTAACCAAATAAACAGGGTTTTTGCCTTGATGTAAATATATTAATGTTCCATGCTACTGTCAGGTTTCTCTTCTCATGTCCTTACTCAAGGAAATGAGATAGGTTTTGGTTCGGAAGTCCCAGCCACAGTCGAGGCTGTCAAAACACCTAACTCAAAGATTGTCTATGATGACCATAACCATGAGCATTACCCACCTGGTGACCCTAGCTAGCGTGCATTCGCCTATTTTGTCTTGTCGGGTGGGAGGTTTGTTTATGCCTCTGTTATCCGCCTTCTTGTTTTGAAGCTCGTTGTGAGCATGTCTGCAAGTAAGGATGTCCTTGCCATGGCATCCCTCGAGGTTAACCTTGGGAGCATCGAACCGGGAACACTTTTACAGTGAAGTGGCATGGAAAGCCCGTCTTCATCAGGCGAAGAACAGACATCAAGCTGGCCAATAGTGTGGATCTTGGATCTCTGAGGGATCCTCAAGAAGACTCGGTTAGGGTCAAGAATCCAGAATGGTTAGTAGTGGTTGGAGTTTGTTCAAACTCTGGATCCTCTGGTTCCTCGCATGCAACTCCTCGATTTTCCTCAACAACTACTCCACATGATCCTCTTGTTCCTCGCTTGCAAATCCTTCATAGATCTTCATAAAGCCAAAGAGCAAGACTTTCAATAATGTGATCGAGGAAGAGGTTTTCTTTAAGGAAGTGGATTTGTTCTCCATGGGAGAGCACGAGTGGTACGTCCCTCTCCCTCAACTCACTAAGTTAAGGCTTCTGTGTTTGGAGCTTGGAAATCCATCCGCAATTTTCATGAGAGGTTTGTGGGATTACTTCTACCACAGTAACTTGGAAGAAAGCTTGTAGTCGATCAGAGTTGCGGCTAACAAAGGTTACTATGTGGCTAAATACACTTACGCAATGATACAGAGAATAATGACTCCTCATTGCGTAAGTGATTCTCCACTCATCAATAATCTTAGCAGGGATTTCTATACCCAAACACCGAGGAAGATCAATGAAGCAGGGAACGGTTTTGCTTGGGGAATGGAGGCTCCACCATTGTTCAAAGAAAAATTTGATGTAATCAGTTTCGCTCCCCTCTGTAGTTGTGAGTGTGTTCCTTACACTGAAGTGTTTTATGGTGAATATTTTGAGAGAGTTAAATAAGGAATAGGAAGTCCAATGTGTGATCAGTGTTTCTGGATCATACATTTCGTTTCTTTCTGTTATGTGATTTTGAGGAAAGTTTTTGATTGGCCACAATGAAAAACTATGTAATGATCTGTTTTTGGGCTATTGTAGGTATTATTTAAAGTTATTGTGAATGTTGAAATACTAGAGATACTATAAACAACTATTATCTCTAAACAACTATGCTTTGGTTTGACTAGAAATAGTAGGAACAACTAGAAATACAACAAACAATTATTTGGATTCCCAAATTAAGAACGACTAGAAATACTTCGAATAATTAAGACAACAATTATTTGGATTCCAAATTAAAAACGATTAGATATACTACGAAATACAAAGAACAACAAACCCCAAATAATAACTGATTCAAACTAAAACCCGAACCGTATACCCGATTTGACCTAAACCCGACCCAACTCGACTTCAATCCCCAAATCAATTTTTCAAACTCCCTCTAAGAACCCTAACACTCGATTTTTCAAAATTGATTGCTCACATCGGGATTTCCTGAAACCCATTGTAAGTATATTGTTAGGGTTTGCTTATCGTAGTCTTATGCTTGTAATTCATACTCCATAATCACAATTTCGTCATTTTTGTTGTTTTATGCTTTCGTGATGATTCTCATTTGTAGGTTGAAATTGGTGATGTCTGGAGCTACGACTAATGTGTCTGGAGGTTCGAGTGGATCACCAAGTGCTCTTCCAAGAAGTGCAAGAGTTTTTGGTATGCCTAAGAGATGTTGGTGTGGTGAGAAACTTTTGGCGTTGATATCCAAATCCGACCACAATCTTTACTGGAGATACTTCCGTTATGGTTATGATGTAGCAAAGAAGGTAATTGAATGCTTTTTGATTTGTTGTACCTTGCTTGTGATTTGTTGTGTGTGAGTCTTATGGTTGTGAATGGTTTTTCCGATTTGTAGCTTATGAATGATAACCATGTTTTCAAATGGGTTGATGAGGTATGCTTATATAAGTTTGAGTCATTGAAATTCAAAAACGCCAAGCTTGAACAAGAGCTTATAGAGATAACTACAGAGACTAACAAACAATTTTAGAAGATGTTTGCATTACAAGAAAACAGCTCATTCCGGACGGCAAAATCCGTCAGTATCCTATCAGAAATGGTCATTCCAGACAGATTTCCAAAGGATTTTAGCCGTCGGTTCTATCTCCTCGGAAATGGAAATCTGTCGGAAATTCCTCGGAAATTTTCGACGGCTTGCCGAGGGCCATTTTACCCGACGGATTTCCGAGGACCAGTCCGTCCGTGTTAATTTCGAGGGATTTCCAAGGACCGGTCCGGCCGAGAAAATTTCAAAGGTTTTCCGAGGAGCGGACCGTCCGGGGAAATTCCGACGGTTTTCCGAGGGATTAGGGATCGATTGATCCAAAAAGATGGGATTGATCGAACTTGTTGTTTGGTCGATCCCTCAAATCCGTTGGAAATCCCTCGGAAATATCTGAGGGATTTCTGACGTATTCCGACAGTTTCAGTTTTAGCCGAGAGAATTTCAGGTTTCGCTCGGCTAAAATTGATGTGATAAACCTCAAATCCGTCGGAAATTAGAATTTGTAGGAAAATTTAATAAATAATAAAATTTAATTATTTAATTTATTTTATTAAATAATTTTAAAAAACAAAAATGAAAAATTAATTAAAATTTAAAAATCTTATAAAATTATAAAATATTATTAAACGTTTTAGAAATGGTTGTAAATTACAATAAAAAAACTAAATCAACATAAACTAACTCCTCAACGGTCATGATCGGAGGAGGAGCTGCACTCTCACTATCCGGAATAGGAGGCGCAAGTGGCGCAAAAGGCGGAATAGTACTCAAGCTGCGGAAGTACTCCTCCGCCTCGATCTCCTTGATCCGCCAGGACGGTCTTGAGCGAATTTCTCGTAAGACCTACAAAAATAAAAACAGATAAACCGAATCATTTAAAAAAACATCTAAATAATCATAAATATTTTTCTAAAAAATCAATAATTTAAAAAAAAATATACATTTCTAAATTTAAAAAAAAAAAATACATTTAATAAAAAGGTTTTTAATAAATAAATATATAAAAAAAGTTTTTAATATTAATATATAAAAAACGTTTTTTATAAATTTATTTATTAAAAACGTTTTTAAAAAATATATTTGTAAATAACGTTTTAAAAAAATGTATTTATAAATAACGTATTTACAACATATATTTATTAAAAACGTTTTTACAAAATTCATTTATTAAAAAACGTTTTATAAAATTCTATTTATAAATATATTTTCAAAAAACGTTTTTTTATAAATTCTATTTATAAATATAATCACAAATTCAACAAAAAAATAACAATCTAGTTAACATAGTTAAATCTAATCACAAATAAAATCTAACAACCTAATTAACATTCACAAAAAAACATATCTAACAACCTAATTAACAACCTAATCTAATTCCACAAATTCAACTATCTAACACCCTAATTCTAACAACCTAATCAAAAAAAAAAAAGTTGGCTTACATCAAATAAGACGCAACGGCGGCATGGTCGGCGGTGGGAAGGAGGGCTTCGGCGGCGACGGCGTGGTCGGCGGTGGGAAGGAGAGCTCCGGCTGCGGCGGCGTGGTTTGGAGAGAAGGAGAAGAGAGAAGAAGAAGAAGAAGAGAAGAGAAGAAGAAGAAGATATCGCAAAACTGAAAGAGAAGAAGACGGATCGGTTTAATATGATTAAACATTTCCGACGGATGCATTCCGTCAGAAATCTGCCAGATAACAAATTAATTTACCGCCTTGGTTTTCGATTATTTTCGTTTGGCGGTGTAAATTCGCTGGTAAATTTCAAGATCCGTCAGAAATCCCTCGGACACGCACGGTCAACACGCACGGTCTGACCTTCGTAAATATCTAAAACCGTCGGAAATCCCTCGGAAATTTCTTAGGGATTTCCGACGGACCTTGATATTTTATTGGTTTACACTTAGCATTTTTTCGGATGTAAAACAATTAAATGTCAAACTCCGTCGGAAATCCTTTCGAAATTTCCGAGAGATTTCCGACGGGTTTAGGGTATAGGGTTTAGATTTTGAAGATTTCATAAAATTTAGTTTTTAATAACCATTACTGTTACATACTAATAAGAAAATCCGAAGAAATTAAACCAAACAAAACAAGTTATTTTGGATTTCGTAACAATCGATCGATGAACGAGTTCAAGCTTTCATAAAAACACATAGAACATCTAAGAACACTTATGTGTTTGATTAGGGTTTCAATTAAAAAGTTCAAAATGCTTGATTCTTAAAAACATTTCACATAAAATAGTGTAAATTTGTTACTTCTACATTTATCAAGATCAAACATATTAAAAATTCGGCAAATTCGAGGTTTATTACCCCAAACCGTCGGAAATTTCCGAGGGATTTCTAACGGATTTAGACAGTTTCAGTTTTAGCCGAGGTGAATGTCAGGTTTTAGCCGGGGATTCTAAATTGTCTCGGCTAAAACTGAAACTGTCTAAATCCGTCGGAAATCCCTCGGAAATTTCCGACGGATTTAGACAGTTTCAGTTTTAGCCGAGACAATTTAGAATCCCCGGCTAAAACCTTACATTCACCTCAGCTAAAATTGATGTGATTAAGACAGTTTCAGTTTTTGCCAAAGATTTTTGATTTAGCCGGGGCTAATTTTTTTTGGGATTCCTGAATATAGAAAATTATTAGGTGAAAACTACGTTTTTAATTCATCAAAAGGTGAAAAACATTACAAGGCGGCAATGGGACCTTATATAATGGTCCTATCAGCTTAGACTCAATGAAATAAAAAAACTCGAAACAACATGACTTGTGAAAAGAAAAATTAATTACTCCGAAATAAAAAAATACATAGAGAAATAAAATTTATTACATAATTAATTACTCCGAGTCCGATGAATAATCTGACGTAGCTGAATCAGAATCCTCGTCAAATTCGTCGATCTCTTCCTTAGAATCATCAAATCCCCGTCCATTGTGAAATCAACCACGAGGTCAATTTCAAGAGAATGATCGATCGAACCTAAGTTACCAATTGCGTTTTCCTGCAAAGGGTCGTGCTCGGAAACACCATAAACTCTTCCCCTTGGGTGTATCGACGTAATAGTAATCCAAGGGTCTTGTTTGTTCCTAACTCGGGGGTATCGAATGTAGGAAACATAATCCGCTTGTGAAGCAAGAATGAAAGGATCGTATTTCTGAAGTCGCCTTCAAGAGTGGACAGATGTAACACCAAATGCATCCTAACGTAGATCTTCCACTGGATTATACAAATCGCAGAAGAACGCAATGCACCTCAAGTAGATCATTCTCGGATAATGGACCTCCAATATTTCGCGAAGGACACCGTAGTAGACAACTTCTCCAATTGAGACGATATACCAGAATTACAAGTTGTCTTTGAGCTTCCTTCCCGATGAGCCTTAAAAGCATACCCTCGGGTGCAATACATCGGATAAGACTGTGCAATAAACTTTGGGCCTTTCACTAACTCAACTAACCACGTCGGAAACTCAACCCCGCTAGCAGTCATTTGACCAATCTGTAAAAATTTCATGTGGACAATAATCGACACAATGTTTATAAAAGGAAGTTATACAATTTAATTATATAATAAAGCATCATTTAACACTTACATAATATTTCAACCAATCCCCAAAGTCATTCTTCTTGATGACAACAAGCTCATCCTCTGTGTAATCTGGATACCAATTGCGTATTTGGGCCATGAACATACTGTGCATGAACAAATGCATTAGAAAATGGCATGCATTAGTAAACTTAATTTGTTAACTAATTAAAAAAAAATTAGGTACCTCTCATATTCCAAAACGTCGTTGCAATTTGTCAGAATATACATATGCAAGTGCATTTGCTCCTCCTCTAATAGTCGCTGATCCTTGCTTTTTCCACTTAGTCGTCCAATCTGAGTAAATATATCAGGGACATAAACATGATAACTAACTCTGTTCCCTCCATCATCATGTCGTGCGGGGCGTCTACTTTTTGTTTGAACTTGGGCTGGAAAGTAGTAGCCAGCAAAGTTGGAAGTTTCTTCATTAATGCTCTATGCGACAATAGAACCCTCGATCCTAGCAAGATTTTTCACCTTCTTCTTTAGGTGGAACATATACCGCTCAAAATTGTACATCAATCGGTATTGAACCGGCCCACCAAGTGCTGCTTCTCGAGGTAGATGAATAAGAAGATGTTCCATAACATCAAAAGGCAGGAGGAAATATTTTCTCGGGGTTGCAAAGGAGAACCGGTATGTTTTCCCCCAGATTTCGGATTCCGGCTGATGTAAGTGATCTCGTGCATAGATCCCGGAAGAAAGCACTGATCCCTGCATATATAATATACATAGAAAATTAAAAACTTACGTATAATGATCACACAAAAAAATATGGTAACATAAATAATATTGTAAATGTATGTACCTGCAATAGCTGCATGGACCTTCATAGGAAGAAGACCTTCAAATGCAAATGGAAGGAGGCGCTGCATGACAACATGACAAGCATGACTCTTCATCCCAGAAAACTTCCCTTCTGAACTATCAACGCAATTACGAAGGTTAGATGCGTATCCGTCTGGGAATTTGACACCGTGCTTAATCCAATCGAAGAACTCCTCCTTTGAAGTCGCATCCAACAAGAAAGCAAGGGGCAGTGATTTCCCGTTCGCCATTACATGCAACTCCTTACGGGAACAAATATCTGGCAACTCCAATCTGGTCTTCAAATTATCTTTCGTCTTTCCTAGCACATTTAGAACAGTGTTCATGATGTTGTCGAAAAAGTTCTTTTTCAATGTGCATTACATCTAGATTATGGTGCAGCAAATGGTCCTTCCAATATGGCAAATCCCAGAAAATACTCTTCTTGTGCCAATTGTGGTACTCGCCACAACCGTCAACGGGATAATGCCCATTACCCCTGCATGAAACTGTTTTGTCAGCACCAAAATCTTTCAACTCAGTCATAATATAATTCCCATCTAACTCAGGAGGTGGACCATCAAAAACTTTTTCGTTCTTTCTAAACAATGTTGTGCTCCGACGATATGGATGATCATGTAGTTGAAATCGTCGATGACAATCGAACCAAGAAGTCTTACGTCCGTTCTTCAATTGGAACGCATCAGTGTTATCTTGACAATACGGACACGCCAACCTTCCATGCGTCGACCATCCATATAGCATACCGTATGCTGGGAAATCACTTATGGTCCACATAAGTACCGCACGTATCATAAAATTCTGTTGCAGGGAAACATCGAACGCTTCAACACAATTTTTCCACAACATTCTCAACTTATAAATTAATGGCTGCAAGAAAATATCGAGGTATCTCTTAGGATGCTCTGGACCGGGGACGAGGATCGTGAGGTACAAAAACTCTCGTTTCATGCACAAATTTGGCGGCAACTTGTAAGGTGTGACGATTACTGGCCACAACGAATATTGCCTCTCATGCTTTCCAAAAGGGTTGAATCCATCCGTAGATAACCCGAGGTATACGTTCTTTGGCTCACACGCAAAACTAGGATAAACCTCTTGAAAATGTTTCCATGCTTCTGCATCTGAGGGATGCGCAATCTCTTCATCTGAGTTATGTTCTGCATGCCATCTCATAGGCCCTGCCGTGCGCTCGGATTGATATAACCTCTTCAACCTATCAGCTATGGGCAAATACCACATCCGTTTATGTGGAACATGTACTCTGCCACATGTATCCTGATACCGAGGTTTGTGACAAAAGCGACACTTCAATTAGTTTTCGTCCTTTCTCCAGTAGATCATACAGTTGTCGATGCACACATCTATCACCTGATACGGTAATCCAAGACCGGCTACAAGCTTCTGAATCTCGTAGTATGAAGCCGGTGAAATATTATCTTCAGGTACGATATCTCTAACAAAATCAGCTACCGCATCAACACAATCCTCGGCTAAGTTATAATTCGTCTTTATAGTCATCAACCTGCTTGCAGTTGATATAGGTGATAATCCATCTCTACATCCTTTGTATAATGGCAGTTTAGACGCATCTAGCATATCAAAAAACTTATGCGCTTCTAAATTTGGTTCTTCTATCCTGTTACCATACTCAACATGATACGATGCTATGTTTTCACGAAACGCATCATTCACCCTGAGTGTAACCTATGTTTACATCTACTTCCGGTGGTTGTTCCTCTAACCTAGTACCCGAAGTACTACCAAACATTTCCGATGTGCTACCATAATTACCATAATATTGCACCATTGAATCAGTTTCTCCGTGGGTATACCAAACCTTGTAACCATGCATAAATCTAGTCTTATATAAGTGCTTCCTTACTTCCCTAACCAAGACTAATCTATGATTCCGACATTTAGTACAAGGACAATACATATTACCGTATTCCGATGTCATGCTATTGTTTGACGCAAAGTTCATAGACTCCTCCACACCTTGTGCGAACTCATCCGTCAATTCCCCCGTCGCGGGATCACGCGGAGGTTTGTCCATCTACGATCAAAAATAAGACATTGTGTAATTTTTTTTGGCTTTGTGTTTGTTATGAATGTTGTGAATGAGGGGGAGAAATATTTATAGAGAAATATTCAGCGAGTTTCCGACGGATTTCCGACGGACTTTTAAATTTCAAACGGCTATATAATGGCTACTACAACAGATACATTAACGGATATATATCCGTCGGAAATCCCTCGGAAATTTCCGACGGCTATTTATCCCTCAGAAATCGATAGGAAATTCTCCACCGATTCCCGACGAACTTAAAACGGTCGGAAATTACCGACCGATTTCCGAGGGAATACCGGTCGAATATAAATCCGACCGATTCCCGAGGGAATACCGAGGAATATTCCGACCGATTTCCGATGACTCTTGATTCGTCGGAATTTCCGACCAATTTCGGAGGAACTTATATTCGCCAGAATTTCCTTGCTATTCCCTTGGTATTCTGTCTGAATATTCCGACTGGTCGAAGGCCGTCGGAAATGCCGTAAAAAATGTGCGTGTTTTCTTGTAGTGTTGAGAAGGTTCAAATGAAGCTCGAGAAGGAGATGATGGAGAGGGCTGAAGGTGTATTGATTGAAGCCAAATCTAGGACGAAAATGATGATGATTCTTGTAGTAATTGGATGCATGATCATGGTTGGGTTCACCAAAATAATAGGTTAAACCAATTCCAAAACCCAGAATTCGAAAACCCAGACAAGTTTTTTTTCGAAAGGAGAAATAAAAAAGAAAAATATTTTCCCCCTTTTAATTCGGAGTTCATTCTACTTCTCCCAATGGAGGGAAAAAATCTAAAACAATTTGAAAATAAATTTACAAAGTTATACTTCCTAGTTGTATAGTTGTTCTCGCTTCCAAACAGTTGTACTTTGGGGATATTTCACTTATATTAGTATTACTTTGAATTAAACTTTAATTTGTTGGTTGTACCAATAAAATTTGGTACTTTAATTACATTTTCAAAGTCTTTATGGAATAAGAGTTGTTATATCACATTCCTTAACGATATCGCCTCATAACGTGGGTAACAATCACAAAGTCTTCTTAAAAGTATAATGTATTGTATGTGAAAAGTATATGTATGGTAAATATGAATTTGAAATTTTGCCACCTTCAGCGTTGAAATTTGGAATTTGAAATATTTCCAACACCTTACAATATAACTTATTTGACCTCAGTTGTTCTAGTTATTCTAGGTTGTACCACTTTATGTATGATAAACATGAAGTTGATACATTCTTAATAATACGGAGATCCATTCATTATGCCCAAGCTGGAAAGTAGTCTTGCATCTTATAGAAATATTTCCAACACCCTACAATATAACTTATAGCAGAACGCCCAACCTTCGATAGCCCAGAAGCAACGATCACACATTTTTGATCCCAGAAATTGGATCTGGACACCGCAATTGCATTTCTCTAAGCATGATATATCCATGTACTTCCAGCGACCATTTAAAGACTCTGAAATGCACTCTATCCACTCCTTACCCACTCACTTAAAAACGGTCAAAAATCTTGAAAACTTACGGGTTCTAAATAAGAGTAAGGGATCTTGCCGGTCAACATTTCCAGAACAGTGCACCCTAGGCTCCATATATCTGCTAGACTTCTGTACCCGTCATTACGCTTCAAGTTAATAACCTGATCAAGCCCATATCACAACATAAGTGGCAAAATAAGTCGGAGCAGCAAATGTCACAAATCGGTAACATATTTTAAAAAACGTTCTGAGATCCAACATGTATGTTGATGCGTGATATGTTTGTCTATCATTGTATTACATAATCAAAAGAGTATGAAGGATAAGTGTGATAATCTCCCAAAACATTACCTCTGGAGCAATCCAGAATGGAGTTCCCTTGCAGGACTTAATATCGTTCAATTTTGACACCTAAATGACAAAATGACACATGTATCAACTATCAAGGGGACAAAACGATGTACCAGGTTATTACTCTAGAGCAAGAAAACTATAAACATTTGGAAATGGAAAATAACCTTTGCGAATCCAAAATCAGCAAGTTTAACCACTCCACCGGCGTCCACCAATATGTTTGCACATTTGATGTCCCTTTTGTCACATCAGACGAAAAAACTAAGCGACTGAGGAAATGCAGAGGCTTAGGAGATACAAGAGAGTTTGTAAAAAGACAGTGGAGAAAAGTATCTACTAGTCTTACCGGTGAATAAAAAAGTTAACGTGGAGATATTTCAAACCATAAAGAATCTGTCTTGTGTACCCGGAGACGACTTGAGGATAGTCCCGAAGCTGGTATCTTTGGTAGAGTTTTAGAAGGGACCCTTGGGTTACAAGTTCAAGAAAGATGTACAAGTTCGACTCGTCCTGCAAACAGTGAAATGCGTTATATTTTACGAGTTATTGACAGTGCAAAAGAAAAAAAAATGCTTAGGCAGCTGCAACTGAGAACAGGAAAGCCAGAGCGAGATCATACCTTGGCCGTGCCACGATATCGCACGATATTCTATTGCTGAAGCTGACTAAGTAGTGCAATCTCCTGTAGTTGAAATTGTGGCAAAAAGAAGTATTAGAAACCTACAATGAGACAATTCTATATTGCTAGTGAAATAAGCTGCAGATCATAGACCAGGCATATCTCACCCCCTCGAGTTGTTGTATGCATTCTTGTGCCTGACTTCCCTGTTCAAGTAATGAACTTTCCTTGATAGCAAAGAAGTCTCCATCTCTATATTTAACATAAACATCAATAAAAAAACATTCAGGGAAACTCGCTTTGCACTATTTGTAAACTCACTAACTTAGCATTCCTCATTCAAAATCTCATCATACCCAATAATTCTTCCAGACTGAAGTCTATCTTCTTGAAATATAGAAGCTACAACTAAGCATCTGATTTCAAGCTCAACAGAAATTAGCAACCAGCAAGACTTACCCTGAAATGCCTTCATACACGTGGCCAAATGATCCACGTCCCAAAAGTCCACCCTTCAGCCAAGACGTGATGATAGATCCGGACGAATAAATCGGCGAGGTATTAGATACTGTGCTAGAAGAGTCACCATCCGTAATTTGGAATTCCCGCTGGGTAGAGGCTGACGGCGGCAGATTCGGATCTCTAGGAGGACGCTAGTAGAGGCGAAAGCCCCATCTCGCCGGAGAGCGACGGCCTCAGGCGTAAGAGATGCTCGTGGCCAGGAGAGCGGCGAGAGTTTCAATTGAGAGCGGCGAGGCTTTTTCTGAAGAAAAAACAAATTATAGTCGATAAGAACACCCTACCTTTTATTTTTAACAGTATTATTCAATCCGCCGCAGGATAATGTTTTCTTAAAAATTGTTTTCAAATTTAAAAAAAATCATCTGAAATTTATAATATGTCTAACTAATAATCAATACAATATAAACACTAGAGTCCAATAGACACATCAAGTTTTTCACTGATTTTGGTGTTGACAACTCATAAAAATATTTAACCAATCAAAATATTTCAATTAATACAACTCAGCAAACAACCACAACTAGGTGAAACGGAAACTTCAGCAACAAATTTCATCTAATTCACATCGAGAGGAAAAACCATAATCGATTAAAAAAATGACGAAGAACATCGCCTGAGAGAGTAATACTAAAGAAAGTAAAATATAGTCTCCTCGATTAAAACAAAACTCTCCCAAAAGTATATCGCCCAAAAGTAGATCTAGGATTCCCCGTTGCCTCTACGCCGTCCGGCGCTCTCGCCGGCGGTGATAGAGGGAGTTACTAGCGGTTAGCTCTGTTATTCATGGATGGAAGCAGGTTGCGAGAAGAAATTGAAAAATCGACAGTGTCTCTCCGGCGGTGCTGAGGCGTGGTTCAACCGGTGCTGCGAGGCGGTGCAGTGGAGGTTACAACGGCGTGTCCAGATTCTGTTCTATTCCAAGGCTCCGAAGCTGCTAGAGGACGACGGAGCGAGCTAGGAAGAGATAAATCGGCCGTCGGCGTAGAAGATGCGGCGCCGTGGCGGAAATCGTCACGGCGGCTAGGTGGGTAGCCACATCATCTTATTTCTCTTACACCTAATAATTCAATATTCACTCAATTTTTACACTCTACAATGGTTTTGTTTAATAAAATTCAACACCATACCCCACCATTTTTATTTTCTTTTATGTTTTTGTTTTTGTGATTACATATGACTATCCGCAGTGGTTTCTCAATTCAACACCTTACTTTTTACTTTTTAACACTCCACATCATCTTCTCTCTCTTCCACCTAATAATTCAACACTCACTCAATTTTTACACTCTACAATAATTTTGTTTAATAAAATATCATTTATTAAATGTAAAAAATGCAAAATAAATAATTTATAAATACTTTAAATTTTCCGAAAATTTCTAATAAGGAAAGAAATATATATTGAATAATTTGTTTTAGGAAAAACAAATATTTTGAAAATATTTATTTTCATGTTCTACGATTTGTAGAATTTGGTTTATGGTATTTGCTTTAAAATCTACCAAGTTTAGAATAAATATTATACTATTTGTTCTGCATTCTATTGTCTCTATAGAATCCGTCATCTAGAATTTTGTTTTTATTCTACCAATTTTTGAATACATATTCTACATTTTTCTCTATATTATACCTTTTGCAGAATATAAGGTATACCATTTTGTCTTGATTCTACGTAATATGGAATACATATTCTACCAAGCATTTAACAAAATCTGAGAGAAAATTTATGATCAAATGTTAACACCCCAACTGAAAATCTTTAGAAATATATATTTTTTTTCCTTTTGGCACGTTTTTTCCTTTTTTCTTGTAACCTTATTTTCCTTGCCTACAAGACAACTCTACTGCATACAAGGTGACTAATAATGAAAAATAAAACCAAGTGGAAAATGTTACGTTCCTGTAGAGCTCTCTCGGTCATATTGGCATATTGCTAGTACAAAAAAAAAGAAAACAAGGAAAAAGAGAAACCAATCTGATTTGTAGTTTGGAACCGATATGCACCAAGTAACTTATCTGCACATAACAACTCCCCTAAAGCTTTCCTTTAGATTATTATTTTCTTTATTTCTGGTTTGGTTGTTCCTTTTGACATTTCAGTCCCTCGTTTTTGTCCTCTTTCTCTTTTGAAAATCTCATCTTCGAACAGAGCATGATGGCTTTCTTGAATCTACTATATTAAGAGAGAAGGGGCTCTCACACGTCTGCCTCCCTTATTAATTCTACAAAAAAAATTATTTATTAAATTAATTAATAACAGAAAATGAAAAACAAAATGACTAAAAGCGTGTTTCGTGGCTTTCTCCACGACGTCGCCGTCGGGAAACCCATCCGAATTGGCGTGAGCACGGAGCGGCGAGGACGGTGAGCACATAACCGCCGGTGAGCATCGGAGCGGAGCGGCGCATCGGAGCGGAGCGGCGAGGACGGGAGCGATGAGCAAAGAACCGGCGATGAGCATCGAAACTGGATATGAAAAAAAGAGAGTTAGTGAAACGACCGCTCTTTATTTATTTATTATTATTATTTTTTTTTATTTAAACAACACAAGAACAAGTTCTACGGCTTACACAAGCTAACAGTTATATAACAGCAAAAGCAACAACAATAACAACAAAAACCCCGAGTCCTAATCATCCCCTCTTCACTGCCTCGATTCCACGATCACGCCTTATCTTTACCTGCATCGACAAAAGTGATGCATCAACATTTGGCTAACCAAACGCTGAGTGAGATTGATCCTCCCAACAACAGGCTACCAACAAGCACAACAATTAGCAATTTACAACACGAATAATTAATTAACACCAATTAAAACTTCCAGCACAATTAGCAATTCAATCCCATGAAAAACTAAACCAACGCCTAGCAATTCTACTCCAGGAAAAGCTAAACACACCGCCTGAAAAGTAAACACACAACACGCTTTCAAGGCACAACCAACGACTGGTATCGATCGATACACCCCTGGTATCGATCGATACTAAAACAACACGCGTCAACCAAAAAGGGACTGGTATCGATCGATACTGAAACAACACGACTGGTATCGATCGATACTGAAACAACACAAGCCTACCGACAAGGGACTGGTATCGATCGATACACCCATGGTATCGATCGATACTCCCCTGCGACTCACAACCTTCCCGAAATCTAAACCCAGAAATCGCCAACACAAGCCACAAAATTCATCAATCAAGCTTAACAAAGCACCACACAAGCTTAGTTGCTAACCTTTGGTCACAACTCACCTTAGATAGGATGGATCGAGCTCTAGAAGACCTCCCTCTCTTCCCCCTTAGCTCACGCCAAAACCACGCTCTTCCAACCTCTTCTTCAAGCTTCTCTCCAAGCTCAAACTCTCTTGATCTCGCAAGATCCAAGTTTCACCAAGCTCTTCTTTCCCTTTCTCTCTCTCTCTCTCTCTCTCACGACCAATTCTGATTTTTCCCAAAAGAATGGTTTTCTCCACCGTAAGAAGAGAAGAGGAAGAAGACAATAAGGAAACCCCGACTGCTATCGACCGATACAGGCCAGTATCGATCGATACTACCCCCCGACAGGTATCGATCGATACAAGGCTAGTATCGATCGATACTACCCCGGAACAAACCCGAATTAATTATTTCCCCCAATAATCAATTCTTCCGGAACGCGGGCGTTACAGTTAGATCTGAAGAAGATGAGGAGGAGAAGAAGAGAAGGAAGGAGACGACGTGGAGAAGAAGAAGCGGAGGAAGGAGCGGCGAGGAAGGAGCGGCAAGGACGGGAGCGGTGAGCACATAGCTCACCGCGACGCGTCGATTCAACTACTCCTCTTGCGTCGTCGAGTGCGGAGGAATGCCAGGGAGAAGAGGAGAAGATGTTGTTGACGGAGGCGAGATTTGAAAATAAGGGGATTAGATCTGAAGAAGAAGAGGGAGAAGAGGAGGAATGAGAAGAGATAAGCAAATTGTATAAGAGAAAAAAAAGAAGATTTGTATCCGTTAGATTTAATCTTATCAACGGTGGAGGATAAAACAAATTGTGATCCTCGTCTTAATGTAGTAACCAATGAGAAGTTAGTCTCTTTTTAAACGGTTATTTGTATATTACTTGTAAGTGTTGAATTTTTTTGTATATTATTTGATGTTTATGTGTAAGAGTTTACAATTTACGATTTAGAATTTATGATTAAGGGTTATAGGTATATGGTTTAGGGTTTCGGGTTTGTGTTTGGGGTCTAGAATTTAGGATTTATAAAATGATTATATTTAAAAATATCTACTATATAATATTTAAAGAGAGAAGTATCTACTATATAAAATTTGTTTTTGTTGATAATTTTGTGAAAGATTCATTCATTGGTCAGTTTTATGCTCTTGAAAATCGGAGAGACAATCATCGTTGACCAACACATTTGAGAAAAAACAAAGGAAGAGATCAAATGTAAGTCACCAAATATATACGATTTCAAAAAAAAAAACATGGGTTCAATGGACTAGATACTCACAACTAAAGAAATTGAAGACTATTCATAAGGAAGAAGATGAAGTACAAACTTTCAACATGGGCATAAACAGCAATGGAAACACACTTTCAAATACTTTTTTAATAATAATCAATCCAAATGATATTTCGTTTAGTTGGGACTTGGGATCATTAGATTTACTGCGAGACAAAGATATTACATAGTCGGAAATAAACCATTGGATCTAGCAGCCCGACGTAATTGAATATTATAAAGTAAAGTTTCCAATAGCGGAACAAAGTCAAAGAAAAAAAAAATGTCATGAAACAAAACAATCAAATAAAACTATGATATTCTCATATTTTACTTGTTTTAGCATGCATTCTACTTAACGTTTTGAGTCACATGCATGCATAATCATTGTTTTCCTTAGTGTTTTGGTCGAAATTAGATTCTAGCTAGGTTGCAACAAGGTGTTTGATGAAATTCCCCAAAGAACTTAGGAAGAGATAAACATTCTTAACCTATGAGAGTAGTTGCTTAAGGTGTTTATTGGTTGATTTGAATATTGATCTTAATGCTTGCTAATCATTTCATCACAAATGAGAATTTGATCTTGATTTAGTGGTTAACAAAGTGATTAGTGCCTTGAGAGAGGATTAGTCATAATTAATGATCTTAACCTAAAGAATAGCATAGATTGTGTGTATTAGCATCGTTAGTCAATTGTCTTGATGGTTAGATGATGATGAATTAAGTTGATCCTTGTTAGATCCTTCACATTGGTTAGCTCTTAATGCTATATTTAGATTGAGAGATCAAATCTAGAACTAAGGCGTTTCACGCCCGAGAGGTGTTCGATGAAATGCTTGAACCAAGCCTTTTGTGAGCTTTTCACATCCTAGCCAATGAGAGTTGATGTCTAGGGTGATTAGTGAACTAATTGGAATTGGAGATTAATGTTCATTGATTATCTAATTGCAAACGAGAGTTTATGTCAATTAGGTGATTAGTGAAGTGATTAGTGCCATGAGAATGGATTAGTCATATTTGTGAATTCCATGTTCTATGATTGGGTTTAATGCAATCTTTGTCATCGTTATTTGATTGTTAATCGTTCATTTGCTTGTTTAAACCATGATCCAACACTTCTATCTTTTGTTTTATTTCTTGCATTTTACTTTCTTAATCTAAAAACATAAAAACCCAAAACAATTGCTCTAGCTTAAGTCATTTCTTGCATTCCTAGTGTGTTGTTCTTTGTGCCTCCTTGGATTGATCCTCCTGTACTACAATGATACGAGTAGACTTGAGTAATTGATTAAGACTACAAAAAGTCTATCATCAAAATACACAATTAAAAAAACATATAACTACAAAATAGTTAAAAGTAAAATACCCGCGCATTAGCGCGGGTTCTCACCTAGTTGTTATAACATATAAAGCAGAAATTGCAAAAACTTTTTTTGATATTATTGTCTTGTCTTAGCTCGTATGAAGTAGCTCGAATCCCACATCCTCCAACCTATTAGCATATTGAGATAAACAGATTTGTTCGAACGGAAGAGTTAGATTACAAGTAGACGCAATTAAAGTGGCTTTGACCAAATCCTAAGAAAATGTTTTGAGTCTTTTGACCATACTTGGATAGATAGTTGGAGGGACTTCAAGGCTTCAAGCTGATGCGGTGTTCTTCTGGTGACAATTGTTGTCTCTTAGACTCTTACTCTCTACCTATTTATAACTTTGCAGTTTGCACTTTGGATTTTGGTTATGTTTTGGTCCTTTAGGATGCTTCTTCTTTATTTCTTTCTATCTATCATCTTGTCTTTGGGATGTTGTCTCTTAGACCCTTACTCTCGGCCTTTTTGTGTTTGGAATGTTGGAATCTTTGAATCTGTGTTTGAACTTGGAAACGTGTGTATTGTGTGTGTCCTTGTTTTTCATTTTTTTCGGGTAATTTTGGTTATTATGGTTTAAACGGTTATTTGAGGGTAAAATCGGGTAATATGGTTACAAAATAACCAACCCAAACCGAAACTGAAATATACCCAAAAAGTTTCGGTTCTAAGTCGGTTCCAAAATCAAGTAACCATATCGAACCGAACCCGGAAATACCCGAACCGATATTACCCAAAATTTTCTTGGTTCCTATGTCGTTACTAAAAGTCTATACCCGAAATACCCGAATCGATAACCCGAATGCCCATACCTAGTTTTGACCATACTTGGATAGATAGTTGGAGACGCAGATTCCAAATAGAGAATCAATGGTTCTTACGATGATTATAAGATAAAACCTATCGGGACAAGAGATGTGTACACAGTTACAACACACAAAAACCAATTATACATTACATTACTAATGGGGATACATACACAGATACACTATAATTTAACAAAACTAACAAAACCTATACACTCAATACCCCCAAAAAATGACACTATAATTCCAACACACAACATACAACAAATAACCAACGAATGAGCCAGAAACAACTTAAAGGATATGTCTCCAGGAAGTTTAGCTCTTCTTGCGCAACCGTGTTGAAGAATCATATCGCGAGTCTCCCCAATAGTTTCTATGGAGTCTCATCTCTCACATATCTTTTGGTTACGCCTGCTCTGGCACATTAGGATGTCAATGTTAGAATATAAAGCTTTTGATTCTGATCGATTCTCGTGAAAACAAAATCCAAAAGCTTCACCTATATAGGCAATCTACTAAGTTAGCCTTGTCTATGGAGAAGCGGAGATGCTAATTGATGCGTGTAGCGGATGCAAAACGAAGTGAAATAAGAATGAGACTGAAAACAGGACAGCTTTGGCACCAATTGAAAAGACAATTATTAGATGCATAAAAAAAGAAAAATTGACTGTATTAAAAGCTGTCTTGACCGATGACGAAAATGACTCTTGGCATGCCTCTTTTGGGCTCTAAAACACTTCTTAGGTATTGATCCACGAAAATAAGCCCATCATCTTGTTGCCCACGTTTTATAGACTTGGTTGGGCTAAAAACAGTATAGTACCTTAAGTACCTTATAAGGATCTTCTGCTCTCGGCATGAGATTTGACTTCCGCTTGCCCAGAAACCTCTCCTTTCTCAAGTGCAACCAGACCATATCTCCTGGTTCAAATGACTTTGCTCGGCGATTCTTGTTGGCTTTCTTCTTGTACTTCTCATTCGCGTTTTCTATCTCAGCTCTAACATTCTCATGTAGCTTTTTCATTGTCTTAACACGCTCTACTGCCTCATAATTTGCTTTGAACTCACAAGGTAAAGGAATCAGATCAATAGGAGTAAGATGATTCAAACCATACACTACCTCAAAAGGTGAATGATAGAGGATTTTTGTTAAGTTCATATCAATTCCTATGTGTTTGTCATTGTAGCATAAGAGGTATCAATCCATATATGTTAAGATCAATGCACTAGGAATGCATGAAACTTCTTAGGCCAGAGCAAATGGTTTTGAGTTTTTATATTTTTAGATTAAGAAAATAAAATGCAAGAAAGAAAACAAAAGATATAAGTGTTGGATCATGGAATAAACTATCAAAGGAATGATTAACAATCAAATAATGATGACAAAGATTGCATTAAACACTATCCTAGAACATGTGATTCATAAATATGACTAATCCATTTTCATGACACTAATCACTTCACTAATCACCTAATTGACATAAACTCTCGTTTGCAATTAGATAATCAATGAGCATTAATAAACAATCCCAATCAGTTCACTAATCACCCTTGACATCAACTCTCATTGGCAAGGATGTGAAAAGCTCACAAAAAGCTTGGTTCAAGCATTTCATCGAACACCTTTCGTGCGTGAAATGTCTTAGTTCTAGATTTGATCTCTCAATCTAAATCTAGCATTAAGAACTAACCTATGTGAAGGATTTAACAAGGATTAACCTAAATCATCACCATCTAACCATCAAAATCAAGCCATTTATAATCCAA
The DNA here is from genome assembly GCA_002933915.1 of Eutrema heterophyllum. NCBI lineage: Eukaryota > Viridiplantae > Streptophyta > Magnoliopsida > Brassicales > Brassicaceae > Eutrema > Eutrema heterophyllum. Next base: position 449,821 of record PKMM01026500.1, on the reverse strand, counting down.
CAAAAAGTCTAAAGTCTAAAGAACATGAAGAACACAAGAGAAAAAGACATAAAAATGAAGAACAATAATTAAATAAACATAAATAAAAGATAAGGGGTGAATAAATCTTTTATAGAGTGGCATATGTATGAAGAACAAGCAAAATCCCTCAAAAAAAAGAGTTTGGGTCGAGCCCAACTCTTCCAAGAAGAAGACTTTCATCTACCCAATGCACCCATTATGAACTCCAATCCTATTTCTAAACCCATCAAACTCAATCCTAAGCTACCCTTTTCTCAAGGCAATTCGCCTTCTCATACCACTTCATTCCATCACTTTTTCATTTCTTCTCACACTTAGGGGATTTTCTTCTTCCTCTTCAATGTCAGTTGGATTGGCTCCTCATCTCTTCTTTTCTTTTAGCTATTCTTTTGCTTTCACAACTTGTCTCCATTTCATCCTTTGGATGCCTTAGCCGTTTTTGGCCCTTTTCTTTCTTTCACACTTGAGACTAGTACATTTCATTACTTAGAGTTATTTCTTACTTTCATGCCAACCAATCCAAACTTTTGTTTTCCCCTATCATTTTTCCCAAACTTTTCCTTTATCCACACTCTCTTTTTTCCTTCAATCAACACTCAAACCCCCAACCTATCTATCATAGCCTATGTCTAGCTCATTGATGTGTGAGCTAGTTCTACATGGAAGCTTCTCCTTGTCGTTCCAAACTAAACACTTTTTGATAAGTTCATTCGAAATCAGGCCTCACGACACACAAAAGAGATAAAGGCTTGAAGGAAGGCTTAGTTTAGGGAGTGGTTAACCGTTCCAAAGATGGGAACCGACTATTTGAGCTAACAAGATAGTGATAAAAAGGAAGAAGATAGCTCAAAAATGTATATGGTATCCATGAGTTCAACTGTTCAATGCATAATCATGATAATTTCAAGTCAAGATTAGAGTTCAATAAATAGAGTTGGAATCAAATCAAAACATGCTTCAACCAAGACATAAACATTCAAACCGTGAGTTCAAAGCATGGATCATCCTTAACTTTGTGATCGCTCAAATGCATCATAGAGCTCCTAACAGGGGCATTAAATCAAGCTCTTAAGTTATCATTCTACAAGGATATTTCTCCCAATGCAAGTGAGTGCAACCGTATATGCAATGCATCTAGACTCGATGCTATAAATGAAATGCAACTAGATGTTTTTATTTTCAAACTTATTGAGAATGCATGATATGCATGAGACTCAAAATGCAAAAAGGAAGATAAGAAGATAAAACACAAGGTCAAATGACACAAACCCCTCCCCCAAACTTGGATTGCACCGTCTCGGTGCAACAAAAGTCAAGGAGAAGGTAAAAATATGCAAGAATGTATATACAATGAAGCGGAGTGAGAATCATACCTTGGAATTGAATCGAGGAGGAGAGGAATGTAACAAGTTGTGGCCAAACCCTCCTTTCATCACACACCAGGACCTTGGACCCAAGAGACCAATCTTAGACAGATCCGACTCAAATTTGCCATCCTTTATTGTTGAGGAGCGTGGTCCTCTTTATTCATGCTTGTTTTATGTCGCAAGCTTGACAAGGGATAGGCTTGGGGAGGTCCCTAATGGCGCGTTTAACGTCACTACTTGACGGTTGTTTCCTCATTGTCACTCCCTTCATGAAAATCACAAGAAAAGTGAAAAGATTAGCAACAAAAGAAAATAAAAAGCTCTAGTCTCAAGAAGAATCAAAATCTGAATGATCAATGCTAAACTTCCCCGGCAACGGCGCCAAATTGATAGAGGATTTTTGTTAAGTTCATATCAATTCCTCTATGCTTGTCATTGTAGCATAAGAGGTATCAATCCATAGAGGTTAAGATCAATGCACTAAGAATGCATGAAACTTCTTAAGCTAGAGCAAATGGTTTTGAGTTTTTATATTTTTAGATTAAGAAAGTAAAATACAAGAAAGAAAACAAAAGATAGAAGTGTTGGATCATAGAATAAACTATGAAAGGAATGATTAACAATCAAATAATGATGACAAAGATTTCATTAAACACTATCCTAGAACATGTGATTCATAAATATGACTAATCCATTCTCATGGCACTAATCACTTCACTAATCACATAATTGACATAAACTCTCGTTTGCAATTAGATAATCAATGAGCATTAATAAACAATCCCAATTAGTTCACTAATCACCCTTGACATCAACTCTCAATGGCAAGGATGTGAAAAGCTCACAAAAGGCTTGGTTCAAACATTTCATCGACACCTATTGGGAAATGCCTTAGTTCTAGATTTGATATCTCAATCTAAATCTAGCATTAAGAGCTAACCTATGTGAAGGATTTAACAAGGATCAACCTAAATCATCACCATCTATCCATCAAAATCAAGCCATCCATAATCCAACAAAAACTCTAAAGTCTAAAGAACATGAAGAACACAAGAGAAAAAGACATAAAAATGAAGAACACTAATTAAATAAACATAAATAAAAGATAAAGGGTGAAGAAATATTCTCTAGAGTGGCATATGTATGAAGAACAATCAAAATCCATAAAAAAAGCGAGTTTGGGTTGAGCCCAACTCTTCCAAGAAGAAGACTTTCCAAAAAAAATTAGGTTTCAAGCTATTTAAAGAGAAAAGGGGCGAACCGGGTCAACCCGGGACAAACTGGGTGTTGACCCGGCTGAAACTGGGTCAAAGTGGTCTTGAAGGCTTGTACCGACCAGGTTTGGGTCGGTACAAGTGGGTCGGTGATATGCTCAAATTAATACCCAAAAAGTATTAAAGCAGTTGTTGTAGTATATGTAGGGGTCGAACACAAGAACTCCAGAATTCACGCAATAGATTATATAGATCCGAATTAAGCTAAACCAAACAATGAAATTAAATGCAAGTGCGTAAATTAAACAAGTTGTAAATCAATTGGAAGGAAGATAGGCTCAGGGTATTTCTCAGGAATTCAATGAATGTAGATAAACTAACTAACAAGATTCAGATTTAGCGCAGTTCTTGAACTCAAATCACTAAAGTATAGCTAACCAACTCTCGTTGCGAAAACTATCTAAGTCTAAATCCTAGAATTACAAATCTCTTTGAAAATCCTAAAGTCTAAACCAGCTTTTATTTCAAGTTTGATTTGTTCAGAAAACAACTAAACAAAATCTCTTTGCGAATAGTTATTTTGCTCACCCTAGGTTCTGTTAGGTAATTAATCGCACTCTCGTGCCTAACCAATTATCCTAAGATCTAAGTTATAGATTCGTCAACGTAGAAATAGCTATGAGAACAACCTATGGTGAAGAATTAATTCAGATGGTGAATCCTAATTAACTAATTAACCTAACATTCAGAGAAAACCCTTATGAGAACCCTGAACATAACAAGGGATCTACTCAGACATGATTAATGGAACAGAAATCATAGATGAATAGAATTACATAAAATAAATCAATCAGAAACAAAGGGGTTCAGAGTTGTCTCCCCAAAATCCCTAAAACAATCTCTCTCAATCAGAACAAAAGTAAAAATAAAGCTTAGCCAACAAAAGTGGCTGAAAAACCTAATTATAATGCTAAAACACGTTTTGGGGCTTCTTGTAATTATTAAAGACTTCTGGACCATGGTGCAAACTCTCCAGACTTGTAAAAAGTCGTGTTTCCTGTTTTCCTGCAGTGAGTATCGACCGATACTAGGGTAGTGTCGATTGACACTATTCACTGCTTCTTCTGCTCGCCAGACTGGACTGTCTTCACGAAAACTGGCATAACTTTTGATCGCACCGTTGGAATGCCTCAAACCACTTCCAAATGAAAGCTAATCCTTAGATCTTCTTGTAGCAAAATTTGAGCTCAATCCATCGGTGGAAAGTTCTTCAACTCTTCATTTAAAGTCGCGACTCGTGTCAGCTTCAGTGAGTATCGACCGATACTGAAAGGACCGCACTCCCCTTTTTTTTTTTTTTTTTTTTTAATTAAAACTTCTGGAATAATTAAACAATACAAGAGTGAATTAAACAACGCAAGAACAAGTCTACAGCTTACACAAGCTAACAGTTCTATAACATCAAAAGCAACAACAACAATAATAATAAAAACCCCGAGTCCTAATCATCCCCTCTTCACTGCCTCGATTCCACGATCACGCCTTATCTTTACCTGCATCGACAAAAGTGATGCATCAACATTTGGCTAACCAAACGCTGAGTGAGATTGATCCTCCCAACAACAGGCTACCAATAAGCACAACAATCAGCAATTATCAATTATCAATACTAATAATTAATTAACACCAATTAAAACTTCCAGCACAAAAAAATAGCAACTGGTATCGATCGATACACCCCTGGTATTGATCGATACCCAAACAACACACGACACCCGACAAGGGACTGGTATCGATCGATACTAAAAACAACACCTGGTATCGATCGATACTAACACAACTCGAGACTACCGACAAGGGACTGGTATCGATCGATACTCGCATGGTATCGATCGATACTCCCCTGCGATTCACAACCTACGCGAATTCTAAACCCAGAAATCGCCGATACAAATCCTCAAACCCATAAATCAAGCTTAACAATGCATCACACAAGCTTAATTGCTAACCTTTGGTCACAACTCACCTTAGATACGATGGATCGAGCTCTCAAACGACTTCCCACTCTTCCCCATTAGCTCACGCCAACCACGCTCTTCCAACCTCTTCTTCAAGCTTCTCCCCAAGCTCAAACTCCCTTGATCTCGCAAGATCCAAGCTTCACCAAGCTCTTCTTTCCCTCTCTCTCTCTCTCTCTCGCGACCCACCCTTCTTTTTCTCCCCTCAAAGAATGGTTTTTATCGACCGCAAGAAGAGAAGGAGAAGAAGACAAAAGGAAAACCTCGACTGGTGTCGATCGATACAGGCCGGTGTCGATCGATACAGACAAGTATCGATCGATACAGGCATGTATCGATCGATACCACCTCCGGACCAAACCCGAATTAATTATTTTTCCCCAATAATCAATTCTTCTGGAACGCGGGCGTTACAGATACTAGTTAGTAACGATCGATACTGAGGCCTCAAATCGGTTACTCAGCTACACGAACTTCTGTTTTGCTCCAAAATACTCCAGAAAGCTCCAAAAAGCTCCAATATCTCCAATTATGCTCCAAACGTGCTAAAACCTGTAAAGACTCTAAAACACTACAAAATAGTAGAAATACTCTATAAAACGGACCTATATCATGGCTTAAAAAGGGTAAAAACCATGATATATCAGTCGGAACAAGTCTTCTCTTCATACCGGTCGGAGTGTGCCGCTCGGGTGTGGGTTAGCATAGATGGACACACACTTAATAAAATCGCCATATCTCTTGAACCACTTATCCAAATGACGTCAAACAACTTCCAGTAGACATCTCACTTATTTGTATTCAACTTTCATGAAGAACGTGGAAGCTGAAACCGAGTGGAAACCTTTCTTCTGGGTTGATCTTTCAGAAGTCGCATTTGGAGCAGAACTCGTTTGGACGTCAGACAGACATGTCTCTGATAAATCTGATGTATCTTTCTAATCACGGATCAGAATGAATTGAAACGACATCCAGAAGACAGCTAACTCTATTATATACAACTGCTATGAAGACTTCCGAAGCTAAATCCGAGTGTAAGTTCTTCATTTGGCCTGATCTTTGAGTCACTTCGGCTGGCTCCAACGAGAATGGATTTGTACCGAGTGGGCTTTGGTCAGTATAGGGAGTGAAGCTGGATTGGAGAGGTCTGTACCGACCAGTATTAGGTCGGTACAAACCAGTCGGTACAAATTCTTTCCATGTGCCAGGTGACTTGTGCCGCTTGGAGCAAGGGTCGGTACGAGAGAGGAGAGGGTGTGCGCCGAGTGGATGCTGACCGGTGTGTAGAAGAGCTTGGCTTTGTACCGACCAGGTGTGGATTGGTACTGAGAAGAGTTTCTGGTCGGTACTTGTCCCTGTTGTAATACCGTTCCAGTGGTATCGACCTAGAGCCGGTCGGCGTTGGTCTCTAGTCTCGCAGCCAGTCAGACATACCCTTAGTAAAACCGCGATATCTCCTGGAATACATGTCCGAATGACCTTAAACCACCTACAGTAGACAGATAACTCATCTGGCTACAACTTTCATGAAGCTCATCGAGGCTAAATCTGACAGGAACCCCTTTGGTCTTCCGGATCCTTAAGACACTTTGGAATGATCCTTGCATCCTCTTTTGCTCCATTACTCCAAACATCTCCAAAATGTCTCCAAAAACCTAGAAAATAGTCCAAATGGATGCAAGACTCACTAGGACCTAATGAAAACACCTTAGACTCTATTTTAGACCAAAGTGCTATGAAAACTATGAAAGACACATGCATGAGACCCAAAACACTAAGTTATATGCATGCTAAAACAGGTAAAATATGGGAATATCAACTCCCCTAAACTAATTCTCTTGCTTGTCCTCAAGCAAACAAACAAGAAGAGAGAACTTTGAAGATGGAAACTCAAATCCGAGAATATTAACAAAAGAATTCAAATCAATGCCCTTGAGAGTAGTTATATGATGCACAAACAACCTCTACTTCAAAAGATTTAGCCATGCTCTTTGCAACACGAATTAGGTCTAAGCCTTAGCATCCACAAGCATTCCTATCCTCCAACTCTTTAACATTCATTAAGTGCAAATGGTGAATCATGCTTATACAAATCAAGTGAACTCATTTGGCGTAGGGAAAGGTTTTGAGATCAAAGTAATCTCAATCATGTGGGTATTCCAATGCAAGGGGATCTCTCATGAAAGAATGAACTTTGGCAAAATGCTAAGAGTAAAGAACAACCGATGCATACAATGATGACTTCCATCTACCCAATGCACCCATTATGAACTCCAATCCTATTTCTAAACCCATCAAACTCAATCCTAAGCTACCCTTTTCTCAAGGCAATTCGCCTTCTCATACCACTTCATTCCATCACTTTTTCATTTCTTCTCACACTTAGGGGATTTTCTTCTTCCTCTTCAATTTCAGTTGGATTGGCTCCTCATCTCTTCTTTTCCTTTAGCTCTTCTTTTGCTTTCACAACTTGTCTCCATTTCATCCCTTGGATGCCTTAGCCATTTTGGCCTTTTTCGTTCTTTGACACTTGAGACTAGTACATTTCATTACTTAGAGCTATTTCTTACTTTCATGCCAACCAATCCAAACTTTTGTTTTCCCCTATCCTTTTTCCCAAACTTTTCCTCTATCCACACTCTCTTTTTTCCTTCAATCAACACTCAAAACCCCAACCTATATCCTAGCCTATGTCTAGCTCATTGATGTGTGAGCTAGTTCTACATGGAAGCATCTCCTTGTCATTCCAAACTAAACACTTTTTGCTAAGTTCATTCGAAATCAGGCCTCACGACACACACAAGAGATAAAGGCTTGAAGGAAGGCTTAATTTAGGGAGTGGTTAACCGTTCCAAAGATGGGAACCGGCTATTTGAGCTAACAAGAGAGTTATAAGAAGAAAGAAGATAGCTCAAATATTTATATGGTATCCATGAGTTCAACTGTTCAATGCATAATCATGATAATTTCAAGTCAAGATTNCCTAGCCTATGTCTAGCTCATTGATGTGTGAGCTAGTTCTACATGGAAGCATCTCCTTGTCATTCCAAACTAAACACTTTTTGCTAAGTTCATTCGAAATCAGGCCTCACGACACACACAAGAGATAAAGGCTTGAAGGAAGGCTTAATTTAGGGAGTGGTTAACCGTTCCAAATATGGGAACCGGCTATTTGAGCTAACAAGAGAGTTATAAGAAGGAAGAAGATAGCTCAAATATTTATATGGTATCCATGAGTTCAACTGTTCAATGCATAATCATGATAATTTCAAGTCAAGATTAGAGTTGGAATCAAATCAAAACATGCTTCAAAGCATGGATCATCCTTAACTTTGAGATCGCTCAAATGCATCAAAGAGCTCCAAACGGGGGCATTAAATCAAGCTCTTAAGTTATCATTCTACAAGGATATTTCTCCCAATGCAAGTGAGTGCAACCCTATATGCAATGCATCTAGACTCGATGCTATAAATGAAATGCAACTAGATGGTTTTATTTTCCAATTTTTTCAAAATTATTGAGAATGAATGATATGCATGAGACTCAAAATGCAAAAAGGAATATAAGAATATAAAACACAAGGTCAAATGACACAAACCCCTTCCCCAAACTTGAATTGCACCGTCTCGGTGCAACAAAAGTCAAGGAGAAGGTAAAAATATGCAAGAATGTATATACAATGAAGTGGAGTGAGAATCATACCTTGGAATTGAATCGAGGAGGAGAGGAGTGTGACAAGTTGTGGCCAAACCCTCCTTTCATCACACACCACGACCTTGGACCCAAGAGACCAATCTTAGACCGATCCGACCCAAATTTGCCATCCTTTATTGTTGAGGAGCGTGGTCCTCTTTATTCATGCTTGTTTTGTGTCGCAAGCTTGACAAGGGATAGGATTGGGGAGGTCCCCAAGGGCGCGTTTAACGTCACTAGCTTGACAGTTGCTTCCTCATTGTCACTCACTTCATGAAAATCACAAGAAAAATGGAAAGATTAGTAACAAAAGAGAATAAAAAGCTCTAGTCTCAAGAAGAATAAAAATCCGAATGATCAATGCAAAACTTCCCCGGCAACGGCACCAAATTGATAGAGGATTTTTGTTAAGTTCATATCAATTCCTCTATGCTTGTCATTGTAGCATAAAAGGTATCAATCCATAGAGGTTAAGATCAATGCACTAGGAATGCATGAAACTTCTTAAACTATAGCAAATGATTTTGAGTTTTTATATTTTTAGATTAAGAAAGTAAAATACAAGAAAGAAAACAAAAGATAGAAGTGTTGGATCATGGAATAAACTATCAAAGGAATGATTAACAATCAAATAATGATGACAAATATTGCATTAAACACTATCCTAGAACATGTGATTCATAAATATGACTAATTCATTCTCATGGCACTAATCACTTCACTAATCACCTAATTGACATAAACTCTCGTTTGCAATTAGATAATCAATGAGCATTAATAAACAATCCCAATTAGTTCACTAATCACCCTGACACCAACTCTCATTGGCAAGGATGTGAAAAGCTCACAAAAGGTTTGATTCAAGCATTTTATCGAACACATTTCAGGCGTAAAATGGCGTAGTTCTAGATTTGATCTCTCAATCTAAATCTAGCATTAAGAGCTAACCTATGTGAAAGATATAACAAGGATCAACCTAAATCATCACCATCTAACCATCAAAATCAAGCCATCCATAATCCAACAAAAAGTCTAAAGTCTAAAGAACATGAAGAACATAAGAGAAAAATACATAAAAATGAAGAACAATAATTAAATAAACATAAATAAAAGATAAAGGGGTGAAGAAATCTTCTCGAGAGTGACATATGTATGAAGAACAATCAAAATCCCTCAAAAAAGAGAGTTTGGGTCGAGCCAAACTCTTGCAAGGAGAAGACTTAAAAAAAAAAAAGGTTTCAAGCTATTTAAAGAGAAAATGGACGAACCGGGTCAATCCGGGACAAACCGGGTGTTGACCCGGCTGAAACTGGGTCAAAGTGGTCTTGAAGGCTTGGGTCGGTACAAGTGGGTCGGCACAAGTCTTCTCTTCATACCGGTTGGAGTGTGCCGTTCGGGTGTGGGTCGGCATAGATGGACACACACTTGTTAAAATCGCCATATCTCTTGAACCACTTATCCAAATGACGTCAAACCACTTCCAGTAGACATCTCACTTATTTGTATTCAACTTTCATGAAGAACGTGGAAGCTGAAACCGAGTGGAAACCCTTCTTCTGGGTTGATCTTTCAGAAGTCGCATTTGGAGCAGAACTCGTTTGGATGCCAGACAGACATGTCTCTTCTAAATCTGATGTATCTTTCTAACCACATATCAGAATTACTTGCAACGACATCCAGAAGATAGCTAACTCAATTATCTACAATTGCTATGAAGACTTCCAAAGCTAAATCCGAGTGTAAGTTCTTCATTTGGCCTGATCTTTGAGTCACTACGGCTGGCTCTGATGAAGATGGATTTGTACCGAGTGGGCTTTGGTCGGTATGGGGAGTGAAGCTGGATTGGAGAGGTCTGTACCGACCAGTCTTGGTTCGGTACAAATGGGTTGGTACAAATTATTTCCTTGTGCCGGGTGACTTGTGCCGCTTGGAGCAAGGGTCGGTACGAGATAGGAGAGGGTGTTTGCCGGGTGGATGCTGACCGGTGTGGGGAAGAGCTTGGCTTTGTACCGACCAGGTGTGGATTGGTACTGAGAAGAGTTTCTGGTCGGTACTGGCCCCTGTTGTAATACCGTTCCAGTGGTATCGACCTAGAGCCGGTCGGCGTTGGTCTCTAGTCTCGCGGCCAGTCGGATATACCCTTAGTAAAAGCTGCGATATCTCCTGGAATACATGTCCGAATGACCTCAAACTACCTCCAGTAGACAGATAACTCATCTGGCTACAACTTTCATGAAGATCATTGAGGCTAAATCTGAACGGAACCCCTTTGTTATTCCGGATCTTTAAGACACTTTGGAATGATCCTTGCATCCTCTTTTGCTCTATTACTCCAAACATCTCCAAAATGTCTCCAAGAACCTAGAAAACACTCCAAATGGATGCAAGACTCACTAGGACCTAATGCAACCACCTTAGACTCTATTTTAGACCAAAATGCTATGAAAACTATGAAAGACACATGCATGAGACTTAAAACACTAAGTTATATGCATGCTAAAACGGGTAAAATATGGGAATATCTGTGAACGTCTTGTAGTGTAACTCATTGATCTATTATAAGAAAACTCCGCCTGAGCCAACTTCAGACCCCATTCCTTCAAGTTCTTCTTGATCAAGCCCCTGAAAAGTGTAGTCAAAGTTCTATTTGTTACCTCCTTTGGCCATCAGTTTGTGGATGAGAAGAAGTACTAAAGAGCATCTTAGTACCAAGTAATCTCCACAAAGTCTTCCAAAAATAGCTCAGACACTTTGAATCACGATTAGAAACAATGGTTTTTGGAACTCCTTGAAGAAGCACAACCTCCTTAAAGTACAAATCAACAACGTGACTTGCATCATCCGTCTTGTGGCAAGGTATGAAATGTGCCATCTTACTGAACCGATCAAGCACAACCATGATAGAATCTTTGCCTCTCTGCGTCCTAGGCAATCCCACAATGAAATCCATACTCACATCATCCCAAGGCTGTGTAGGAACATGCAAAGGAGTGTAAAGTCCAGGTTGGAAATGACTTTTCATCCTTTGACAAGTTGCACACCTCTCCACGATATTATGAACATCTCTGCTCATCTTTGGCCAAAAGAAATGCTCTTGTAGCATGTCCAACATCTTATTAATTCCAAAATGACCAGATAAGCCTCCTCCATGTGCCTCACGAATCAGCAACTCCCTTATAGAACTCTTAGGCACACACAACTTGTTTCCTTTGAAAAGAAATCCATCTTGTAGCTGGAACTGATTTGAAAATCCTTTCTTGCACTCAGCATAGACTTGCATAAAGTCTAGATCTCCATCATACAGCTCCTTCAACAACTCAAATCCCATAGAGAATCCAGAATAGAGATTAAAGCATACCTCCTCGAGAGTGCATCAGCCACCACATTTGTTTTTCCAGCCTTGTACTTCGACACAAATGAGAAAGATTGTAGAAACTCCACCCGTTTAGCATGTCTACTGTTGAGCTTGTGTTGGTTGTTGATATGCTTCAACGCCTCATGATCAGAATGGAGAACAAACTGCCATGGCCTCAAGTAATGTTCCCAATGATCAAGAGCTCTCACAATCGCATAAAAATCCTTATCATACGTTGAGTAGTTATGTCTAGCTCCCGTGAGCTTCTCACTGAAATAAGCAATAGGACGTTGCCCCTGGACACGAACAGCTCCTATCCCCACGCCACTTGCATCACACTCAACTTCAAACACTTGATTAAAATCTGGAAGCGCTAAAACAGGTGCTTCACACAGTTTCTGCTTCACCACTTCAAACGCCTTTTGTGCAGCCATGCTCCAATCAAACGTATACTTCTTCAAGCACTTAGTTATTGGAGCCATGATAGTACTAAAATTCTGCACAAATCTCCTATAGAACGAAGCAAGCCCATGAAAGCTCCTCACGTCAGATTGTGTAGTTGGAACTGGCCAACTCCTCATCGCTTCCACCTTGCTTTCATCCACTGAAATTCCATCTCCAGAAACGACATAGCCAAGAAATACAACACTAGAAGTGAAGAATGAACACTTCTCAGGCTTAGCATATAGTTGGTTTTTGCGTAATACCTCAAAGACACTTTTTAGGTGCTGTGAATGATCCTCCTCGTTCTTGCTATAAACCAGAATGTCATCAAAATAAACCACCACAAACTTCCCAATAAAGTTGTGTAGCACTTGATTCATCAGCCTCATGAACGTACTGGGTGCATTAGACAAACCAAATGGCATCACAAGCCATTCAAACAACCCACTTTTTGTCTTGAATGCAGTTTTTCATTCATCTCCTTCTTTCATTCTGATTTGATGATAGCCACTCCTTAGATCAATATTCGAGAACACCTTTGATCCATTCAACTCATCCACCATGTCATCCAATCGAGGTATAGGATAACGATACTTGATAATAATTTTGTTGATAGGTTGGCTGTCCACACACATCCTTATCGAACCATCTTTCTTTGGAACAAGTAGAGCTGGAACAGAACAAGGACTCATGCTCTCTCTCACATAGCCTCTAGCAATCAGCTCTTCTACTTGTCTCTGCAGCTCCTTAGCTTTCTCCGAGTTACATCTATAAGCTGGTCGATTAGGTAGAGGTGCACCATGTAGCATATCGATTTGGTGCTCAATACCTCTAATAGGAAGCAAACCATGTGGTAATTCTTTGGGGAACACATCACCATACTCGCTCATCAACTTTTGTAGCAATGGATGTGCACTCACTACAAGAAAACACAGTTTTTGTGACTCTTTTTTTGGTTGCAAGAAAGTGGGACGAAAGTGTGACTAATTTGCGACTACTTTGCGACTACTCGCAATGCAGTGGCAAAACAGTCGCAAATTAACGACGAAACAGAGGAGTCACAAAAGAGTCGCAATTTGTGACTGATTTGTAGTATGACTTTGTAGTCGCAAAAGTAGTCCTAAATTTGTGACTGATTTGGTAATTCTAATAGGAAGCAAACCATGTGGTAATTCTTTGGGGAACACATCACCATACTCGCTCATCAACTTTTGTAGCAATGGATGTGCACTCACTACAAGAAAACACAGTTTTTGTGACCAACTTTTGTGACTCTTTTTTTGGTCGCAAGAAAGTGGGACGAAAGTGTGACTAATTTGCGACTACTTTGCGACTACTCGCAATGCAGTGGCAAAACAGTCGCAAATTAACGACGAAACAGAGGAGTCACAAAAGAGTCGCAATTTGTGACTGATTTGTAGTATGACTTTGTAGTCGCAAAAGTAGTCCTAAATTTGTGACTGATTTGCTTCGGTTTTGCCACTCCAGTCAATTTTTGTAAAGAAATTAACGACGAAACATAGTAGTCACAAAAGAGTCGCATATTTGTGACTGATTTGTAGTCTTACTTTGTAGTCGCAAAAGTTGTCCCAAATTTGTGAATGATTTGCTTCGGTTTTGCCACTCCAGTTGATTTTTTAAAGAAATTCATCAATATATAATTGTAATATGTTAATTTAGACGTTTTTATATAGATTTGAACTATTATATAGATTGAATCATGATATTAGAGGAAAAAACTTATAATTTTCAATATTCTAAACTTACGTTTGTTTCTACTCATAACATGTATAAGTAGTCACAAAAAGATCTCAAATTTGCGACCGTTTAGCAACTCCACTCGATTTTTTTTAATAGTAGTCACAAGAGGGTCTTAAATTTGCGATCGTTTAGCAACTCCACTCGATTATTTTTTAAAAATCATCAATATTGAATTGTAAATATGTTAATCTGTACGTTTTTACATAGATTTGAACTACTATATACATGGAATCATGATAACAGAGAAAAAAACTTTTAAATTCCAATAATTTTAAACATATGTTTGTATTTTCTCAAAAATGTAGTAAATGTATATGTGTTTTATATGGAATGATTTTGAAAGATTGAAATTTTTCAAAATTTAATTACCATATATTAGTTTACTGTTTAAATATAGAGTTGTAGTGTTAGAATTAAAATAAGAATGATTGTAAAGTCATATTTAGAATAAAGAGGATTGAAAGTTTAGAGTTTGTGGTTTATTAAGAATCGTCACAAAACAGTCGCAATTTTGCAACCATTTTGAGACGATTTTGCGACCATTTCAAATTTGATCAATTTTTTTGATAAAATGTTAAGCGGGAATTTATCGGTCCTTTTAATTATTTACTTTCTGTTTCTCTTTCTCTTCTTATTCGTCTTCCTCTTCTATTGTCGATGTCTCAATCTCTGAAACTCTCTCAATCTCCGAAACTCAAACTCTCTCAATCTCCGATCCTATTTCTCTCTCAATCACCGAAACTCTTTCTCTCTCAATCACCGAAACTCTTTCTCTCTCAATCTCCGTCTCCTCAACCGCCGCAAGGGGCGAAGTTAGTCCCGCTACTTCTCTCCGTCTCCGTTTCCGTCTCGGTCGGTCAACCCTATGCCATCGCAGCAGCCACCGCCGCGACTTCAAGCTCCGGCAAGGATGAACAGATGGCTAAAACGGAGGCTCCAGCAAGCTCAGTACTCTTCTTCTCTTTTGAATCGAATCTTAGATCGAATTTGCTCCTCGTTTACTAGAATCTACAATCTTTTAAAGATCTTGCTACACTAATTGCTTCTCCAAGTTCGTATATGTTGTTAAATTTGAGGCAATTTCATTTTGCAAACACATAAAAGCTTCTCTTTTTTCTAATGGGTCATTTGAAAAGTTCTTGTCTTGACACAAAAGATCCATGCTTTAATGACAATTTTTTGGTTTGTTGTTTTGATCTTTAACAGGTTGATTTCAGACCCAATTTGGATTTGGAATAGAAGGAATTGGATATGGGTTTTATAGGAGCACATGGTGTAGCTGCTCTTCATAGATACAAATACAGTGGTGTGGATCACTCTTATCTTGCCAAATACGTTCTCCAACCTTTTTGGACCCGTTTTATCAAAATCTTTTCACTATGGATGCTGTAAGTGTCCTTTACGTTTGTTGTTCCTTTAAGGCAGCTCTCACATTCTGTAATGTTGATTTTAGTTATTGAAAAGATCTCGTAGCCTCTTGGTTGATTCCTCTGGATTGATTTTCTTTGCGGTTGAATGAGAGATCGAACTAACGTCTTTGCTTCTCTTTTTCATGTGTTCCCTTTTGTTACTTACTACCTTTGGGTCCATATCCAGACCTAACATGGTATAATGTCAATCCTATCTGGCGTTTAAACTCTAATGTAATGTTGTTACTTAGGCGATAATACTTCTGGTTGTTTTGTAGATAACACTTATGGGGTTCATGTTTCTCGTCACATCTGCGCTGTTAGGCTATGTGAGTTGTTGGTTGACTTCATAATCTTTATTCTCTTGAAGGTTTTGTTTGCTTTTTTATTAGTATCTTTCTGTTTTTGCTCATATGGATATCTTCAAACTGTTTTAGGTATACTCACCTCATTTGGATTCTACTCCTCCTCGATGGGTCCACTTGGCACATGGACTACTTCTGTTTTTGTATCAGGTCTGCACTTATCTCTTAATGCTCCAATTTCATCTGCTTATTAAGGGACATGTAGACTTTTGTGCTGACATATTTGGAGCACTTATGATTGATAGATAATTGATATTTTAGACAATTGATGCGGTTGATGGGAAGCAAGCACGAAGAACATATTCTGGTAGGCCACTCGGAGAGCTTTTTGATCATGGTAATCTTATGTTTCACAACGTTTATCTTTTTTTCTATGTAATATGTTTGTCAGTTTTGTTTCTAGATATTTCTGACACCCATTTCATTTTTTTTTTCCCTTTTGCCTAATCCTTACGATTTGAATGCTTGAATTTGTCATGGTTAGTCTTTTTTTATTTCTCACTCACGGTTTGTTTGCATTAATAATGACATCTTGTAGAAGGTTTAAACTAGTACACATCTTGGCGGAGCTGAGAGAGCTTGAGGAGAAGGCGGAGACTGCTCGCGAGGCTGCCTCCGTGGTTTGCGTTCCTGGCGGCCAAGAGGCGTGGAAATTGTAATTTCAATTTCTATTCTAGTTTGTAATTTCAATTTCAATTTTAATTTTGGAATTATTGAATCTGAATTTAGTTTGTAATTTCAAATTCTATTTTAATTTTAGAATTTTGGAATTGAAATTTTTGGAATTTTAATTTTGTTTTTATTTTATTTTGTTTTTACTGGTAATCGCAAATCAGTCTCTAAATTACGACTAATAATTTCAGTGTCAAAATAGTCGCTTATATGTGACGACATATTGTGGTCACAAAGGAGTCTTAAATTTGCGACCATTATGCGACTAGTGTATTTTGCGACCGTTTATTTGCGACTATTTGTTTTGGTCCCAAAATGGTTGCAAATGTATCATTTGCGACCATTTTGGGACTTTTTTTATAGGTCACAAAAACTGTGTTTTCTTGTAGTGACTCATCACTTCTGCCCCATCACTCCTCTCAACCATCGGTAATGCAAAAACCTCCTTACCCTCATCAAGCTTCCTCATAACCCGTGACTCACCCAAGAAAAGACTTTCCCTACAGCTATTTTCTTTCAAATGCTCTGTTCTGTCACATAGAGTAGGAACTAATGGTGCCAGCGTAATATGCTTCTTATCCTTGTGAAAAGAATAAGCGTTCTTGTACCCATCATGCATAGCTCTCCTATTAAACTCCCAAGGCCTCCCAAGCAATAGATGACAAGCATCCGTTGGAATAACATCGCAGAGCACCTCGTCTTGATAGTTCTTTCCAATAGAAAATGAAATCAGAACTTGCTTACCTGTAGTTTGCTGCCATCATTCAACCACTTCAGCTTGTATGGTTGTTTATGCTTCGTAGTAGACAAACTGAGCTTCTCCACAAGTGTACTAGACGCCACATTAGCACAACTCCCACTGTCAATAATCAAATTGCAAACTTTCCCCAAAATGGTGCAACGAGTCTGAAATATGTTTTCTCGTTGTGCTTCTTCTACAACATGAACATAATGCAATGCTCTCCGAATTACCAACAATTCTCCATGATCAGGTTGTTCAACGACACCTTTCTCTTCATCTTGAATCTTCTAATCAGCTGCTTCCAAATCAAGAGAATCCTGCTTTAACTCCTCTTCAATCTCTTGAATCTCTTGAATTGTCATAACTCTCCGATTAGGACACTCAGCCTGGTAATGCACAAATCCTTGACACTTAAAGCACTTCTTCTTCATATTAAGGTCAGTAGGTGATGTTGTAGTCTTTGTCTCCACCTTCTAAGTACTACTGCTAGCTTCACCTTTAACAGCCACCTTAGGATTAAAAGAAGAACCAGAATTGTAAGTTTTGGTGTAAGGCTTCTTTCCCATCTTAATCTGCTTCTCCACGTTGATAGCAAGCTTCTTCACGTCATGAAGAGTCCAGAATGACTGCAGCTCCACCTTAGTTGCAATCTCTTCATTCAAACGATGCACAAAACGTGCCATAGTCCTCTCTTGTGGCTCTTGAACATCACAACTGCAACAAATCAAACTCCCTTGTGTACTCTTCAACAGTGCGCCTCTCTTGCTGCAAGTGTGAAAGCTTCAAGTACAGATCTTGCTTGTAATCATCAGGTAAGAATCTCCTCTTCATTAGTTGTTTAAGCTTCTCCCAAGACCTAATACGGGTCTTGCCTTCTCTTGCACGATGTGACTTATGAGTATCCCACCAAAGGCTAGTGTAACCCTTCAACTTCAAGGTCGCCACCTTAAACTTTTTCTCATCGTCATATGTAGTATATTCAAATGCACTCTCCATCGATCTCATCCAATCTAAAAAGTCATCTGGATTTAGATTACCTTGTTAATTAGGGAAATCTACTTTGAACTCTTCTTCTCGACGATGTTGTTGCTGCTGTGGACGGTTGTCTCTTCTCCTTCTCCTACGGTCATCATGATCAGAATCAGATCCACAAGAAGAACCTCCACTCTCTTCATTTGACGCTTCTTCTTCCACAACCCTTCGTCTTCTTGGTTGATTTTCTGCGTTCCTTAGGTTCATGGCTAGAATCATTTCTTGCATTTGTTGTCTTAGATACGCCATCTCTCTGCCAATACGCTCAGCGTATGCTTGGTCGAGAGTCATACCTCTGGGAATCTCCATGAATAACAATGTAAAACATAGGATAAACGATGATAACCTTCACTCCAGCAACCTGGATTTGCTCTGATACCACTTTGATGCGTGTAGCGGATGCAAAACGGAGTAAAATAAGAATGAGACTGAAAACATGACAACTTTGGCACCAACTTAATGCGTGTTTGGGCTGTGAAACTCCTGAGAACAATTAGAACGTAACCGGATAGATACGAAGATCGGGATCACCACACTTTGATAAAGTTGCCACCATAAAGTGATAAAGAAACCCGTTGAGCTAACACCACACCTGGATAAAGTTGCCACCACCAGATGATAAAGACACTCGAATCCACCACCAATGGCTCTCCCAAAACCAAGAGATGCGTGTCCACCAATATGTTTGCACATTTGATGTCCCTTTTGTCGCATCAGATGAAAAAAGTAAGCGACCCAGGAAATGCAGAGGCTTAGGAGATACAAGAGAGTTTGTAAAAAGACAGTGGAGAAAAGTATCTACTAGTCTTACCTGTAGATAAAAAAGTTATCGTGGAGATATTTTAAACCATCAAGAATCTGTCTTGTGTACTCGGAGACGACTTGAGGATAGCCCCGAAGCTGGTATCTTTGGTAGAGTTTTAGAAGGGACCCTTGGGTTACAAGCTCAAGAAAGATGTACAAGTTCGACTCGTCCTGCAAACAGTGAAATGCGTTATATTTTACGAGTTATTGACAATGCAAAAGAAAAAAAAATGCTTAGGTAGCTGCAACTGAGAACAGGAAAGCCAGAGCGAGATCATACCTTGGCTGTGCCACGATATCGCACGATATTCTGATGCAGAAGCTGACTAAGTAGTGCAATCTCCTATAGTTGAAATTGTGGCAAAAAGAAGTATTAGAAACCTACAGTGAGACAATTCTACAATGCTAGTGAAATAAGCTGCAGATCATAGACCAGGCATATCTCACCACCTCGAGTTGTTGTATACATTCTTGTGCCTGACTTCCCTGTTCAAGTAATGAACTTTCCTTGATAGCAAAGAAGTCTACATCTCTATATTTAACATAAACATCAATAAAAAAACATTCAGGAAAACTCGCTTTGCACTATTTGTAAACTCACTAACTTAGCATTCCTCATACCCAATAATTCTTCCAGACTGAAGTCTATCTTCTTGAAATATAGAAGCTGCAACTAAGTCGTTTCATTGACGGAGGAGGCTTAAGTACTGGTGGTCTTGGCCCCTTTATACCACCACCACCAATAACATCCATAACATCACCGGGATTGGGGACAAAATACCCTCTCGACTTTACCAAAACGGTCGGTGTTCGCTCAATACCACGCTTTTTCGCTTCTGCACCACCACCAACAACATCACCGGGATTGGGGACAAGATACCCTCTCGAATTTACCAAAATGGTCGGTGTTCGCTCAATACCACGTTTTTTGCTTCTGCACCACCATCAACTACAACCTTATCCGCGAAATTGCTAAAACTCCCAATCTCGCTCGACTCGGAACGCGTCAACTCAGTATCATCCCGATCCGAAGAATCAACAGCGACAGCATCACCACTAGGACCTGCTTCACTCGAATCATGGACCTGAAACTTGTGATTATCAAGCTCAAGAGACGTAAACCTATCAATAACATCTGAGGAAGAACGCTTCTTCTGGCTAGCTTCCCATGCGGCAGTAGAAATCGCCAAATCTTCAGGACCATATACACCAAGAGACTGGTACATCTGATCCATTTCTCTATCGCCTCCTCCGAAGATTCGGAAACTGGTTCGATCGGGGAACTCCAGAGAGCGCGTCATCAGAGAAGAAGTCGAAACGGAAAGATCTTCAGCTGATAAGCTAGAAGAAGACGTTGCGTCATAATTGATACCAAGAGATCGGTACATCCAATCAATTTCTCTATGGCCTCCTACGAAGATTCGAAAACTGGTTCGATCTGGGAACTCTAGAGAGCGCGTCATCAGAGTAGAATATTCAGCTGATAAGCTAGAAGAAGACGTGATGATAGATCCGGACGAATAAATCGGTGAGGTATTATATACTGTGCTAGAAGAGTCACCATCCGTAACTTGGAATTCTGGCTGGGTAGAGGCTGACGTTGGCACATTCGGATCTCTAGCAACAGAGTTCCACACAGATTTCTTCTGTGCTATGGGTGAAGAAGGGGATCGAGACGAGGACGCTAGTGGAGGCGAAAGCCCCATCTCGCCGGAGAGCGACTGTGGATCCTAACACTCAAGAATTTAAAATGTTTTGTGAGATGAGAGAAGATGGGCAAGAATCTCAAGCACGGCGATGCAAATTAGACTAGATTTGAAAAATTGGATTTTGTATTAAATTTAGTATAAGATTACAAGTGAAAAGAGCTCGTAGAGAGGCTAAGGGTTGAATGAATGAAGGATGCCTCTCCAAGTATCTTCGAGACCTTTATGTAGGTTTTTCGTGGGTTGGATTTGGTCAAATCCAACACCAACAATTGCCCTCAGTCCTTTGAGTGAGATTTGCGAACTCAAAGGGCGAGAATATGCTAGAAAATACACTGAATCCGGCAGTTGAAGGGCCAACGCTCAGGATCCAAGGCCATGTGAGATTGAACGGTTGAGAAACCAAACCAGGATATGAAAAGTTTTTCTTTCGATCGGATAATATCAAATCTTCACGCGAGATATAATGATTGTATCATGGCGATGAACGGTTGAGATTTAGGGAGATGAGAGATTTTTGCGATCTCGATAACAGCAATAATAATTGTGTATAAATCCATCTCCCCACGTCTCTTTTAACTGCACACGCTCCCACTTCGATCGAGGTAACCTCTCTTCTTTATTTTCTTGTTTTTCCGATTTCCGAGTTTTAGATTGCCTCTTCACATTCTTTAGCGAATAGAGGAAATCTGGGTTTTAGAAATTGGCTTTGTTTCATCGTGGAGATTAAATTTCCGTTTTCTTTAATCTCTTTGAAAATTTTACTCTTTGATATTCCTTCGTCGCTTTAATGAATCGATTCGGCCCTCATCTGAAATCGATCGTTACTCATGGGGATCTCGAGAATCTCCATCACATCTTTAAGGTTCTGGAATCCGTTGAGATAGTTCTTTCTCGTCGCGACGAGACACTGAAAACGGTCAGGCCGGGCTACTGCGCAGCCTACACAACATACTTCGAAAGTTGTGGGCTCTACTTTCCGATACCGGAATATCTGCTTGAGCTGCTGGCGGGACTTGGGATGGCGTTTTCTCAGATGAATCCTAACTTTATCAGCCATGCCCTCGCTCTAGCAGTTCGAGCTCACAAAGTCAGCATACCCTTTGGGCTAGACGAGCTCCACAAGATGTGTTCCATCAAACACAATAGTCACTTTGCCGGGACCTTCTATTTATCTCCACGTCCTCGTCGAAAGGTTTTCGAGGGGATCTCGGCTAGGGATGGCTGATGGAGAGAAAAATGCTTCCTTTTCAAAGTCTATCAGCAGTCGATCGGCGATTTTAACTTCGGGAAGATTCCTTTTGCCTGGGCACCTAGCGTCGGTTAGGACAGGAATTTTTGAGAGTTATCTTTAAGAGACGGAAACATTCTTTGCTTTGCATGCGTATTGCCTTTTAGGAGAACGATGCTGACTTCCTTTTTCTTATTTTGCAGGTTTACCGGGTAGGATCATCGAAGACGACAGCCTTCGTCAGTTGGTTGAAAAGCTGCGCGAAGGGAGGATTCGCTGGCTTTTGTTTACGCGGCCAAGAATTCAACTGGCTCTCTGTACTGTGCGCCCTCTTAGATCGCTTCCAGCTAACCATCCTTTCGTTCCTCTAAATATACCCGAGGTTCCTCCTATCAACTCACCGCGTCAAGGTGAGTTGTGCTCTTTTTGATTTTAAAATCGTAGCGAACTAAAATCGTAGCGGATTGTCGTGATCATTGTGCTTTTATCTTGTCAGATCATTGTACAAGTGACATTTACGACGCCAGCTCGTTTACTAGCTCTTCGCACCAGTTAGTTCGTAAAGCAAAATGAAAGATGCCGAGGAGACCTTCAGCTCGGGAGCTCGAGAAAGCCAAAAGGGGAAGGACTCCGGCCGGGAGCTCCGGAACCGTCCGTGCTGGGGATTTGCTGATGGCCTTGGATGAAGTAATGGGAACTACGTCAGCTGCTGCGGAGACAAGAACTCATGTCGCTCATGGAGACGGGTCAGTTCGAGGGGTTCTTGATGTGAAAGAGCCTGTTCTAGCTCGCTGATTCATGTGTTTTTATCCGCACCAATTAACCTAATGCGCACACTACCACAATCATAACAGTATGTCGATGTAGCACTTTAGGATCGATCCCACATAGAATAAAGATTACACACCAAAAATACGAGAAACAAACTAAGCTAGAGCAAAAATGTTTTTATGTTTTATACAAAAAGAAAGAAGAAAGAGATCAAAATGCAAGAAAGAAAATAAACGAAAGAAAATAAATGACAAAAGAAATGCGTTGGATCATGGTTTAAACTATCGAAGAGATGATTAACAATTAAACAATGATTCATTCGGAAACATTAAACGCTATCTTAGAACATGGAACACAATCATAAGACTAATCCACTCCCGTGGTATCAATCTCCTCATCGATTACCCGATTATCATAAACTTCCGTTTGCAATCAAAGGTAATCGATGAGCATTAATCACAAGTCCAATTAGTTCACTAAACACAACAAACTACAATGGCCAATTGTGAATGATATGTAAAGCTCACAAAAGATTCGGTTCAAGAAAATAATCTAACTCCTTATGGGTGTGAAATGTCTAAGTTCAAGACTCGAATGAACAAACCTAATCTAGCACTAACACCGTTTACTCGAATCTATCCCTAATGCATGGGATGCGACCAAAAATCTTAGGGTGTAGCTCTAGTTCGGTTTGTCACGCCAAACTAGAACTACCTAATCTAGGTGCAGTTCTAAACTTCGGTTTATCATGTCAAATCTAGCATTAAGAATCAACCTAAGAACCTAAGTGAAAGAATTATCCAAGATCATTCTAAATCACCAACATCTAACCATCAAGACAATTTACTAATGATGCATAAACATGATGTTAAACCTTTCATTGATAATTTGAATTAGCTAATCTTCCAATTGCAACCAAATTATCAACAAGCATAAAGCGTAAGTCCTTCTTAAGCCAACAATTCACCTTAATCAAGATGGCCATCGGTTAAGAATGAAAAACACGTTTAGAAATTTCCTAGACAATTTAACAAACCTCTTCCGAGTGTAAATCGTCCATGATCTAGATATTGAATAGCTAATTCAACTCTAGCATTAAGATCACTCCTAAACATGTCAACAAATGATTATCTAAGCCTAAACATCAATAAGCAATCATCAAACCATCCAAACCAAGCCTAATCATGATCCAACAAAAAGCTATTCACAAGAACACCAAGAACATGAAGAACACAGAAAAGTCAACTCACAAAAACAACAAGAATCACAAAAATAAACCATAGAAAAGAAAGAAGAAGAATCAAATAGATATAATATGAAATAAAAGTGAAGAAATCTTCCCTTATGTGAAATATACATGAAGATCCATTCAAGAACACCAAATGGTTAAATACAAAAAGGGGCACTAAAAGAGACGGCATCGGTTTGGGGGATCAGTTTGAAACCGATCTCGCTTGTTAAAATTCTGCCATCCACCTTGGCGATCGGTTTGACGATTTCGGCTTGACAGGTCTTCACTATATCGGCCATAACTCTTGAACCACAGCCCTGAATGACACGAATCCAACGCTCACGCGACGCTAACTCAATTTTCTATATTGTGTCCAAATATGAGATTAATATGGGTACGGGAAGGCTTCCATCTGACATGATCTTTCAGATGCTTCGGATTGCCGCTGCATTTTTCGGTAATGACATGTTTTCAGTAAATCAAACGCATCTCTTGAACCGATGATTCGAATGACATGGAACCATTTCCAGTGGAAAGTTAACTCAATTTAGCATAACTTTCATTAAGAGCTCCCAGTCTAATTCAAAGGTAAATGTGTTCATCCGGTTGGATCTTTCTGGCACATCGTCTTGATCAGGAAATCTTGATCGGTTTCAGTGATCGGTTATGAAACCGATCGGACGTGTATTTTGCTCCTTTTGCTCCTCTTTTGATCTTCCTTCGAACTCCAAGTGTCTCCTTTGATCCAAGCTGCTCCAAAATACATGAAAAAGGCTCCAGCAAGCCAAAAACGACAAAAAACTCTCTAGGCCTTCTAGAATGTAAATTAAAACAAAATGAGACTCAAGTGCATGAAAAGATCCCAAAACTATACAAAGTGGGATTAAAAACTATGAAAACAAAGCCTTAAAAAGATGTAAAATATGGTGTTATCACTCGCTCTACCCAAGTGTTCTCCGTGAGCTCATAATCCCGGGAGTCAGAAAGTGATATGATTCCTCACCCGTCGTTGAAGAAAGCTAAGACGGGGACTCATGGATCCGGTGGGAAATCAGGCTTCTCGAATGGGTCGGGGTCTGGTAGAACCGATGCATTCAACTGGCAATTCAAACACACCAAAGGTTGTCCTATTGCTGACGACGCGGAGGGAATAGCATTTCTGCTGAGGCATTGTAAGCCGGCGAGGTGTGATATCCCGGCTATCAAGGACATGTCTGAGCGAGAGGCTTACATGAAGATGGTTTTTGCTCATGGGCGAGTAAGTTGTCTGTCTACCTTTGCGTTTTTACTTTTTAATGTAGAATTTATTTTTTATTCTTTTTGGCGTTCGCAGGCTCTCGAGGCCACTAACGAGTACGCTGCCATTTTCGAGCGGCGTGTTAAAGACGTGCCTTCCCTCGGGGAGCTCGAGGATATGAACAGAACGGTTCACGATTTGAGCTCTAGCCTTAAGACGTCTCAGGAGTAAGAAGGTACGCTCGAGGTTAAACTTCGAAATGCCAAGGCTACTGATGCTGAAGCGATAAGGCGGTCTAATCAGCTGGCTGAGGAGAACAGCGAACTGGCAGCGAGTCAAGCAGCCTCGCTCCGCCGGGCCGTCAGTTCTGGGAAGCAAGAGCTCGCATCGAGATATCTCGATCTGTTGCATTCTCTATAAGATAAATGGGAAAAGAAGAAACTCGAGGTTACTTGTGAAGCAGAGCTCCAGGAGGTAAAGTCGAATATCGAGCTTCTGAAAGACGTCATTACAGGTGATACGTCGCCTGTTGCTGAGCTGGCCCGTCTTGAAGGAAATCTTAGGGGTTTAAAGGAGGCATACGAGTAGGCCGAAGTGTCTGACTTCTCCCTCGGGAAGCTCGAGCTTCCCCAGATCTCCGAGGGCTCGATAATGCCGATGGAGATTGATCCGGCCACTCAACTTCCGCGTGGTCTGGATCAGTTTGGGAGAAATGATGCTATAGGTGACACTTCTGCGCTGGCTGAGAAAGGTGAGGGCGTTGTCGAAGGAGTTCCCAAGGAACCTGTTCCGGAGGTCGTGGTGGCTGAAGAGGTTGCTGGTGAAGAACGAGCTCGAGAAGAATGAGTTCATCATATTTTTATTCTTTTTTCTTTTGCTTTATTTGCTTCGTACTTAGGCATGGGAAGGCTTTTATCCTTTAGGATTTGCCTTTATTTGTTTTCGTACTTGTGCCTGGGAAGCTTTCGTCCTTTTAGGATTTTTTGCTTTTTATTGTCTCTTGTCTTACTATTCGTGTCTCGGTTTTAAGAGAGCCATCTTGGATTTTAATAAGTAATTGAACAATGTGCCCGTTTTGTCACGGCTTTGTTTGATCGTTGGAGATCGATTTGTTGGAGTCCGGATCGAGAGATCGAATCATATCGTATTGGGCTTGACAAGGCTTGTTTGATTATTCGGTAATTGACTTGTCGTGTTAGAGTTCAGATCAAGAGATCGAACTAGACTGCTATTTTGATTTGTACTGAATCTTGACAAGGTTCGTTTAATCGTCTTGATGATCGACTTGTTGTTCCTAGGTTGCGGTGTTTTTCTTCCTTAGATAATTTTGACATTCTCATATTCACGAGCTATATTGAGGAGCTGACATAGGCAGAGAAGTATTATCTTTGAGGGCTTCGAACCGTTTTAGAAGGTCTTATCTCGGAGGTCGTGATCGCAGCGTGAAGTAGTGTTGGAGTTGATCAGACTGAGTTGAGTTCGACGATAGACTTTGGACTGTTTGTGAGATGGTATTATATAGTGGGCTGTGAGCTGTGCAATTTGCAGTGGTCGTGTTAGTTTAGCGGGCGGAGTGCTGCGAACTGGATAACTGTTGTGAGGGGTTGTATGTGTTCAACGAGCTGCGAGCTACGAGAACTGTGATTGTTCTGGCAGATTGTTTTGCGAACTGCGAGCTATTTTGAATGTTTTAAGAGATCGTCTCTGTCCAGCTGATCGCGGGCTATGAGAAGTATGATCGTTTTGGGAAATCGCATTTAACTAGCGTACTGCGAGCTGCTTGATCGGTGTATGTGATCATAGGCTTTGTTTATCAATTATACGATGTATAGGCCCTCGTTTTTTACGAGCAGCTTGTATATGTTCGACGAACTGTGAGACATTTCCTCCTTTTTTGAGGATCGTGCTCGGCGTTTTGAGTTTCGAATTTGGATAATAAGGATTTTTATTATTAAAAAAAAAACTTTACAAATGGGGTGATTTGTGTAAGTGTGGATTGATCCGGTCTCACGTAAGGCTGTGAGCATGATAGAAAAGATATTTATTGTTAAGTGGGATGACTTTACGAGCTAAAAGCGATATTATCGTATGGATGGAACATTTTTACAAGTTATTGTCAATCCGAGCTCTTGATAGAATAACGAGCGTGTTTAGTGATGGTGGCTGGACTCGCGAGGCGAGCTGCCTACGTACCCCGTCAAGGGATCAAGCCAACGTAGTTCAATTATTGTCGGTACTCAGTGGTAGTATTTTTTGAGATTCATTACGTTCCACGGTCTCTTTTCTGGTACTCTGCTGTTAGGTTTGGTAAGTTTGTAGACGCTGGTGCGTAAAATTTTGGTGACTCGGTAAGGACCATCCCAGTTGGTCCCGAGCTTTCCGGCACCTCTTTCTCTGGTGTTTTCGAACACCTTTCGCAGCACGAGGTCGCCTACTTCGAACTTCCTGTTTCGTACGTTGAAGTTGTAGTAGCGTGCGGCAGCGTTCTGGTAGTTTTGGATACGGACCAGTGCTTGATCTCGAGTTTTGTCGATCATGTCTAGTCGATCTCTTTGCATTTCCTCGTTCAGTTCCTCGTTTCTGGGGCAAAGTACCCTTCATAGGCTCGGAACTGACGCTTCGGCGGGTACAACTGCTTCCATGTCGTAGGCTAAAGAAAAGGGGGTTTCCTGGGTAGCTCGGTGTTGTGTGGTTCTGTAGGCCCAAAGGACTCCCGGCAGTTCGTCACACCACCTGGTTTCCTTGGAGTCGAGTCTCTTCTTGAGGTTGCTTAGGATTTTTTTGTTCGCGGCTTCGGCCTGACCATTCCCTTGCTGGTATTGCGGTGTTGACGAGGTGAGCTTTATTTTCCAGGTTCTGCAAAAGTTGGTCAAGCGTCTGGAGGTAAGGTTAGTTCCGTTATCCGTGACGATCTTATAAGGGAGCCCGTGTCTGCAGATGATGTGTTTCCATACGAAGTTTTGTACTTCGACCTCAGTTGTTTGCTGGTAGGCTTAGCTTCCATCCACTTGGTGAAATAGTCTGTGAGGACTAGTAGGAAGCGCACTTTCTTAGGTCTGGATGCAACCATCGGTCCTATGATGTCCATCGACCATCCCATGAAGGGGTATGGGGACGAGATCGATGAGAGCTTTTTGGCTGGTCGATGGATCATCGGTGCGTGTCTGTGGCACTTGTCGCACTTCGAGGAGTAATTCTCGCAATCGGCGATGATGGTGGGCCAAAAGTAGCCCTGTCGTTTTACTCTTATGGCTAGAGCTCGTCCCCCGGAATGGCTTCCGCAGGAGCCTTCGTGGGTTTCGACCATAATGGTAACAGCTTCCTCTCCGTGGACACATAGCATCTATGGTTCAGACACGCTCTGTTTGTATAATCTGTTGTCGATTATACAATACCTCGAGCTCTTAGCTTTTAACTTTCATGCCGCCCATTTGTCTGATGGTGCGGCACCGTTTTGGATGTACTCCATAATGGGAGTTCTCCAGTCTTGTCTGTTAATGAACTCCTCGTTTTCATCGGGTTCGTCTTCGTCTTCCCCTTCGAGCTCGACGGGTCCAACCATATTTGCTTTGACTGATCCTGGTTTGTCCAAAGTGTGTTCTTCGGGATCGGGGTCAACGGGCTCGATCTCTTTGGGCTCCGTGAGCTCGTCGATTTCAGGGGCGGACTCTGTACTTTCGTTTTCGGTACTGTTTTTCGGACTATTGGAAGGTCCGGCTATGTCTGTCGTGGGAGTCGTTATAATCATATTGATTGACATTGTTTTGGTCGGTATGTCGATGTTGGGTTTTTCGATCCCTTCGACATGTATTATTCTTTTGACCAGTGGGTCGGAGGTGGAGACGAGTGCTGTGAGAGCGTATGCGGATGTATTTTCACCTCGGGGTATCCTCGTGAGCTCGAACTTACCGAACGGTTTTGCTAGTCTGCATACTATTTTGAGGTAGGCTTCCATACGTTCATCTCTAGTTTCGTACTCTCCTTGGAATTGGCTGGTGACGAGCTGTGAGTCGCTGAATGCGCTCACCTCGCTGACTCCTATGCCGAGAGCGAGTTTGAGCCCGGCGATCAGGGCTTCGTATTCGGCTTCGTTGTTGGAGGAGTTGAAGCCTATTCTGAACGATTGTTCGAGTACTTTTCCTATTGGGGATAGGAGCTTGATTGCTTCCCCAGATCCGTGTTTCGAGGATGCTCCATCTACGTTGAGTACCCATATCTTTTTTGGGGAGGTTTCGTCGATAGCTGTGGGAGCTAGTTCGATGACGAAGTCTGCTAGTACATGTGCTTTCGCGCAAGTTCTTGTTCGGTATTCTATATCGTACTCACTGAGCTCGATCGCCCATTTGGCTAGTCGTCCTGACTGGCTAGGGCTGTGCAAAATGGTGCGCAACGGCTGCGAGGTCATGACTACTATGGAATGCGACTAAAAGTAGGGTCGTAGCTTTCTTGCGGACATTATGATAGCGAGAGCTAGTTTTCCATTGTCGGATATCTTGTCTCCGCATCTATCAGTGTTTTGCTAACGTAGTACATGGGTTTCTGTTCGTTCTGTTCTTCTCGGACTAAGACGCTGCTCACTGCGACAGGGGAGACCGCGATGTAGATGTACAATGGTTCTCCCTCTACTGGTTTGGATAGTAATGGGGGTTCGCTTAAGTATGCTTTGAGTTGTTTGAACGCGTCCTCGCATTTCTCGTCCAATCGGAATTTTTTGTTTCCTTTGAGGAGCTGGTAGAAAGGGGGACATTTTTCTATGAATCGGTTTAAGGCCGCTATTCTCCCAATTAGTCTTTGCACTTCTCTTGTTGTTTTTGGTTAAGGAATTTCGAGGAAAGTTGCGATCTATTTTGGGTTTGCCTCGATTCCTCGTTCTGTTACTAAGTACCCGAGGAACTCTCCTCCGAAAGAGCATTTGGTCGGGTTGAGTTTCATTTCTTACTAGTTAAGGATTGCGAAGCATTCCTTGAGCTGTGTCACGTGGTCGTTTTCTTTCGAGGACTTGACGAGTGTGAGAGCAGAATCTCACAACCTCAATCCCTGGCTTGCTTTAGATTGAATGTACTTAGAAAGATTTAGAAGAAATTGAGAGAAATTTTGATTATTATTATCTTTGCCAAGAATTCGGTGTTTACAATATGGCTGGTGTTTCGAACCTTATACCAGCTGAAAACATAACTGTATAATCTTAATTATTTACATTAAATTCGGAATTAAATATATGATCTCCATCTTTAATACTGTGCTTGATTTTAGGATTTCAAATTGACGCGCTTTTTTGACTTGGTCGAATGCGTGCTTCTGCTCCCAACGACCTCGCTATTTTCCTTCGTGCTCGATTCTTTCAGTTTGTCAGCTTGCTCTTCTTCGCGACCTCGCTTACTTTAGCTCCTAATCAGGCTTAAGAGACCTCGTCGTGGGCCGAGCCTTCCTTGTCGAGCCCGTTTACTTAGGCTGGGCCTAGAGTGCGGAATCCGGGCCCAACAGTTGCCCCCCAGCATCCTTATTGACTTTGTCATTAAGGATGCGGAACTGCAATCTCGGGTCTTGATTGATTCCTTAGTTAATGTGATCTCGCAATCTCGGTCTCTGATTGGTCTTTTGCTTGCTCAATGCCGAGATTGCATGGATCTTATATTAAATATGCGATATTTAAGGAAAGTGATAGGGCGAGTGGGCGGTTTATAAATGAACGGTTCACGTTGCTTCAGTTTCCCACGTCGCCTCAACTTCCCACTCCCCAAGGTAATGATGTCCTCTTTATTTATTTATTTTGAGTTGTCTTTCAATCAATTTATCATTCTCCTTTTATCTTTTTCTGCGAAAAGTTCTTCCCCATTATTTCCGGCATACTTGCTCCATCCTCGATTTCTTTTTACTTATTTTTTTTTGCTATGGCTTCCCCTTCTCAAACGAGCGCTCCACTCGCCCTCGCCGATCAATTTGGGCCTCACTTTGGGAGCACGATCTCAGCTGGGGAACTCAAGAATATTTCTTCCTTGTGCGGACTAGATTTCGGTGATTTCCTCATCCCATCGGATGATGATTCTCCAGAAAATCCTCCTGAGGGTTATGCATGTGGATATGCGGTGTTTTTCTTGAAGTGCCGCCTCACTTTTCCTATCCCAGCCGCCATCCTTGACATTATTGGCGACCTCGGGCTCGCCCTACCACAGCTCATGCCCAGCGCGATGAGAAATCTGGTTGCACTCTGGGTGCGTTCTAAAGAAACCGGGGTTGTGTTTAACACCGAGGACTTCCGCCAGCTTTTCAATGTCAAAGCGAACTCGAACCTTCGAGGGACCTACTATTTTCCGGCGAAGGTTAACCGGTCTGTTTTCAGGTTCAGTGCGAGGGAGGATAAGTGGCGGGAGCAGTGGTTCTACTTTAGAATATCCGAGAAGTCTATTGAGGGTGAATCGATCCTTCTGCGTTCATGGGCTCAGATTTCCGGTCAGCGTGAACCCTAGAAAGCCAGCTCGTATGCCCTTTTAGGAATTCCTTAATCGCTTTTTCTTTTATTCTGATTTAGCTTTTCCTTTTGCAGAGTCTATTGATTCCTCGAGGACCGTGACGGCTAAGGTTCAACAGCTCATCAATCTTATTAGAGAAGAGAGCTCCGACTAGAAGCTGTTTACTGTTAATAGGATTATGCAGGCTCGCGATCGTCCAGCTCCCAGGCTGTCCGTTGCGGCTGCTCTCCTGCTCGCAGGTCCATCTTTTATTATTATTATTTTGTTGTAAGTCTTTTTCCTTTTAGATCGACGTCGCCTGGTTTTTGCAGGTCCTCCGTCTCCCTCAACTCAAGCTCTGTCTCCCTCAACTCAAGCTCAAGTCTTAACTCAAACTCAAGCTCCGGCTCTGGCTCCATCTCTTATTCCAAAACTTGAAGTTGTGGCCAAGGGTTTAGCCCTCGCTGTGGTTGGTTCTCCGGTCAAATCCCAAGTGCAAGATACTACTCCCGCCGCTTCTCAGGTTAACCTGGTTTCCGACGACAGCTTCACTGAGTCCAATAAGATGGTTCCTCCTAAGAAACCGGAGCGTCTTTCATACAGAGAGAGGATGCGACTGCGTCTAGGTTCGATTTTGACGGACCTGAGGCGATTGTCGAGAACAACTCTCAGCTTGCGAATCTCTTCAGGCGTGTTAGGCCTTCTTCCTGCTTCTTGCCATCTCTAAGAAATATGAAGAAACCCGAGAGCTACATCAAGCTTGCTCGCGCGATGGGCCAGGTAACTTCAATTCTCCCTTTTTTTTTTTTTTTTTTTTTTTTTACTTTTTTTTTTGATTTCCTTGCTAAGTTTTTTTTATTTCTTTTAGGCTATCTCTGCTGCGAATGAGCTGGTTAACTCGTTCGAGCAGGATCTTCGCTCCACCACCCAGCCTGAGGAGGTCGAGAGGGCTGCTAAGACTATTACTGACCTAGTCAGTGAAAGGGACGAGTTGGTGGCGAAGCTTGCTCGGAGTGAAGAGAAGATGGCCTAATGTTACCCTCCTGGAGAGTCAAGTCAAAGATCATGCCGTCTTGGCCAAGAGGTGGGAAGACTCTACTCGAGAAGCTCAGGCTCGCTCAGACACCCTCCAAAGTCAGATCTCCTTACTAGAGAAATCCAGTGAAGATTTTATGGTGAACCTCCGAGTTGCCGAGGGTCGTGCTGGAGCTACTGAGGATGGCCTACGCTCTGCCAGCGAGAATATCGTCGGCCTCAGGGACCAGGTTGAGAAAGTCAAGGAGGACTCGAAGAAGCTTGTCAATAAGCAAAAGGATATGGTGAAGAAGGCAGAGAAGGCTGCGAGGAAAGAGATGTCCAAGCAATACCATGCCATCCTGCTGAGGATAAAGGAGAAATTTGAGAAGAAGAAGGTTGAAGTTGACACCGAGACTCAAATCATGGAGTGTAAATCCAACATCAGTCTTCTTGATGACATCATTAGTAAGACTATCAACAATTTCGAGGCTGAGAAGAAGAATATCGAGGATGAGAAGCTGAGGTTGGATGCGGAACTCGCCATTGTCCAGGTATCTGATCTTTCCTTGGGCAAACTCGATCTTCCGCAGATATCCAAAGATTCGATTACTTTACCTACTGGGTCGAATGTGCAAGCACTAAGTGACCAGATGGACCTTGGTTCTCAGGAGCTCAGGAGGGACTTCCCATTGCCGCCGGACCAGCCTATCTTAGTGAGCGAGCCGACTGAGCCTGCCAGCTAGTGACTTTTTCCTTCTTTTCATCTTTTTAGATTATCTTTTGAACTCAGTACATGGGGAGGCCTTTAAACCCATTTCCTATTGTTGTTGGACTTATTATGCCCGCGGGGGCCCTTTTTTTTGTTTTATGTTGAACTCATGCTCCTTTCTGGAGGCTTAATTTTATTTACTTTAATCTTCAAGAATATTTTGTCTTTATTTAGAATTATTTATCATATTCGCCATTTAGAGGCTGACACTTTTCAATGGATCAAAGGCAGTCTTTCAGCCAAAGATCCGGGCCGTTCAGAGACCTTGCTCTCAGGTCGTTTAGAGACCTCAGGGGCTGACCAGGTGATTTTAAGACGCAAGGTCGAAGCCGTTTAGAGGCGGGCATGCAACCTAAACAGTTTAGACGTAGAGGTTGTTGTCATTCAGAGACTAGAGAGGTTGTGACCTTGCAATTTAGACGCAAAGTCGAGTCATGCTAGCTGGTAGCATGCTTTAGCTCGTAAGGCTGTTCGTTTATGGAATAAAGCTTTTAGCTTGTAGACAGAAGTTGAGGAACTTCAGGCTGCTTTTAGCAGGCTAAAGAGAAAATATTTTTTTTTATTTTAATAGCTGCACCCTTGTGAGGTTGCCTACGTACACTGAGGAGGGATCAAGCCTTTCGTAGTTTGATTTTACAAGTATCTTTCGCTTTAATGGTAGTATTTTTTCAAGTTCATAGCGTTCCATGACTTCCTTTCAGGTGTGTTGTTGCGCACTCTGACGAGCTTGTACACGCCGTTCTTTATTATTTCGGAGATCCGGTATGGACCTTCCCAGTTGGTGCCCAGTTTTCCAGCATTCATTTCCCTAGTATTTTCATATACTTTCCGTAGGACGAGCTCGCCAACTTGAAATCTTCAATTTTTGACTTTTGAATTATAATATCGTGCTGTTGCGTGTTGATAATTTTAAAGATTAATGAGTGTCGTTGTTCAATTCCTCACCTCGAGAAGCATGTCGTTGTTAAATTCCTCATTTACGGGACACACATCTACTCTTAAGCTGGGAACTGCGACCTCGGCAGGAACCACAGCCTCAATCCCATAAGCCAAGGAGAATGGTGTTTATGAGGTTGTTTTACGAGGTGAGGTCCGACAGGCCCATATTCAGATCCGTAAAATCCACACACACACGCCAGGTGCCATTTTTCTTTTTCACCACGACTGGATTTGCTAGCCAGTCGGGATACTTGACCTCCTTGATGAATCCAACACTTAGCAACCTGATAACCTCGCTATTAACAGCCTCGGTCTTGTCATATCCAAACTTTCGACGCTTTTGACGCACTGACTTATGATTCGGATCGACATTGAGTTCGTGTGAGATGATGCTCAGATCAATGCTAGGCATATCGGTTGTTGTCCATGCAAATGAACCGACATTTTCCTTGAGGAAGGCTATTAACTGGTCCTTTTGGGCCCTGGAGAGCTCGGATCCGATTCCTATCTTCTAGTTAGGATGAGACTCGTTGACCACGACTTTCTCGATGAAGTCCTTGCGAGGTCTGATGGCACCTAGACCATTTTTCTTTCTAGGCGATATGCGAGCTCATCCTTATGTTGTAGTTGCTATAATATGCTTTCCTTTGCTATCTGGAAACCTCCCATATAGCATATTCTGGATGCCTTTTGACTCCCCTTTACCGTTGCGATTCCATGCGGGGTAGGGAATTTTATACACTTTTGGTAGGTTGATGATACAGCCCTCATTGAATGTATCCACGTTCTGCCCATGATGGCATTGAATGGGGCTGGCCTATCTATCACAGTGAATTCAACCATCCTCCTCACTCCAGCCGCTATCACAAGGAGTCTTACTGTTCCGAGGGATAACGTAGTTTCCCCGAAGAAACCGGTTAATAACATCTTATCCCCCTCGATTTATTGATCTGGTATGCCCATTTTCCAAAGGACACTTAGGAGGATGAGTTCTACAGAGCTCCCAGTGTCCACGAGCATCTTGGTGAGCTCGCATCCACCCACCTCCAGCATGATCAGGAGAGCATCGTCATGTAGAGAATCCAGCTCAACAACCTCTCTTTCCCAGAATGAGATTTGTGTGTTAGGTCCTTTGAATGGGATTATGTCCCGTATGTCAGTGTTTACCCTCCACTGATGTTTCTTGATCGAATCCACGGAGTTTCGACACAGTTGGGATCCTCCATGAATAAAATCAATTCTTTTCTTCGCGCTGGGAGGAGGTAGATCTGCCTCCCTGTCTTGGGGGCGCCCTCGGATGAACGTTCTTGCTTGTGATCATCCTCAGATTGGCGATCACGCTTTTCGCCATCTCGGGCTGGATAATAGTTCTTCCTCGGAGAGGGTTTCTCCAGCTCGACGTTGCTCAGCTCTCCTGCTGCGAATTTCACAGCGAGCTGCTTCTTCACCTCATAGCACTCCTCAGTCGAATGATCCTTAATTTTATGAAAATCACACCACTTACTGGGGTCATACGGCTTGAATCTGTTATGAGGTGGGCTTCCTACTGGGTACGAATGTAACCCCTGACCTTGCTTTTGGTCTTGGGATTCTTTCTTCCCAAACTTTTTAGGTCCCTGGGAGTTTGTCGTCTGAGCTTGCCTCCCCGAGGTTGCGGGTGCCTGCTGCTTTGATTGAGTTGCACTTGCCTCCTCGAGAATAATCCAGCGCGAAGTGCGGTGTAGCGCATCATCTAGCGACACCGGCTCCCGGACTGTGGGCTCCTCGCAGAATTTTGAGGACTTTAGTAGTCCATATTGAAGAGCTTTCAGGGCTGTTGGGTTATGTAGATTGGCAATTTTTGCCTTAACAGCTTTAAAACTATCAATGTACTTCCGCAACGAGTCACCTGGCTTTTGAGTAAGTACCCATAGATCGGCCTCCGAGGTCTTGATCTGGATAAAGACAGAGTATTGCTTCAAGAATGCTGCTTGCAAATTCGATAAAATCCTTGAATTACCAAAACTATGTCCTAATTGACCCATAGAGCATGAGTTATCGATCCCCAATGTCCATTAATTACAAACACCAAAAGCTCCTCCTCCCTAAATTGCAAATACAAAAACAAAATTCGTTTATAGGACAAAATCGAATAATAGACTCCATAGTTTTAAGATAAAACACATTAAAATTAGAAGAACTAACCTGAATTTGGAAGAATCGGCTTCAATGGTAGAATCTCGTTGTCGGGATGGTATGACCGGTGGTATTGATTTTGATTTATTTAAATTATAATTAATTACATTTTTGTTTTTTATTCAATTTTTTTATTAATTATTTGAGAATAGGAGAATATGACCGAATAAAAAAGAGTATGATAGAATAGATTGGGTCCTCTTCATTACTGATATTCTGCCACATTGAATTAGACTTACCTTAAAGTGGCTTTGACCAAACTCTAAGAAAATGTTTTGACCATACTTGAATAGATGGTTGGAGACGCAGATTCCAAATAGAGAATCAATGGTTCTTACGATGATTAAGAGATCAAACCTATCGGGACACGAGATGTGTACACAGTTACAACACACATAAACTATCAAAACCATACATTACATTACAAATGGGGATACATACACAGATACACTATAATTTAACAAAACTAACAAAACCTATACATTCAATACCCCAAGAAATGACACTCTAATTCCAACACACAACATACAACAAATAACCAACGAATGAGCCAGAAACAACTTAAAGGATATGTCTCCAAGAAGTTTAGCTCTTCTTACGCTACCGAACCATGTTGAAGTATCATATCGCGAGTCTCCCCAATAGTTTCTATGGAGTCTCATCTCTCACATATCTTATGGTTACGCCTGCTCTCGCACATTAGGATGTCAAAGTTAGAATATAAAGCTTTTGATTCTGATCTATTCTCGTGAAAACAAAATTTAAAAGCTTCACCTATATAGGCAATCTACTAAGTTATAGCCTCGTCTATGGAGAAGCGGAGATGCTGATCCCAATCCCGTGCCTGAGCTCGAGGATGATAACGGCCTTCTCACAAATGGATGGTTCAGCAGCTCAGCTGCAGTTCACTTTGAGACACTTAAGTATGAAATCTCGAGCATCTTGTGATATAGACTCAGGTATTTCTGGAAGCTCACCCCGTCCAATCCTATACAGGGCTGGAACCTGCGTGTTTCCACAAGTTCTAACTTTAACTCTTATTTTACTCGAATAATCCAATAACAATAAATAAAAAAAATAAACGTTCAAATGTCGTTTAAGACCTTTTTTGTTAATAGAAATAACAATATGTCCAATAGTGTTGAAGGTGTAAAACACAAGCACTGTGATGAGACCGAATAATATACTGGGCTAAATGATTTGTTTGTGTATTTTTCTAGAAAACCCAAAATGTTTGTATATATCTCAGAAATATCTAAATAGTTCTATAACGAAAGTTTGAAAATCTTGAAGACTTACGGGTTCTAAATGGAAGTAAGGGATCTTGCCAGTCAACATTTCCAGAACAGTGCACCCTAGGCTCCATATATCAGCTAGACTTCCGTACCCGTCATTACGCTTCGGGTTAATAACCTGATTAAGCCCAGATCACAACATAAGTGGCAAAATAAGTCTGAGCACCAGATGTCACACATCGGTAACATATTTTTAAAAACGTTCTGAGATCCAACATGTCTGTTGATTCGTGATATGTTTGTCTATCATTGCATTCACATAATCAAAAGAGTATGAAGGATAAGTCTGATAATCTCCCAAAACATTACCTCTGGAGCCATCCAGAATGGAGTTCCCTTGCAGGACTTAATATCGTTCAATTTTGACACCTAAATGACAAAATGACACTGATATCAACTAT
This sequence comes from Eutrema heterophyllum, assembly GCA_002933915.1. NCBI lineage: Eukaryota > Viridiplantae > Streptophyta > Magnoliopsida > Brassicales > Brassicaceae > Eutrema > Eutrema heterophyllum. The sequence goes on along the minus strand of PKMM01026500.1, from coordinate 411,703 downwards.
CAAGTAAGGGGACAAAGCGATGTACCATGTTATTACTCTAGAGCAAGAAAACTACTAACATTTGGAAATGGAAAAGAACCTTTGCGAATCCAAAATCTGCAAGTTTAACCATTCCACCGGGGTCCACCAATATGTTTGCACATTTGATGTCCCTTTTGTCGCATCAGATGAAAAAACTAAGCGATTCAGGAAATGCAGAGGTTTAGGAGATACAAGAGAGTTTGTAAAAAGACAGTGGAGAAAAGTATCTACTAGTCTTACCGGTGAATAAAAAAGTTATCGTGTAGATATTTCAAACCATCAAGAATCAGTCTTGTGTACCCGGAGACGACTTGAGGATAGTCTCGAAGCTGGTATTTGTGGTTGATTTCTAGAATGGACCCCTGGGTTACAAGCTCAAGAAAGATGTACAAGTTCGACTCGTCCTACAAACAGTGAATTGCGTTATATTTTACGAGTTATTGACTGTGGAAAAGAAAACAATGCTTAGGCAGCTGCAACATGTGTTTAAAATAGCTCATGGCGCACCGTGGCTATGAAGTCTGAGCCTTGCGCCAAGACGCAGTATGGCGCGCGCCTTCTAACAATAATTGGGTTAAAGTTTTCGTTTATAAAAGTAACTTTACCGATTACAAATATATTTCAGATGCTAATTAATACATGGATTTCCTTATAAAATAAAGTTTGATTTGGCCCCCAAAACCTAATCTCAGTGGGTATCAAAAGTTTTGTCTGCTAAATTATCTCGAAGAGAGTCCAAAGTGAGATTGCCTACGTCAATCATGGCGTTAAACATGATTAAAATCGCACGAGTCAGCCCTACAACTGACTCAGTTGACCCGCTCGTTCTCCCACTCACTTTCTTCGATTTATTGTGGCTAAAACTCCATCCCATCGAGAGTCACCTTTAACAGACTCACTGAGTCATCACCTTTAACGCCTTTGCTCGCCATAAGCATTCCTTAAAAAGCGCAGATAGCGCACGCCTTGTAATATCGCCTCGCCTTAGGTTAGCATGGCGTTTTCTCCATCGCCTTATGCGCCATGGCGCGCGCCAAGGTGCGCTTTTTTAAACACAGCCTGCAACTGAGAACAGAAAGCCATAGGGGGATCATACCTTGGATGTACCACGATATCGCACGATATTCAGATGCTGAAGCTGACTAAGTAGTACAATCTCCTGTAATTGAAATTGTGGCAAAAAGAAGTATTAGCAACCTACAATGAGAGAACTAACCTGAATTTCGAAGAATCGGCTTCAATGGTAGAATCTCGTTGTCGGGATGGTATGGCCAGTGGGATTGATGTCGATTTATTTAAATCATAATTAATTACATTTTTGTTTTTTATTCAATTTTTTTATTAATTATTTGAGAATATGACAGTATAAAAGAGAGTACGATAGAAAAGATTGAGTCTTCTTCATTATTGATATTCTGCCACGTTGAATTAGACTTCCATTAAAGTGGCTTTGACCAAATTCTAAGAAAATGTTTTGACCATACTTGAATAGTATGGTTCTTACGATGATTAAGAGATAAAACCTATCGGGACACGAGATGTGTACACAGTTACAGCACACAGATACAACAAATAACCAACAAATGGGGATACATACACAGATACACTATAATTTAACAAAACTAACAAAACCTATACACTCAATACCCCAAGAAATGACACTCTAATTCCAACACAACATACAACAAATAACCAACAAATGAGCCAGAAAC
>PKMM01026500.1:337785-398122 GCA_002933915.1 Eutrema heterophyllum | reverse complement strand
TTCTTCTATGCAATTCTATTCATCTATGATTTCTGTTCCATTAATCATGTCTGAGTAGATCCACTTTAGGTTTAGGGTTTTCTCATAAAGGATTTCATTGAGTGCTGGTAATTGATTGGTTAGGATTCATAATCTGAATTAGTTCTTCACCTTAGGTTGTTCTCAAAGCTAATTCTAGGTTGACGAATCTGGAACTTAGATCTTAGGTTAATCGATTAGGCACGACAGTGCAATTGATAATATGACAGAACTTAGGGTGAGCAAAATAGCTATCCGCAAATAGATTTGGTTTAGTTGTTTTGTGAACATATCAAACCTGAACTTTAAAGCTAGTTTAGATCTTTAAGATTTGCAAAGAAATTTGGGATTCTGAGATTTAGACTTAGATAATTCTCGCAACGACAGTTGGTTAATTATAGCTTAGTGATTTGAGTTCAAGAACCGTGCATAACCTGAATCATGATTGGGTAGTTTATCTGCATTCTTTGATTTCCTGAGAAATACCCTGAACATATCTTTCCTCCATCGAATTTACAACCATTTAATTTGCATTGTTATTTCATTTTCATTGATTTACTTAGCTTAATTCTAATCTATATAATTTATTGTGTGATTCTTGAGTTTTGGTGGTTCGACCCCTACTATACTGCAGCTACAGCTTTAGTACTTTTAGGGTATTAATTTTAAGCTTATCAATGGCCAAAAGAGAATCATGCATTAACAATAAGAATGAACGAAGAACTCCTAGAAGATTATAAACCCTAAATCTAACAATTCATCAAATTAAACCATGAAATTCCCTTTAAACCCAACTGAGAAACTACTCAAACATAGCGTAAGCGAACATCATAAAAGTATTAAAGGTGTCTGGAAATTAAATAGACGAAAAGTAAAGAACTAAAAACAGAGATGAAAACGGAGATCCGATGGTGCTCTCCTCGGCGGCTCCTCTTCAAAGACGGCTACTCCCTAGAACTTGTATTAAAAATCGAGCACACTTCCTTAGAATGACTTAAAAGGTGTATTTATAGTTTCTGGATTCGTTGGGAACGTCTAGGGTTTGAAGAATAAGTGATGGGATTAACTTGGGCTTGAAACAGGCCTCTCGGGGTGAGAAAATACATCGGCTGCGGTCGTGATGGCTGGAGCCGCAGTGGGGGCAGCTCCCGCGGGTCGGACAGGGGTTAGAGTGCTCGACAAGGCTTTCTAATCTTGGCATAACTTTTGATTGAACCGTTGGATCTTCTTGAAACCAAGTGCATTGGAAAGGTAGTTGGTTCTTCTATAATGTCACCAAATTTAGGCTGGATTAGACGCTGAGAAGGTAGTCAAAAGGTTGAAGTTGTTTCATCGAACAAAGAAGTTAGTCAAAAGTCTAAAATTCTTACTAATAATAGTCCAAACGATGTCAAAGTACGTGGAGCGTATTCGAGAATTTTCACAGGCATCACAAACACTCCTTCGTCAAGTAAACCACATAAACAACATTCACCGGTAATAAGTAGCGGTGTGAAAAACAGTAAGTCGTCTGTACTTATTTATTGAATGTTGTTTATGTGGTTGAATGACTTTCATAACCATACATTGTTCGTCAAAAACTAATTACATTTAATTGTAAATGTTTTGTAATTTAGTCCTTGATAACAAAAATTGGAGCTTTGGTAAAGAAAACAGTAATTTATTTGCTAATCGGAAACGGAAGCAACCCGAAACACAAGATTCATGTGAGTTTTGCTAAACCAAACTTATTGAATCCCTTTACTTTATGTAATAAGGATGACGGTTTATTTTTTTATTCTTCAATTAAATAAATTATCGCGTATGAAAATTATTAGTAACTAAAATTTATGTATTTTAAATTCAGCTTCTAAATATTCAGTCTCTCAGCTGACATCAACACAAATCAGTACAACTTCATTACCCAATTAAGCAGACAAAATGGTGCTAGGAGATACTACAAATTCACATACAAATAGAGAAAAACTATCGTCTGTTCCTTTATCTGTGAAGATACGTAAGATTGATAAATATATAGATAAAAGAAAGAGATGAACGTAATGACAATGAGCATCTCTACAACAAAGGATCATTTAACGGTAATCATTTATTTTTTTTACCTTAAAATTATGAAAGTTATATTTTATTCCAATTCTTATTATATATTTCGAAATTCAGGGCAACATGATGAAATTATGTCTCATGAAGTTGAATATCAACCAGAAGATAATTTCGTATTCCCTGATAAATACTGGTCCTCAAAAGGTGACAGACAACTTCCATTACATTCATAATTTAAGGGCGTCTTATGTATTCACTAATAAATGTACATTTGTTTTACTATATAGATGAAGACAATTATGAACAACGATTTGACTGTAGTAGCCTTGAAGAATCATCTTCCGAAGAAGATAATGTTTATGAAGATGAAGAAATTACTACAACCTTGGATCATGAGGAATCAAGCGAACAAACGAAAAGAGTAGAGAATTTAGCTTCCCTTCTTCAGAAAACCTTTGCCTATTGTTTGTCTACTTCCTCACTAACATGGGGTGTGGATGTGGAAAGCATTTGTCTTTTGTGTGGTTTAGGTAATGAATCGAGAAACCATTTGTTTTTTGAATGTTGATTCTCGGCGGAAATTTGGAAAGGATTGATGCTCCACTTACATTTACCTTCTTATCCATCAACTTGGGACCTAATTCTACATTGGCTCCCCACTTCAAGTTAATCATGTTATCATTCAATTGCTCTCGTCCAAGGTTGGCAGGCCAGTGTCTATGAAATTTGGAAGGAGCGAAATCGCAGATTCCATCATGGAAAGACTCTTCCTCCTCATCTAGTTTTGAAATCAATTAGGGGTGTGGTCAAGAACAAAGCAACTGCTTTGAAGAATTCAGTTCTGGAATCTGGACCACATCTTCTCCAAATATGGTCTACGGATAGAACGGTTTGATACTTCTCTATCTCATGACACATTTTCTCTCCCTGTTAATTTTCATTTGTGTAATTTTGTAATCTTTTTTTCTGGCTCTTTGTTTTAGTTGTATGTTTGTTGAAATACATTTTTAATCTTAATGAAGGCCCTTTAACAAAACAAAACAAAACAAAATCCGTACAGTGAGTATAAAGGTAACACATGACAACAATAATAGGTTTTTCAATTATTAATACTTATATAGTCATGGAGTTTTGTTATAACGTTTTCGTTTCCACAATCTGCAGAGTATAATGACGATGGTGATCCTACATATGAGTGTAATTTGTGTGGAGCTGTTTTTTGGTATGGTGAACGTATAAACAAAAAGAGGAGGGCGAAGAATCCTATATATACTTTGTGTTATATGCTGGGACAAGTCAAGTTGCCTTATCTAAGGGATTCACATGCCGTATTGTTTAATATGCTTACATCCGATGATGATTTTGAGCTAGCAAACATTTTCCAGAGAACCTTAGACCTTACAATATGATATTTTCAGTGACTTCTATTGGAGGTAAAGTTGATAGGTCTGTGAAAAAGGGACGTGGACCGTCGATGTTTCAGTTAAATGGTGAGAATTATCATTTGATGGGGAGTTTATTACCTAAACATGGTGATTTTGCTAAGTTTTACCAGTTATATATAGTCGACACTGGTAATGAAGTGAAAAATCGTAGTACCATCATGAGGTATGTTTTCGTTTTACGAAAATGCATGCCGTTCTTTAATTATATTTCACGTTAACCAATATAATTCAACTTAATGCAGCAAGAGTAAGAATCCCATGAAGGCCTCTAAGAGGAAACAGTTTAGGGAAGATATCATCAATATGCTGATCAAGATGCTAGATGATGTTAATCGATATGTGGAAAAATTTAGAGTAGCTAGAGATAGATTTAATATGGATCCTAATGAGGTTCTCCATATGAGACTTATAAATGATCTTCAAAAAGATGCAAGGGTATACAACATTCCTACTGCTTCTGAAGTTGCTGCCTTGATCCCTGGAGAATTTTAGCAAAGATATGTGTAAACGTGATATAGTTTTACAGAAAAAGAACGGTAAGCTTAAGAGGATCAGTGAAATTCATTCCTCATATCTTGCACTACAATATCCTCTTATTTTTCCTTATGGAGAGGATGGATTCCATATTCGCATAGAAAAATTATTTCAGAATGTTGGTAAAAAGAAGAAGAAACGATCATATATTAGCATGAGACAGTTCTTTGCATTTGGTTTACAAGAGCGAAGAAATGAATGTCACACATTGCTCCGTTCCAGAAGATTATTTCAGCAGTTCCTGGTTGATGTTTTTACAATGATCGAGGCTAACAGAGTAGGTTATCTGGATAAAAATCAAACATAACTGAGATCCGAAAATCTTGATTCAATCGAGGAGGCATCTAATAAAGGAAAAAATAATATGCGAGACCAAGGTAGGAGAATGCTTTTACCTGCTTCTTTCACAGGAAGACCTCGATACATGACTCAATGCTATTTGGATGCAGTGGCTATATGTAAACATTTTGGTTATCCTGATATTTTCATTACATTTACATGCAATTCGAGATGGCCAGAAATTTCAAGATATGTGAAAGAGCGGAAACTTGATTTTGACGATAGGCCAGACATTATTTGTCGACTGTTCAAGATGAAGTTTGATTCTATGATGATGGATTTTGCTGACAATAAATTCGATATAGGAAAAATTGTTTCATGTAAGTTATTTATTAACTTTACTACTTTTTTTTAGATAAAGATACACTTTTTCTTTAAACTAATTTGTACTTTCTTTAATGCAGCCATGTATACAATTGAGTTTCAGAAACGAGGTCTTCCACATGCCCATATATTGTTGTTTTTAGATCCCAGCTAAAAAATCACCCCCGAGAACATTGACAAGGTTATATCAGCAGAGATTCAAGATAAATGTCAAGAGGCAGAGCTGTATGAGATTGTTTCAGATATGATGATTCATGGTCCATGTGGTGATGCTAACTCAAGATAACCATGTATCCAAAACATCATGTTGAGACTACAAGTATTGATAAAGAAGGATTTCCTCATGTACCGAAGGAGGTCTCAACTTAAATAGTTTATCGAGAAGAATGGCTTTAGGTGTGATAACATATACGTTATACCATATAACAAGAATATGTTTCTTCGTTACCGAGCTCATATCAATGTGGAGTGGTGCAACCAAGCTTCTTCTATTAAATACTTATTCAAGTATATAAATAAAGGTTTTGATCGTGTTTCTATTGTTATCGAGCCTCCTCAAACTATTAATGTTAAGGATGATGGAACAGATAAGATTAACGAGGAACGCATTCATAACCAAAGTGGTAAGAAGAAAAATGAAATTAAAGATTTCTTCGATTGCAGGTCAGTTCTTCACAACACATTTATAATTTTATTTATTTAAAATATTCATTTAATAATTATCTATGTAATCTTATAATTAATAACTATAAATATAATTATTCAGATATGTGTCCGCATGTGATGCTACTTGGAGGATATTTAATTTCCCAATCCATTATCGTTCTACTCCTGTTGAAAGACTTTATTTCCATATACTCGGTAAACAGTTGGTTTTTTTCAAGGGTGATGATCTAGCAGAAACTGTTATAAACAGAGAAGCATTCAAAAACACGAAGATGACAGCATGGTTCGAGTTGAACAAATGCGATGTCTTTGCTAAAACTCTTACTTATACAGAGATCCCTCTTCACTATACGTGTGATTCTACAAAAGGAGTTTTTAAAAAGAGGAAAAGGGGTTATGCTATTGGTAGAATTAATTATGTTCCTGATAAGTCCTTGAGAGTATACGTGAAGAAGTGGTGAGCTAAAGAAGGATTCGTTTTCTGCTGAGCTGGAATAAAGTCAAAAAGAGTTGCTGACGTGGAAAAGTCGTCGAAGGTATAGTTACAGGTATATAGATATTTTCATTCTATTGTTTTGGGGATCGATTTACATGTTCTCGATCTGGGTTTGTTGAGAGCTTGTTCTCAGCAGATTGGCGATCACCATATGAGAGTCTCGGAGGTGTATCGACTTTGTATTCGCCGCATTAAGTGAAATAAAACGAGTTATTTCTCTTAACAATTGGTGCGGTGAGCAGCTGTTCACATGACGACGAAGGATGGTGGAAGTTGATCCAACGGCGGAGCTACATGGATCTGTTTCCGAGCTAAATCACGAAGTCGAGCTCATCCACGGAGGTTGGAAGCTGTTGACGACAGCGAATTCGGAGATAACATCTCGAGTTACTGATATCGAGAAACGGATGAACTCTATGGATAAGAATCTGAACTCGATCACTCAGATTCTAGCTCAGATGGAGGCAAATCAATTTTCCGATAAAGCACAAAGGAAACAACATGTATCGACATTGGAAAACTCCAATCAGGTACGCCCCATAGATTGCGATGATATTCGGGAAAATCAACCATTAGGTTATCGGGGAATCCACAATGTTTTAGAGAATCGAACTAGTATGTTGAAGAAAATTGAATTACCGATATTCGACGGATCTCGTCCTTACGGTTGGATTGTGCAAGCCGAGAGATTCTTTCGGTTAGGGAATTACAACGACACAGATAAACTGGATTTGGTGTCAGTCAGTCTTCAAGGTCCGGTATTGAACTGGTTTAATCGTGAAATTGAGAGAAAGGTTTTTCAAAGTTGGTCTCAGTTTAAGAGCAGAATGATTGCCAGATTCAGTTTGAAGTTAGAAGAAAATCCAGCTAAGAGGTTATTCAATTTGAAGCAAACGGGTTCAATTGTGGATTACGTGAATGAATTTGAAGAGCTTTCAACAATAGTGAAAGGAGTTGATGAAGCCAACATGGAACATATTTTCTATTTGGGGTTGAAGACAGAGATGCAAGAGGTGATTAAGCTGAAAGAGCCATAAGGGTTGAATGAACATTTCAACGCAGTGATCAGGATGGATGACAGTGTTTTCTGTGCCTCAATAGCCGCAGCCTCACAACAATCCAACACTCGAAGAACATCATACATTCCCTTCAGAGCAGCTTCAAATTACACATCTCAGAGAACAGGATTCTCGTATACAAATCAAGAGAATGCAAAAGAGGGGTACAAAGGTGTAGAGAATCAGAGTGAGAAGAATCAGGGGAATATGCTAAAGGTATAGTTACAGGTATATAGATATTTTCATTCTACTGTTTTGGGGATCGATTTACATGCTCTCGATCTGGGTTTGTTGAGAGCTTGTTCTCAGCAGATTGGCGATTTCTCTTGAGCATGTTCTTGAGAATCGATTGGGTTGATCACCATCTGAGAGTCTCGGAGGTGTATCGACTTTGTATTCGCCGCGTTAAGTGAAATAAAATGAGCTATTTCTCTTAACAGTTCCTCGCATTATGGAACAAGCTTATGACTTGAGGATTCTTCTTAACATTGTCAGAGGGCCAGAGTCATTCGATGATATCAAAACCTACAATAATGTGTTATATCCGGATTACAAGGAAGTATGTTATGCTAGGGGTGTGTGATAACAACACTTTTCCAAGTTGGTATTCAATTGCTAAAGCATGCTCATGTCATTGCAATACATAAGGATCAATCCAGGGAGGCACGAGAACATCACACCGAGAATACGAGACGCTATCTAATCTAAGCGAAAATTTGATTTTTGGTTTTTAATCGAACAATTTGAAACATATGAAACAAAGAAATAAACAAGTAACTTGTCAAGAAGTTTAGCAAACAAAGCGATCAACAAGACAACCTTAAACGTTATTTATCAAATTTAAACAAACGAATTCTCGGGTAAAGCTATCGACTCGGGTGATTCTCAATCTATTCTAAACACTCAAACATTCAATCAATTGCTTCCTTCAGCCTTAGATCACTACTAAAGATTAATCCACGTCAATGGTATTAACCCATTTCTTAGTCATCAACCGTCATAAACTTCCGTTCGCGATTCTATGACTAAAAAGCATTAATAACAAGTCTGATTAACCACAATTCACCTTAGACATCAAATCCCGTTGGCTAAGATATGAAAAGCACTCATTAAATTCATTGGGGAATTTCATCGAACACCTTCCGGGCATGAAATTCCCTAGAGTTCTAAATCAACTTTGTCAAGGCTAATCTAGCAATAAGAACATCTAATGAGAAAGGATATCAAGTAATCTAGCTCTTAAACATCAAGAACAAACCTAAAATCACCCTAATCTATTTTACCCAAGAACCCTAAAAGAACTACTCACACATAGCTAAATCACAAATATAAACCGTACAAAAGAAAAACATAGTAAAAATAAGAAGATTGATGGAAGAAAAGAAAGGAAATCTTCACTAAAATGGTGTAGATATTGAATGATTTATGAACAAAAATGATAAGAGAGAAGAAGAAAACTTTAAACAGTCAAAAAGAAGCTAAAGTTATCTAATTTTTCTGTGTGGAGAGTTGTTTAGACTCAACTACTCAGTGTGGAATATATTACAAAAAGGTTGGACCAAAAGTCAAGTGGAAAGTTTCCAGAAAGTGTCGGTCATGTTTATCGGCCATATGACCGATAAAACCTTCACCAATGAGCCTTCATGCTCGGATGCATCCTCCTTCGCGGCAGAGTTGATACACGTCTACTAAATTGGCTGTAACTCCTTCAATACAGCCCATCATGAGCTGAAACCACTCCCAATGGAAAGATAACTTCATTGCGGACAACTTTGATGAAGAGCTCCAAAGCTAAATCCAAAGGGAAGGCTTCCATCCGAGTCGATCTTCCATACACGTTTTCTTAATGCTTGATCTTTGATTTTATCAGTCACTTTATATCGGTCATATGGCCGATAAAATGGCTTGGCATGAGCAACTTCTTGGAAAACCTCATTTTATGATTCTATCGGCCCGTCTTATCGGCTATATGGCCGATAAAACTGATGGCAGGACGTGAGTTTCTTCGCCGATTCATCTTCGTTTTTATCGGGCATGTTTCTCGGCCACATGGCCGATAAAACTCTTCACAGGAGATGGTAATCTTTGACGTCTTTTGGCTCGGCCATCCTTCACTTTATCGACCTCTTTTATCGGCCATATGGCCGATAAAAACCTTCTCAGGACACGACGTCTTCTTGGCACAAGACAAGGCGTTTTATCGGCCCTCCTTATCGACCACAAGGCCGATAAAACCGATCATCAGGGACTCCATCACCTTTTCCTTGTCTTTCTTGCCCCTTTTGCCTTCCATGATGGTTACTCATTCTCCTTTAACTCCAGAAGTACCTGAAAATGACTCAAAATGGTATGCACATGCAAATGTATATCCTAAGACTCTATAACACACTCCTAAAGCTAAATGAGACATTTACGCATGAATATGTAACAAAGTATGCATGAATGAGGATAAAACACACCAAAATAAAGGTGTTAAAACATGCAAAATGTGGTGTTATCAACTCCCCCGGACTTGCCTTTTGCTTGTCCTCAAGCAAACAAGAAAAGACAAACCGAAAGAGAGGTTTGAAAGTGGGAACTCAAAACCAAAATAGCTTAGCAAGCATTCGATATGATCACTTGAACAATACTAGCATGTTGCAAAAACAAACACTTTATTCACTCTAACTCATTCAAGGCTTATCGCAACTCCTAATCTTTTCTCTTAACAACAATGTCTCATGCCTACAAGTTCTCTTCTCAACCAACCCTCACATTCATTTGATCTTTCTTAAGGTGCAGTCTCACAAATGGGCAAGTGATCAAGTCCAATCGGTTTGGAAGAAAAAAGGTTTTTGGCACTAGTTAATTTGCGTGCAAGGAGGTTCATTCTCTTTTTGGGTGACTTACTCTCAAGAAAAAAGAATGTTATATGTTATGCAAAAGCAAGGAAGACTAGAAACAATTTATGCATACAAAGTTAAGCCCACATTGTTCTACCCTCCTAGCAAAGCATTCTACCCGAATGGTGAATCCATTTCCTCTTCTTATGTTATTTCATTGAAGCTCATTAAACTCCCAAAGGCCTTTTGGCTAAATCAAACTCCTTTTTCTCTTTCCAAAACGCCAAGTTTCTAGAGAACATTTTTATTTTCATTTGACTCTTTTCAAATGCATTCTTACTCTCCCTAAACTTTTTATTATCTCTTTTTTAAACATGGGGAGTGCTTTTCTTTTCCTTTCCTAGGGTCTTTCTTTTAAGCTCAACTCTAGAGTTTGTTTTTTCAACCATTTCTCATCTTACTTTTCATGAGCTCATGTTCCCCAAACCAAACACATTCATTCCTTTGATCCCCATCCTAATGCTAGCCATTGTTCTTTGAACAGCTTAGACTAGCTAAAAATGAAAGCTAACCTTTGTCGTTCCCGATACTTACAAGATTTTACACACAATAGCATTATCAAGAAAAGGCCTCACTCAATCAAACAACGAGGGGTGGAAAGAAAACGGTCAAGGTGAAAGGTAGGGAACCATTCTAAAGATGAGAATGGCCACTCGGGTTATTTAGAGAGTGGTAAAAGTGGATAAGATAACCCGAGTGTTTTTTTTGAACCATGATTATGTATCACAAGCCCATAAGCGAGAAGATTATATTCATTTAAGTCCAATATCAAAGGGGTTGATTTAAAATTAAACAAGTAATTATAAGACAAAGAGTTAAGAGTAGAGAGATCAAAGCAAAGAGTATACAAGTTTCAAAAAGGTTGTTCAAGCAACATGATAATATTATTAAGGGTATCACATCGAGTTCTACACCAAGCTTTTAGTGGTTTCTATCATTGTCCCCTATGCATATGTAATGCAATCCTATATGCTTCTAGACTCAATTCTAAACTGAAGATGAGACTATGCAAACTACATGATGTTTTTGGATTTTTTTTTTTTGGTGTTTTCTCTATGCAATAGAATATGTACAATGCAATGACTCAACAATATAAAATAAGACAAAGAAAACAATGTTAAATGAATAGGACCTCTCCCCCGAACGTAAATCACACCGTCTCGGTGTGAAATGAATCCAAAGAGAGAGTAAAAATGCAAATCAAAAGAAGTATGTACAAGAAATTAATTGAGGCACCTTGGAGATATGGAGATGAGGGGGTTGATCTGCCTTATTAATGCTTGTTTTGTGTCTCTAGCTTGACAATGGATAGAATTGGGGGGAGTCCCCAATGGCGCGTTTAACGTCTCTAGCTTGACGGTTGTTTCCTCCTCTTCACTCCCTTCTTGAATTTTTCTTTAGCTCGTTGTTGTACATCTTGGGAGTGTTCAAACGACCGTGGAGGAGGTTTATCGGTCGTCGCTATCGGTTAAGTGACCGATAGAATCGTTCATCAGGACCTTGCATTGCTTCAGCCGGAATTGCTGTTTTATCGGCCATTCTTATCGGTCATATGGCCGATAGAATGGTCGACAAGAGACTTGTGGATTTGCGACGTTTGCTAGCCGTTCTTATCGACATGTTTTATCGGTCAGGTGACCGATAAAATTCCTTGTTAGCTCAAATTTCTCGTCCTTGTTCCCGAATCACTCCGTTTGAAGCATGTAAGGTCCCTGAAACAAAAACACACAAAAACAAATACTCCAAGCACACATAAACAAATCAAAGAAGCAAATTCACACCACACATATATACATATCTACAAAGGATACCGAAGGATTGCCTCCCAAGCGCGCTTGTTTAACGTCGCTAAGCTTGACGTTTCTAACCATTTTAGGCAAGGAGAGAAGGAGTGTTGGAACTCCATGGTGGCTCTTTGATCTCGAGCTTTATCTCCTTGGTCATGATCTCTTGAATGGCTGTTGGACCTTTCTCCTTAAGCTCGGGTGTGAGAAGTGTTCTAACATTTGCAAAGGGTTTAGAATTTCCTTTGCACTTCACCTTGTATTCAATCACACCATCCTCATATTTTGAAGGTGTGAGTGTCATGGTATGAGGCTCGTCAAGCGTGAACTTATCCCCATTTGGCTTGCTTGGTTCGTTGAAGACCTTTGTGGGAGGATGGGAGTCAATGGTTTTCTTCTTCTTTGCCTTAGTTCTTTTACCCATCTTTTGACCATTTCTACTCTCTATCCTAATCTCCTCTGTGGTAGAGAAAAGAGATTCCAAGCAAGCCCCATCTAGTGCTATAGCTTCTTCAACATTACCATAACCCAAATTTTTCTCTTCATGAGATCCTTTCTTCTTCTTACAAGACTTTGGGGTGAAGCTAAATTCATCTTCTCACAAGTACCCACATACTTTACTTCTTGAACTCGAACTTCATCAGCCTTATGAGCAATGGCACCACATAACTCGGTGGAGGAAGGTTTGATGGGATAGAAAACCTTGTCATCCACATTCTCGAGCACTACCCTCTTATTCGGGAAGTCTATGCTTGCACCGGTGGTGTTGAGGAAAGGGGTCCCAAGAAGAAGAGGGAGCTTGTGGTTTTGCCTCATCTTCATAACTATGAAATCCGTTGGAACAAGACAATCTCCAATCTTGAGAGGATAATCTTCGATAAGTCCAAGTGGGCATTTTGAAGAAGAATCTCCAAATATGATGGGAGATGGGTAGTGTGTCATGCTCTTGATTCCAAGATTCTTCACCATCTCAAGCGACATCACATTCACGCTGGATCCAAAATTGCACAAGGTGTCATCAATATTCAAATGACCAAGGGAACAAGAAATGACAAATTTACCCGGATTTCAAAGCTTGTGAATCGATTTGGGCTCACTTAGAGGAGGCTCATTGCAAGAAACTCCATTCTTTTCAACCTCGAGAGCTTTCTCACCTTCCACTTGTGTAGCAACTAGTGACTCTTCAATAACGCTTCTACCCATGTCCTCATCACGGTCATCATCAATGACCAACTCATTGATTCTTGAGGGAAGATCTTCATCATTTGGACCATAGAGTAGTTCCATGAACTCTTCGATAGCATCTTCTTCCTCATCACTTGAAATGATAGCGTTACAAAACTCCCTTGGATTAGGCTCGGGTTTTCTGGGCAATGTCCCTTGAGGCCTTGAAGAAGAAGAGGCACCTTTACCTCCATTTGCTTGAACTTGGATGACAATACATCGAATTTGTTGTTGAGGTCATTGTAGGAGCAGTCCACATTGTTGTGAATTTCCGCCATTTTCTTGCTCAAATCCATGGCTCCTTGAGTTTGGCCTTGTAAGAGTTGTTGAAGCATGATCTTCATCTTGGTATCTTAAGGAGTAGTGTTGCTTGCTTGTCCTTGTTGCACAAAACCGGGTGGTGTAGATTGTTGCTTAGGTTGAAAACCACCTTGGTTCCCTTGAAAGTTGTTTTTTGGAACAAAAGCTCATTGTTGGTTGGAAGGGTTGAAGCTCTTTTGTTGAAGACCTTGAGCTTGAGGGTTTGCCACGTCGTTACTTCTATAGGAAAAATTTGGGTGATTTCTATAGTTAGAGTTGAAACCATTTTGGTTGCCACCTTGACCACCCACGTAGTTGGCTTTTTCTTTCTTATCATCACTCACAACTCCTTCTTGATAGCCTTGGCTTTCATCATAATCGCCAACAAAGTTAACGGTGGATTGTGATGCTCGTATAAGCTTATCCATCTTCTCATGGAGAGCCATAATCTCCCTCCTTGTCTTTTGATCATCATACTCTCCACCACCCCTTGAAGATCTATCATAGTCTTCTGCATAGTTACCGTCGCTTTGTGCCACGTTTTCCACCAGCTCCAAACCTTCATCCACTTCTTTACCCAAGAAATTGCCATTGCTTGCCGTGTCTAGAAGCATCCTAAACTTTGGCAAAACACCACGATAAAGAGTTCTCAAAAGTGATTCATCGGAGAACCCGTGGTGTGGGCATTGCATTGTGTAACTCTTGAACCGTTCCCATGCTTCACAAAAGCTCTCGTTCCCCTTTTGAGTGAAGCTCGAGATCTCGTTTCTCAACCTTGACGTTCTTGTAGTATAGCAAAACTTGGCGAGAAAGGCTTTCTTACATTGATCCCAAGAAGTGATGGATCCTTGAGGTATGTCTTCTCCCATTGGTGGGCTTTGTCTCCAAGAGAGAATGGAAAAATCGAAGCTTGAACCCATCCTCGGAAACTCCATTGATCTTGACTATTCCACAAATTCTATCGAATTAATCAAGGTGGTCTAAGGGATCCTCCACCGCTAAACCGTGGAACTTGTTTCCTTGCACCATGGAAATGAGACTTGCCTTGATCTCAAAACTGTTATTCTCCACCGGTGGTGAATGTATACCGGCACGATTTCCATGGGGTTGGGAGCATCACCCGCTCCAATGACTCTCGGTGGTCTTGGAGGATGAAGAGGAAGTCCCCCAATGCCTACTCCTTGCCCGTCTCCTCCTTGCTGCATGTCTCCACCAACAGCTAGTGGTACACGATCACCCATCTCAAATCGAGTTGGTTGATCAGCTCTCTCTCTTTCCCGTTTTGCTCGTAAATTCTCTCTTTCAAACCTTCTAATGTCGGAAACTAGGAGAAGCAGATTTAAGTTTCCTCCACTCCTCAAGTTCATATACCTTCAAGAAAGAGAATCAACAAGAAAACAATTAGATAACAAGAAAAAATAAAACTTAGACTCAAATAGAGTCATAATCTTATACTCAAATAGATGGCTATTGCTAAACCTCCCCGGCAACGGCGCCAAATTGATAACAGCACTTTTGCAAGTTGGTATTCAATTGCTCAAGCATGCTCATGTCAATGCAATACTTAAGGATCAATCCATGGAGGCACGAGAACAACACACCGAGAATACGAGACGCTATCTAATCTAAGCGAAAATTTGATTTTTGGTTTTTAATCGAACAATTTGAAACATATAAAACAAAGAAATAAAAAAGTAACTTGTCAAGAAGTTTAGCAAACAAAACGATCAACAAGACAACCTTAAACGTTATTTATCAAATTTAAACAAACGAATTCTCGGGTAAAGCTATCAACTCGGGTGATTCTCAATCTATTCTATACACTCAAACATTCAATCAATTGCTTCCTTAAGCCTTAGATCACTACTAAAGATTAATCCACGTCAATGGTATTAACCCCTTTCTTAGTCATCAATCGTCATAAACTTCCGTTCGCGATTCTATGACTAACAAGCATTAATAACAAATCTAATTAACCACAATTCACCTTAGACATCAACTCCCGTTGGCTAAGATATGAAAAGCACTCATTAAATTCATTGGGGAATTTCTTCGAACATCTTCCGGGCATGAAATTCCCTAGAGTTCTAAATCAACTTTGTCAAGGCTAATCTAGCAATAAGAACATCTAATGAGAAAGGATATCAAGTAATCTAGCTCTTAAACATCAAGAACAAACCTAAAATCACCCTAATCTACTTTACCCAAGAACCCTAAAATAACTACTCACACATAGCTAAATCACAAATATAAACTGTACAAAAGAAAGACATAGTAAAAATAAGAAGATTGATGGAAGAAAGGAAAGGAAATCTTCACTAAAATTGTGTAGATCTTGAATGATTTATGAACAAAAATGATAAGAGAGAAGAAGAAGACTTTAAACAGTCAAAAAGAAGCTAAAGTTATCTAATTTTCGTGTGTGGAGAATTGTTTAGACTCAATTACTAAGTGTGGAATATATTACAAAAGGGTTGGACCAAAAGTCAAGTGGAAAGTCGCCAAAAGGTGTTTTATCGGTCATGTTTATCGGCCATATGGCCGATAAAACCTTTACCAGTGAGCCTTCATGCTCGGATGCATCATCCTTCGCGGCAGAGTTGATACACGTCCACTAAATCAACTGTAACTCTTTCAATACAACCCAGCGTGAGCTGAAACCACTCCCAATGGAAAGATAACTCCATTGCCGACAACTTTGATGAAGAGCTCCAAAGCTAAATCCAAAGGGAAGGTTTCCATCCGAGTCGATCTTCCAGACACGTATTCTTGATGCTTGATCTTTTATTTTATCGGCCACTTTATATCGGTCATATGGCCGATAAAATGGCTTGGCATGAGCAACTTCTTGGAAAACCTCATTTTATGATTCTATCGGCACGTCTTATCGACCATATGGCCGATAAAACTGATGGCAGGACGTGAGTTTCTTCGGCATTTCATCTTCGTTTTTATCGGCCATGTTTATTGGCCACATGGCCGATAAAACTCTTCACAGGAGATGGTAATCTTCGACGTCTTTTGGCTTGGCCATCCTTCACTTTATCGACCCCTTTTATCGGCCATATGGCCGATAAAAACCTTCACAGGACACGACGTCTTCTTGGCACGAGACAAGGCATTTTATCGGCCCTCGTTATCGACCACAAGCCGATAAAACCGATCATCAGGGACTCCATCACATTTTCCTTGTCTTTCTTTCCCCTTTTGCCTTCCATGATGGTTACTCATTCTCCTCTAACTCCAGAAGTACCTGAAAATGACTCAAAATGGTATGCACATGCAAATGTACATCCTAAGACTCTAGAACACACTCCTAAAGCTAAATGAGACATTTACGCATGAATATGTAACAAAATATGCATGAATGAGGATAAAACACACCAAAATAAAGGGGTTAAAACATGCAAAATGTGGTTTATCAGTTTGTTGGAAGATGACCAAGAGTATATTGATGATATAGTAATTCGAACTAGCTTCACAGGTTCTGGCACATTTTTGAGATCATTATTTGTTATCATGCTGGTGTCAGGTAGTTCATCAAGGCCTGAACATGTTTCGGAGGAAATATGGGAGTTTTTGTCGAAGATATTGAATACATGCAGCGAAAATACTACAATCGTCCAGGTTACTAAACTCTTTATTTAATAGTATTAGATAAGTCTTCATTTGAATCATTATATATTGTTGTACTTAATAAATCTTCTTCACCATCACATGTCTTAAATTAAACGATGCTGACAAAAAGAAATTCGCACTTCTGGAGATTGAGAAAATTATGAAATTTCATAATAGTTCAGTAGACTTCTTTACCTCAATGCCAAAGCCTCCAAAGGATTCTCGGAACAATGACAATGTTTTGATACTTGATGAAAAGAATTATGATAAAGTTCAACTTAAAGAGAAGCATGATAGAGACATCTTGAAGTTAACTTGTGAACAAAAAAAGATTTATGAAGAGATCATTGGAGCAGTTATGAATAAACAGGGTGGTGTTTTTTTTGTTTACGGATTTGGAGGTACTGGCAAAACTTTTTTTTTGTCTATGATGTCTGCTGCAATAAGATGTTAGGGTGATATTTCTAAACGTTGTATCAAGTGGAATTGCTTCTCTGTTGTTACAAGGTGGTCGGATAGCTCATTCGAGGTTTGGTATACCTTTGAATCCGGATAAGTATACTACATGTTCAATGAAACGTGGATCAGATATGGCAAGCTTAGTTTCTGAAGCATCACTTATTATATGGGATGAAGCGTCTATGATGAGTAAATACTGTTTCGAATCTTTGGAAAAAAGTTTATCTGATATTATGCAGCATGAAGATGGATTGATTTTCGGTGGGAAAGTTGTCGTTTTTGGAGGGGATTTCAGACAAGTACTCCATGTTATTCATGGTGCATCAAGAGGGGATATTTCAAATGCTGGATTGAATTCTTCCTATATTTGGGATCATTGCAAAGTTCTTAAACTAACCAAGAACATGAGGTTACTCTCAAATAATTTGAGTGTTGGAAAAGTGCGGGAACTAAAGGCATTATGAGAATGGATTTTAGATATTGGAGATGGTAAGATTTCAGAGCCTGACCACGGTGAGGTTTTAATTGATATTCATGAAGAGTTTTTTATTACGGAAGTAAATGATTCTATTCAATCAATATGTACACAAGTTTACGGAGATGATAATTCTTTTGAAGAAGAAAAAGATCCTAAGTTTTGGCAAGAAAGAGCAATCATTTGTCCTACCTATGAAGATGTGAATAATATAAATGAGTATATGCTGTCACGCATCAATGGTTAGTAAATTTTACATAGTTTAATTACTTTATATTTATAGTTGCCTTATATTTATTGCATTACTCTTATCTTTCAAAATTTCAGGGGAAGAATTTTTTTATCTAAGTTCGGATACAACAGATCCGGTTGATTCGGGAGCCTTGAAAAATTCTGTTTTCACCCCAGATTTCTTAAACAGTATTAAAGTTGCTGGACTTCCAAATCATAGTCTTCGATTGAAAATTGGTTGTCCTGTTATGTTGTTGAGAAACATCGATCCGAAAGCAGAATTGATGAATGGAACTAGGCTTCAGATAACTCAAATGACAGATTTCATGGTAGAAGCAAGAATCATTATTGTTAATTAGTCCATCTGATGCAAGATTGCCTTTCAAAATGAGACATCGGTAATTGCCAGTGGCTGTTGCTTGCTATAATGATGAGGAAACAAGCTCGGAGCAGCTTAAAGACATCCAGATTCCCACCATGTACGAGCCACCACGAACTAGATCAGGCACAAGAAACATAAGGGAAGAATTCAATGAAGCATTGGAGACTTTGATGATGCAAGAAGACAACATGAGCCGAGCCTTAGAGAGCATCAAGACGGAGGCAACAAGTCCAAGCATGGATCAAGAAGAGTGGCCTCTTCTAAAGACAAGCCTCGGCCCATCCATACTCATCATCTCGCCAACACCAAACGACATCACCTAAGCCAGAGACACGTGATCATCAAGGGACTTTCCTTATTCATGTATGGTTTCAATTTGACTTTAAAATAACGAGTTGTTTTTGTTTCTTTTGCAGGTTTTATTCTTTAGTCCTTGAAGTTGTTTTTCTTTTTAAATTTACCTAAGAACTCTCGTGTATTAGTTTCCTTTTCTGTCTTTTTTTTTGTTGCCCTAGAAGGCTTGGCCGACGAACCATTCCTATAAGGTTCCACTTGCGGCTTGTATGAGCACACCTTTGCTTTTGATATCAATAAAACGAGCAGTTCTTCTCATCTCTGAGTTCTACGAATCTTGTGTGATTTCCCCTTGATTCAAAGAGTTCGTGACTATCATAGCTTCTCCATAGGCTGTGTGGGTGTCAATTTGATCCATCTGATTACCTTCTTACCATCTCTTCCAACAGATTAAACAAAGAGAGCCTTTAGGCCAGTTGTTTGATCTCCATACCTCTACCACCTTCGATCATTCCCTGTCCAAGTAGAGAGAGCCTTTAGGCCAGCTACAAGGATCCATTCCACCTCCATAAGATCATACCTTAATCTTATATTATTTTGGTATCAGAGCTTAATCGCTCCTAAGCCATGTGACATCTATCCAACTCTTTTGTTTACACCGTTGTTATTGTTTCTGGTTCATTTTTTTTGCTTTATAAAATCAAAAATTAAATAAAAAAATCGTGTTTTGCTTTGTCAATTGCTTCTGTTCGTAGTTGTTTGCATCCTTAGATCGAAAATTCAAAAAAAAAAAGAGAATAGTTCAGTTTCCTTGCATCGAGTTGTTTCAGTCTATGGTTTAATTCTGTTTCGTTGTTGTTTTTGATTCATTGTCATCTAGCCTGCATCATAAAAAAAAACAAATCGTGTATTAGTTGTATACTTGGTTGTCTTTGTTTCTATTTCATCATTCATATAATCGAACAGCAAAAACAAAAAACAAAAAAAAGTATAATCGTCTAGTTCATTGTTTATGTGTTGCAAATTGTTTTGATTAGGTTTTGGTAATACTTGCTGCATCGTGTTAGTTGGGTTACTTTTGTGCTAGTCTAAGTTGCACCCTTCGTCACTTGTTTAATTCGGTTTAGTTTGCACTTGCCTCTTGCTAGTGCAATCAGTTCTGGTCTAGTTAGAATTTTGCATCACTATCATCGTCCCAACTTAGTGTTGAGTTCTGCATCTGACGGAGAGAAGCTGTACGATCTATTCATGTTCCTATTCCCCAGCAACAACAACAACCGCAGCATCAACAGCCGCTAAACCAACCAGAAGATGACCAGATGCCTAACATAGAAGATGATGTGCCTAACATAGAAGATGATATATGTGCCCAACAATCACCGGCCAGAACTTCCACCTGAAATATACCGACGGATGAGAGACAATGTCCATCGTGGTCGAATCACGGAAGATGAAGGTAATAGACAAGGCAACATGGATATAAAACTCACAGCTCCTACTTTTGCAGGAAAAGTGAACCCTGATGCATACCTTGAATGGGAGAGGAGAATGGAGTATATATTCGACTACTACGGATACAATGATCAAAGGAAAGTGGCGTTGGCAGCAGCCCAACTTACTGATCATGCCTTGTCCTTGTGGGACAGAGACGTAGCGGAAAGAAGAAGACACCGTTACGAGCAGATTACAACTTGGGTAGCAATGAAATTCAACTTACGGAAAAGGTATGTACCTCCATATTTTCATCGAGACTTACAAAAAAGATTTCGTAAGCCTGTGCAGGGTAGCAAATCAGTGGAGGAATACTTCGAGGAGTTTGATCAGCTCAGACACAGATTGGAGAGTGACGAGACGCAGAAGACACTCATGGCACAGTTCATAGACGGTCTACAAGACATAATTGCTAGGAAGGTGGAAAGACAGCCTTACCATGACATGTCCGAGCTTCTCTATCTAGCAAAGAAAGCTAAGCAGCATATCAAGCGCAAAACCAGTGCTACTAACCGAGCTAAGACGAACGAGACTTGGAATCAGCCACCGCCCAAGACATTTGAGAAAGGAAAAGCTGTGGAAATAGACTCAAGGTTCAAGAAGCCCCCGCCCGAAACATCAAAAGAGACTCGACCAGAATCAAGTAAGTATTCAAACTCATCTAAAGCAAGAGATATTACTTGTTTTAAATGTCAGGGAAGAGGACACATGGCAAGAGAGTGTCCCAACCAGCGCGCTATGATACTCACACCAAGTGAAGAGTATGAATCACAAAACGAGCAAGAGGATGAGACGGCTAGGCAAGATGAAGAGATTGAATATCCAGACGATGGTCTACTACTGGTTATCCAAAGAGCACTAAGTGCTTTAGTTGATCCAGAGACGATGCAAAGGGAAAACATTTTCCACACACGATGTACCGTGAACGTCAAGGTATAAAGTTTAATTATTGACGGTGGATCTTGTACTAATGTGGCCAGCAAGGTTTGAAGACGAACAAGCACCCTAGACCATACAAATTCAGGTGGCTTAATGACGAGACAGAGCTCAAAATTTCAGAGCAAGTCACAGTTCCGTTCAGTGTAGGAAAATACAGCGACCAAGTAGTTTGCGATGTAGTTCCCATGCAGGTTGGTCATCTCTTGCTTGGACGACCATGGCAGTTCGACAAGGAGACAATCCACAATGGGCGTACTAACCACTACTCATTTAACCATGACAAGCGCAAGTACACACTTGCCCCACTTACACAAGCACAAGTCCATGAAATGCAAATGAAATTTGCAAAGGACTATGAGGTAAGTAAACCCAACTTATTTGTTACATCTACTGTTGTCTCTAAAGCTTTAAACCATCAAGAAACAGTGCTACTGATGATCTTTGAGGAAGGGTTGCTAGCAGATTTAGTAGAACAAGAGTTGCCTCAAGAGATTACTACACTTCTAGAACGGTACAAAGACATGTTTCCGGAAGACATACCATCTGGTCTTCCTCCTCTACGGGGGATCGAGCACCATATTGATCTTGTGCCTGGATCAGCTCTACCAAACTGACCAGCATACAGAATGAATCCAGCAGAGACTAAGGAGCTTGAGAAGCAAGTGCAAGAGTTGATGTCAAAGGGGTACATACGAGAGAGTCTCAGCCCCTGCGCGGTTCTTGTTTTACTAGTGCCCAAGAAGGACAGAACATGGAGGATGTACGTAGACTGCCGTGCAATCAACAACATCACCATCAAATACCGCCACCCTATACCACGACTAGATGACATGCTGGACGAGCTTAATGGAGCACTATCTTTTCCAAAGTGGATTTGAAGAGTGGATACCACCAGGTTCGAATGAAGGAAGGTGATGAATGGAAGACGACATTCAAAACAAAACAGGGACTATACGAGTGGTTGGTTATGCCATTTGGGCTTACCAATGCACCCAGCACGTTTATGCGCCTTATGAACCACGTCCTAAGGGCATACATCAGTAAATTCGTACTGGTTTACTTTGACAACATTTTAATTTATAGTCAATGTTTTTCTGATCACTTGACGCACCTTGAGCTAGTATTAGAGGCACTCCAAAAAGAGAGTCTTTATGTAAACCTCAAGAAGTGCACCTTCTGCACTGATCAACTAGTTTTTATAGGTTTTGTTGTAAGCTCGCAGGGATTACCAGTGAATCAAGAAAAGATTAGAGCAATTCAAGAGTGGCCTACTCCAACCAGCATTGGGCACGTGAGGAGCTTTCATGGCTTGGCCAGCTTTTATCGCAGATTCGTCAAGGACTTTAGCACCATTGCAGCTCCTCTCACAGTGGTCATCAAGAAGAGTATCTCTTTTTCTTGGGGTCAAGCCCAAGAAGATGCATTCAGGGCACTAAAATTCAGTCTTACTAATGCACATGTTTTAGTATTGCCAAATTTTGANAAGTGTTTTCAAAATCAATTTTAAATTTACTAATTAAAAAATAGAAAATTATACACTAAAAATTAATTAAAAAGATAATTAATATTAAAAATGTTTTATATATAGTAAACCACAAAAATAAAATTAGAGAAATCTAAAACTACATCCGGTTTTGCGCGAACCGCTCTTCAAAAACTTTGAACCGCGCTTCGTTCTCCGCCTTCATCGCCGCTATCTGCGCCTTAAAATCCATTCTTTGTTGTGTCATAATCTCCATGGTCGCATGAAGCTCTTTCTGAGTCGATTGGAGCTCTGTCTGAAGAGTCGTAATCACAAGGCTTGAAGTGAACGATGAGGAGGTTGCAATACCATCTGAGGCCGAACCCATACCATATCGACGTCCCTTCTTAATCGGAACTGTCTATAAAACAAAAGAAATTAGATTAGAATAATATAAATATATATAAAGTTATTAGAATCATATAGTTATATAAAAACTTAAACAAAATTAGTACCGCTTTGAATAAATCATCAATCTCGGCTTTTGTAAGCTCCTGAGGTTGAATTGTCTCAGACCCATCCTCGCATACCGACCTCTGAGATAACTGTTCATCGGCCTTCTTCTTGACTTCTATAATCTGAATAGTCCTTGGATCAATGACAACACCGTCAGACTTCCTCTTGTGTGTGTACCTGCAATCACTGCATGCACATTTTGTGGAAGGAACTCGGCAAATGTGAATGGGAGTAATCGCTCCATGAAGACATGACAATCATGACTCTTCATCCTAATAATTTTTTGACCTTTTGAATCAACACACCTAGAGAGATTGGAAGCGTATCCATCAGGGAATTTTACCTCATTAGCTATCCACTGAAATATCTCCTTCGCATCTGCAGATAGCCTATAAATGGGAATCATAGCCTTTCCATTGTCTGTAAGATGGAGCTCTGGCCGGCAGCAAATGTGAGGGAGATATAATCTTGATTTAAGATTATCTTTTGTTCTGCCTTTAACATTGAACAACGTATTCATTATATTATCAAAAAAGTTTTTCTCGATGTGCATTATGTCAAGGTTATGCCTTAGAAGGTGATCTTTCCAATATGGTAAGTTCTAGAAGATACTCTTCTTATGCCAATGATGCAAGGACTCATATGCATCTCCTTCTGTTTTTCCTTTACCCCTGCAATTTACGGTCTCTTTAACACCAAATATTTCCATATGCTCGAGCATCTACTCGTCGTCAACTCTGGAGGGGGATAAGATCTAACAACACTACCTTTCTTAAAAAACAATTTGCTTCTACGGTACGGATGTCTTTTCGGTAAAAATCGGCGACGACAATCAAACCAACTAGATTTTCGTCCGTTCTTCAATTGAAATGCGTCAGTACTTCCTTGACAGTAAGGACAAGATAACCGCCCATGAGTGGTCCACCCTGATAACATCGCATAGGCAGGAAATTCACTTATGGTCCAAATTAGTGCTGCACGCATAACAAATTTTGCTGCTGGGATATATCAAACACAATTACTCCATTAGACCACAACTCATTCAACTCATTAATTAGCGGTTGCAGAAAAATGTCTAGAGATCGACTTGGATGGTCTGGACCTGGAACTAGTATTGTCAAGAACAAAAATTCTCGTTTCATGTACAAACTAGGTGGGAGATTGTATGGAGTTAAGATGACTGGCCATAACGAGTAGTTTCGACCCGATTTTCCAAATGGATTGAATCATCTATACATAAGCCGAGGTAGACATTCCGTCACTCGGAAGCAAACTCTGGATATGTCGATTGAAAGTGTTTCCAAGCTTCTGCATCAGATGGATACAATATTTCTCCATCAGTATAGTGCTATGCATGCCATCTCATTGGCGCCGCCGTGCGCTTTGATTGATATAATCTATTCAGCTTGTCAGTTATCGGTAAATACCACATCCGCTTGTACGAAACTCTAATCCGTCCACTGATGGGATAAAATCTGGCTTTCTAACAAAACCGACACTCTGACTGTTGTGCATCATCCTTCCAGAAAATCATACAATTATAAATGCAAACATCGATCATTTGGAAAGGTAAACCAAGCCTCGATACCATCTTTTGTACATCATAGTACGTTGAAGGTGCTAGGTTGTCTTCCGGCAAATCACTACAAGAATAATTGGATATAGCCAAATAATTTTGTGGCAAACACCTAAAATTCGTGGCAATATAAGTATTCGCAATTGCCACGAAATTAATTTGTGGTTATAAGGTCGATACAAACATAATTTTATGGTATTTTCTCACATTTTTGCCATGAAATGCCAAAACGAGATTCTCTGGTAAATTATCCACGAGTTATACAGAAAACAATTCTGGCAAATTGACCACAAATTGATACAAAATAATTGTGGCAAATTGTAAGGATTATCGTAACATCATTTCTGGCAAATTTAACCACAATAGCCACAACATTTTTTTATGACTAATATGTGGCTTTTCAGAAAAAAATATTAAAAAAAAATTATATAATTATTATTTACATAAAACAAAAAAAAAAAAATACAAAATCTTCGATCTTCTTCTACGGGAGGCGAGGGGTTGAGCGCCGATTTCACGACTGCGGAGGAAGATCTTTCTCTACGGGAGGCGAATGAGCTGTTGCGGAGGGCAGAGGAGTCGACGCCGTGGAGAGGCGGAGGGGACGGAGGCCGTGGAAGGAGATGGAATTGGGGTTTCTATGAGGAACTGCGGCGGAGAAGGTTGCAAGAGAGAGTAAATCAATAAAGTAGATGAGCTTGTCGCCATTTTCTTCGGGGAGATGAGTGGTTTTAGGCAACAAACGTGATTGTAATTTGACTTTTGGGGAAGAAGAAGATTTTTTTTCCAAGGATTGAAACGCTGATTGAAACATCCGTAAAAATTTGGCCAGATCTAAAGAAAAAGAGAGAAGATAGAGAGAGACCACCACGTCATCGATTAGATGAATGAAAGAATGACTGAGATTTGGCCACATAATCAATCTGAGTGATCTCTCCTTATTGGCTCTCCATTTTTACTTAATTTTTAATGAATAATTTTTTTTCCTTGCATTTTGATGTCGATCAATAATATTAGAACTTGTTATAAAGTTAATATTATTAGAAACATAATTTTATTAATTTTTTAGAAACCGTTGGATTTTTTGAAAATTTTTGAATTTTTTTTCCTTTGTGACTATTAGAAAAAAAAATTGTATTTTTTACTTTTTTAAATTTTTTGAATTTTCAGATAAAATGTTATTTGTAAGTGTTGGATTTTTATATATTATTTTATGTTTATGTGTTTACAATTTAAGATTTAGAGTTTATGATTAAGGGTTAGATGTTTAGGGTTAATTAAGGGTTTGTGTTTGGGGTTTAGAATTTATGATTTATAAGATGATTATATTTTAAAAATTTGTAAGTATTGATTTTTTTTGTATATTATTTGATATTATGTGTAAGATCTAGTTTATAATTTAAGATTTAAAGTTTATGATTAAAGGTTAGAGGTTTAGGGTTTATGGTTAAGGGTTTGTGTTTGGGGATTAGAATTTATGATTTATAAGATGATTATATTTAAAAAAATTGTAAGTGTTGAATTTTTTGTATATTATTTGATATTTATGTGTAAGATCTAGTTTACAATTTAAGATTTAGAGTTTATGATTAAGGGTTAGAGGTTTAGGGTTTAGGTTTAAGGGTTAAGGGTTTGTGTTTGGGGTTTAGAATTTATGATTTATAAAATGATTATATTTAAAAAATTTGTAAGTGTTGATTTTTTTGTATATTATTTGATATTTATGTGTAAAATCTAGTTTACAATTTAAGATTTAGAGTGTATGATTAAGGGCTAGAGGTTTAGGGTTTAGGGTTAAGGGTTTGTGGTTGGGGTTTAGAATTTAGGATTTATAAAATGACTATATTTGAAATTTTTAGAAATGTTAGATTTTTTGTATAATAATTGATGTTTATATGTAAGATCTAGTTTACAATTTAAGATTTAGAGTTTGATTAAGGGTTAGAGTTTAGGGTTTAGGGTTAAGGGTTTGTGTTTGGGGTTTAGAATTTAGGATTTATAAAATGACTATATTTAAAAAAATTGTAAGTGTTAGATTTCTTTTGTATAATATTTGATATCTATGTGTAAGATCTAGTTTACAATTTAAGATTTATAGTTTATGATTAAGGGTTAAAGGTTTATGGTTTAGAGTTTAGGGTTAAGGGTTTGTGGTTGGGGTTTAGAATTTAAGATTTATAAAATGACTATATTTGAAAATTTTAGAAATGTTAGTTTTTTTGTATAATATTTGATGTGTAAGATCTAGTTTACAATTTAAGATTTAGAGTTTAGATTAAGGGTTATAGTTTGTGTTTGGGGTTTAGAGTTTAGGGTTTATATTTTTCTATAGCCACAAATATATTTGTGGCAAATCCGTGGTTATCTTATTAAATTTGTGGCAAATCCATAATTTTGTGGCAAATTTGCCATAAATTGTCACGTTTATTGTGTTTTTGGCAAATTTGACAGGGAAAAAATTCTAATAATTTGTGGCAAATTTTGACACGAACGTTTTGTGGCAATTTGTGGCAAACTTTGCCACGGAATACCACGATATTTGTCAACGTGGCAAATTTGACACGAATTTGCCCCAAAATGCAACAAAATTTAAAAAATCATTTTTCGTGATAAATTTGTGGTAAAAAATAATTACCACGAAAAGTTTGTGGCAAAATTCTGGCTATAGACAACTTTTCTTGTAGTGAATATTCTTTAATTAGTTGTGCCCATGCATCAACGCAACCCTCCACCATATTCCAATTTGTTTTAATGTTCATCATCCTAGCTAACAATGATAAAGGAGAGTGACCTTCTCTACACCTATTGTAGATTGGATGACTACGTTTGGTTGTTCTGCCAAATTTTCTACATTAACCGAGCCACGATATGCATCTGTCACCATATCGACATATCTATTCGTGTCATCCGTATATCCCTGATCGTAACCGCCAGCACTATAACTAGGTTCATTCTGATGACCTCATACATGCTGACTAGTATTGCTACTTGGTGGATCAAAAAAATCTTCCCCATGTGAGAACCACACATAGTAATTAGGTGTAAAACCTCTACGATATAGATGTTTCCAAATATCTTGAACTAATATAAAATTTCTATTATTACATCTTACACATGGACATAACAACATACCGCTTTCGACGCATCTCTCTTGATTAGTCGCAAAATTCATGAAATTTTGTAATCCCCACTTGAATTCTTCCGTCATCTCCATTGTCTCTGGATTAACTCGTGAGTACATCCATTGTCGGGATTGAAAATATGTGACCCCGAAGCAGACATTGACGAGTTTTGAATTTTTTTTTTTTCTCCAAACTTTAGAGTTCTTCATTTCATTTTATAGCCATTTTTACAAAGTTAAGGACGCAATAGCGATGCCATAACGACGGAATAACGACATAAAGAATGACGTAAAGAATGTCGTAAAGAATGTCGTAAGGAATGACGTACAAAATATCGTGAAAAGCTAAGGCTTAGTTAGATGTAAACGTGCAAGTTGAGCCAAATTAATGACGCAAAGAATATTGTGAAAAGCTACAAACGTAGTTAACACGTCGTTAAAGAACGACTTTTTAGCGACACGACAATGTTACCGACAACAATAAGACAAACGTAAAATGTCGTTAATAATTCGGTATAAGCAAAATATAGTTAGGTGAAAATGTGTTTTGAGGATGTCAAATTATTGACATAGGTGATGTTGTTAAAAGTTACAACGCCTAGATACGTCGTTACTATGTTGTTGAGTAACAACACCGTAGCAACGTCTCATTTTCGGCGCATTAACGACGTATTTGCTCAATGTCGTTGTTTTAACGACGCGTTAACGACGCATGTGTTTCATATGTTGTCAATATGGCGTTACCGCGTCGCTAATCAATGACGTGTGTTCATGTCGTTAAGTTACGACATGTTAGCGGCGGCTTCGTAGATACCTCGTTAATGTGTTGGTAGGGTGTCGTTAGTTAACGACGTTCGTAAACTGTCGCTAAAATATGTCGTTATTTGTCCTGCTTTCTTGTAGTGACAGTAAATAATTTTGGATACGATTATTGGACTTTTAATTATTTGGTGTCTTATTGACATATTACGAAATTGTGATTTAGATAGATGTGAGAAATTAGAATTCTTTTCATTTATGATTAGTTTTCTGAATCTAAATGGAAAAACTAAGAAATGTTTTTTCCTTTTTATATTAATTTTACCTTTTAGGATAATTTTTTTTTTTTTAATTTTTATTTTTAGTAACTTTACCTTTTATGATTATAAATCGGTTATTAAATTTTCAGAATTTTTGAGTTTTTCATTAATCGATTTTAAAATTTTCCAACTTTGACTTGACACGTGTCGCGATTAGGTGAATTAACAACTTTAAAACATTCAATTTTATATTATAAGATTTCCTTATTCTAAATTGAAATATTATTTTCTTTTTTAAAAAAAATTGGCTTTTGTTTTTTTTTTTATGATTGTTATCTATTGTTTAATTTGCTTATTCTAATATGAAATATGGATTTTCCCTTTTTTCTAAACTTTGGTTTTCATTTATAGTTTTTGTTTAATTTCCTTAATCTAAACATAACTACTGTTTTTTTTCCTAATACCTTTAAGATTATAGTTTTTGTCTATTTTTTTTCCTAATACCTTTTAAGATTCCTAAAATTTTACTTTTATTGTTAATATTATGTGTTAAAATATAATTGGAATTTTATAAAACATGTGTCAAAATATAATTGAAAATTTATTAAATATATGCCAAAATCTAATCAATTAACTTAACATGTTTAAAATATAATTGGAAATTTATGAAACACGTCACACATGTCAAAATATAATTGGAAATTTATTAAACACATGTCAAAATCTAATCGATTAACTTAGCACGTGTCGCAATCATGCGAGTTACTAACTTTGAAACATTCTGCATTATATATTAAATAAAATTTAAACATTCTCCTTTCTTCCGGCCAGGCTGCGGTGGCACGGGAGGTTGATGCACCGGTGGTTCTTCTCCAACAGGCCGAAATCTTGCACCTCTCATTGGCACCAGACCGTCCGTGTATGTCCTTCTCCACATTGCTATCCTAAACAAGTGGCACACATAATCCTCAGCCTCGAGCTTCTTGTGGAGAATCACAGCATACGTATGCTCACAAGGAATACCTGTGATCTCCCACCTTCTACAAGTACAAGTTCTATCAACCAAGCTCACACGGTATGAACATCCACTAATTTTAACATCCCAGGTTGAATTTGTGGATTTATAGACCTGACACTCCGAAGCTTTCTTATGCTCTGCGGCTAGATAGTCAACCACATACGGTGTGCACACACTTTTCCAGTTTAAAGCTTTAAAACCTCTTTTTGCAATACGTACCATCGCCATCCTTGCAATTGTCTCCAGCATCGGCACAAATGGTTTGTCTTTGGCTTTTACTATGGAAGCGTTCCATGACTCCGTTGAATTATTCTCCACATCTTCACAGTAATTGCCTATCTTGTGGAAGGCTCTACACCAAGTCTCTGGTTTTGTCTTCATCAAATCTGCATACACAGCTAGGTCATAGCAGAAGAGCATGTCCTTATTCTCAGCAAATTCTGTCTGATTGTAGCTCCATGCAAAATGCCAAATCAACTTCTTCATCTCCGGCTTCTTACCATGCAATGCTCTCATGTTAGCATAGATGTGTCTCACACATTTCCTATGCTCGATCTGGGGAAGCTCAAGCTCAACAACTGCTATCAGTCCCTATAAATAAACAAACAAACCAAATATGTGTAAACACCAAAGACGGTTAATTATATATGAAAATATATTTTTCCTAAAAAACAAACAAAACACACTTACCCTATGTCTCTATCCGAAATCATAATATATCCATCGCCATCTTTCGAATCCAAATCAGCTTTGAGCTTCTTCACAAACCACAACCAATTGTCTTTGTTCTCAGCTTGTACAACCGCCCATGCTATTGGATAAATAGCATTATCCACATCTCGACCCATAGCAACCAATAACTGACCCTTCATCTTTGATCTCAAGTGGCATCCATCAAGTCCTATAAGCGGCCTACAAGTTTCTTTCCATGATCTCCTAATCGCATCAAAACAGACATAGAAACTGTTGAAGACATCTAAACCTTGCTCGTTTGTAAGACATTCAATGCTCACAATAGAGTTTTTATTTGAGTCTACTATCTCACGACCGTAATCACAAAGACGCGCAAACTGCTCATCATACTCTCTCTGAATCCATCTCTGAGCTTTGTTCCTAGCCGCTTGGCACTAAGGCCTTGACACATTGATCTTCCAATTTTCCATGATCAACTCTTCAATCTTCATTGGCATAAAATAGTCAGGTTCTTCTCGGATTTTATCGAGAAAGAGACGTGCAATCACATGAACCTTTATCATCTCACAACCACCATTAGGAACACATCTATGCACATTCTTAAACCCTTAACCTCCCACTTAAGCGACTTCCCCGTCGTTGAACAGTAAATCCTCCAAGAACATCCTTCACCACCAACACACTTATAGACAAGTTTATCTTTGTCATACCTGGTCTGCTTGATGTTTCAGCCGGTTTTCAAAGCATAATCGAGGACAGCCTCCTTGAATGCTACTGCATTGAAGAACACTTGACCTTCAAACAAGTTCCCTTCACCTCTTTGAACGTCGTTGCGCCTCTTATCTATCGTGCATTGAGCTCTGGTGTCCTCATCATCCGTATCAAGGTACACATTGTGAAGAACATGATCTTCATCAACAAACTCCATCAAAGCTTTCTCGATGTTGTAATCATTTCGTTCTCTTCGATCTTTTCCGTCGGAATCCTCTTCGCGAAATTCAAGGACTTCTCTCCACTGAGGGACTTCTCTCCACTCCGCTAACTCCATTATCAAACATGACCAAATCTGCAGCTATGATATCGATTTCTGGGTTTGCCATTTTTAGGTTTGCCATTTTTAGGGTTCTAAGAGAATTGGGGATTTTGGGTTAGAGTAATCGGGTTTAAAGTTAAGGCAATTTCGTTTCGGGTGGGGATAGAGTATCGGGTTAATAATTTCGGGTAAAAAGGTTTTAGGGGTTAAAATCAGGTTAATTTAAGTTTTCTTTGGTTTTAATTTGGTTAACAGTTAATTGGTACACAGTAAACCGACTTAAATCGTGGTTTGTGGGGAAATAGATTTCGAACTTTGATTTCGGGGAGAAATAAGTTTTCAACTTTGATTCGGTGGGGAAATAGGTTTTCAACTTTGATTCGGTAGGGAAATAAAACTAGGCTCAAACTTCAGGGGAATCTGTTATTATATGAAACTTTCGAGGGGGAAATAGATCGTTTTCTTTTAATTTTTTTTATATGAAATCTAAACATATAAGAAATCGGGTACTTTTTAAAAAATTATGATTAATTTCAAAAACATATGAAATAAATATATATTTTGAAGGAAAAATTTGGTGAAACATATGTCATATGTTCTCGTACTTATACACATGACACATACATATATAATTTGATCGTGATTGTATATGTTAGAGGTGAGTTTAGCACTCCCCGGTTTAGCCCGGTTTGAACCGAGACCGGTCCGATCGACTCCGGTTTACGATTGTTCAGACCTAGGGAAGAAAGGCCCATGTTCGTAGAGCCAGACTTCGAACGCAAGACAAGCCCACCTCATCATATCACCGACATCAAAAGCCCAAAGAAGGCCCGACTCGTCACGACAGAGACCGACCTCCGAGATTCACGGAACATTTCATTTTCTCGGAGGGATTTTGGGAAACTTTCCTTTTCCTGAAGGAACTAGGAAAATGAAGTTTTTCTATCGCGAACCGACTTCAAACCTTATAAATAAGAGGGACCTTGCCTGATTCTATTCATGGACAATCATCAGAGAGACAAAAGAAATAGAGAGCTCGCATCAGCCGACTTCTGTTTCCTTTGTTCCTCAAGTTTTTTCTTATCGATATCAACTCCCTTGTAACTTTCGCCGAGCTCAATCAAATAAAACGAGATTTCGAATTAAGTTTACTGTTTTACCCCTTGTGTGATTTTCATAATCAATAATTGGCGCCGTCTGTGGGGAGAGTTAAAATAGAACTTCCGGATCTCGGTTGATAAGTTCAAAGATGGTCGACCCCAAGGACACTTCGACACTCATTGGCGACGGCTCGGTATTGCCGACAAAGACGCCCAGAATACCGGACTCGACAATCTCGACCCAGGATCCCGCAACCCGACCAACGGAAACGACGATCCCCCACCACCGATTCCACCCGGGATAACCACTCCAGTCCCGGTTGACACAACTGCTCTCATACAGGCTATGGCAGCACAGCTGGCCGAACTCGCTACAAAGAACGACGAAAGATTCGACTTTTTATTTGCAACTCAGACGGAACTCCGGGACCAGCTCGGTGAGATCAGGACGAACCCAACTTCTTGATCCAACACCATAA
Source organism: Eutrema heterophyllum (assembly GCA_002933915.1). Lineage (NCBI taxonomy): Eukaryota > Viridiplantae > Streptophyta > Magnoliopsida > Brassicales > Brassicaceae > Eutrema > Eutrema heterophyllum. Next base: position 365,106 of record PKMM01026500.1, on the reverse strand, counting down.
CGCCCCCTCTTCGCTGAAACCTTATTAACGACTAAACCTAAACCAGAATACAACGGCCCCGCCCCCAACTCTCGGATCCACTGGTAATCACGAGACGCACATCACCGATCGGGCATCCTTGAATCAAGAATTCGAAAACGTCAAAGCCCAGCTTCAAGATATGAAATCTAAGTTCCATCAGGGCACCGCACCAGTTCGGCACCCCAAATCGACCGTGTGATCCAAGAAACTCAGAAAACACCGTTCACACATCGGGTCCTCAATACCCCAGTTCGGCGCTTAGAGAAGATAAAAATCACATCGTACGACGGACATACCGACCCCCGCCATTTCATGACTGCGTTCGGCATCATGATGAATCGTTTCCGGTTCGACACCGAGGAAGAAAAGGATGCTGCCACATGCCAGCTCTTTGTAGAAAATCTTAGTGGAACCGCACTCGATTGGTTCTCACAGCTGGAAGCAAACTCGGTCAATAATTATACCAAAATTTCAACCAAATTTCTCTAGCGTTTCACAATGTTCATCAAACAGAACTCGGAACGCCGATCTATGGGCTCTTGAACAGAAAAGCGACGAGCCACTACGTGACTTCATGAACCGGTTCAAAGCGGTAGTATCCCACTTCACCATTGACGACGAAGCCGCGATCGAAGCCCTCTACAAGGCGACATGGTACAAGTCCGACTTTTACAAAGAGATCAAACGCAACTGGCCTAAAACTCTAGAAGATATCTTACACAAATCACATATCTACATCCTACATCACAAATCACATACTCATCGGAGACGTCGCCGTGGGGAGAATACTGGTCGATACCGGCAGCTCGGTAAACATAATATTTAGAGAAACACTATGGAACATGGATTTCCCGGACTCCCAAATCAAACCGAACATCGAACCACTCACCAGGTTCTCAGGAGAATAAACCATGACCGCGGGAACGGTCAAGCTTCCCATCTATGTCGGCGGAATTGTGAAGATGACCAAATTTTTGGTCTTGGAAAAACCTGCTATCTACAACGTCATACTCGGGACACCATGGATATACGCGATGAAGGCCGTCGTCTCGACCTACCATCAGTGTCTGAAATTCCCAACACCGTCCGGAGTCTTTACCCTCAAAGACGATCATGTAATGTCTCGAACATGCTACGTCAACGAATGCAAATTAAGAACGACATCCCAAACATGCGTCATCAGCACAAATAAAACTTTGACCGATCAACTGAGTGAGCGTACCGACCCCGATTTGCTTAGACGAGAGACAATCGTTCAAGTCAACATCGACGAACTCAACCCTGAAAGATGCATTGGAATAGGAGCCGAACTAGATGAGGAAACCAAGAGCGATTTAATCTGCTTCCTCAAAAGAAACGTGTCAACGTTTGCTTGGTCGATCAAAGATATGCCCGGAATCAACCCAAAAATCATGAGTTACGAACTCAATATCGATCCGACCTTCAAACCTATCAAGCAAAAACAACGCAAGCTCAGTCCGGAGAAATCCCAAGCCGTTAACGACGAAGTCGAACGACTACTCAGCGCATGATCAATCACGGAGGTCAGGTATCCGGACTGGTTAGCTATTTCGGTCGTCGTGAAAAAGAAGAACGAAAAATGGAGAATTTGTGTTGACTTCACCGAACTCAATAAAGCTTGCCCGAAAGATAGCTTCCCGCTTCCACATATCGACAGACTAGTTGAAGCGACGGCCGGGAACGAACTACTATCCTTCATGGACGCTTTCTCGGGCTACAACCAAATACTTATGCATCCCGACGATTGAGAAAAGACGTCCTTCATCACCGACCGCGGCATCTATTGGTACAAAGTCATGCCATTCGGCCTAAAGAATGCTGGAGCAACTTACCAAAGACTCGTGAATCGCATGTTCGCTAGCCAGCTCGGCAAGACTATGAAAGTGTACATCGGCGACATGCTCGTTAAATCTCTTATCGCCAAAGATCATATCCATCATCTCAACACGTGTTTCGAAATACTCAACGAGTACGACATGAAGCTCAACCCCACCAAGTGCACGTTCGGTGTGACATCTGGAGAATTCCTCGGTTATATCGTCACTCAGAGGGGAATCGAAACCAACCCCAAGCAGATCTCGGCAATCTTCGGCCTTCCGTCCCCAACAACGAAACGAGAATTACAGCAATTAACTGGCCGTATCGCCGCACTTAACCGCTTCATCTCTCGATCAACCGACAAATGTCTGCCTTTCTACCAACTGCTCTGTGGGAACAAACATCTGGAATGGGACGTTAGATGCGAGGAAGCATTCAAGCAGCTTAAGGAGTACCTGTCAACTCCCCCGATCTTGGCCAAACCTGAAGACGGTGAAACTCTTTACCTATACATCGCAGTTTCCATCTCGGCAGTCAGCGGGGTCCTCGTTTGAGAAGACCGAGGTGAACAGAAACCTATTTTCTACATCAGCAAGTCATTAGACGGTGGCGAGACTCGATACCTCACGCTCGAAAAACTCGCTCTCGCCGCTGTTACCGCAACTTGGAAACTTCGTCCATATTTCCAGTCACATTCGATCACCGTCCTCACCGATCAACCTCTGCGGACAATCTTACATAGTCCAAGCCAATCCGGTAGACTCGCCAAATAGGCAATCGAACTAAGTGAGTACGACATTGACTATAACAACCGAACAAGTATAAAATCCCAAGTCCTAGCCGACTTCATCATCGAATTGCCGCTAGAGTTCATCAATGTCGATACCACGGCTACCGAACAGTGCATCCTTCACATGGACGGCTCATCGTCCCATCGCGGGTCAGGAATAGGCATCCGCCTTCAATCCCCAACTGGAGAAATCTTGGAACAATCATTCCGACTGGAGTCTAACGCATCGAACAATGAAGCCGAATACAAGGCATTACTTGCCGGACTGCGTTTGGGTACGGCCATCAGAGCAAATCGCATACATGCATACTGCGATTCCCAACTCATTGCGAGCCAATACATCGGAGAGTACGACGCAAAGAACGAACGAATGGATGCATACCTAAAACTCGTAAAGGAGCTCGCTACCGAATTCGAAACATTCGACCTTACCAAAATCCCACGAGGAGAAAACGCCCCAGCCGACGCACTCGCCGCTCTAGCTTCCNAACCTTATTGATTCACTTAGATTAGAACGTTTATGTATTTCTAGTGCATTAATCTTAACCCTTTTTGATTGATATCTCAAGTGCTGCAATGACATGAGTACACTTGGGTAATTGAAGTGGGAATTATCCTGTATCAGAAGTTACGTGGAGCTACTTTCAACTATCCCACCTATGACAAAGAGCGCTATGCCTTGGTAAGATCATTGGAAACGTGGCAGCATTATCTCCTGGCCAAAGAGTTTGTAATTCACACCGAGACCTTGAAGCATCTACGAGGTCAGACAACACTCAAATGGAGACACGCAAGATGGCTGAAGTTTATAGAGACTTTTCCTTACATCATCAAATACAAAAAGGGAAAGGAAAACATTGTAGCATATGCACTCTCAAGGCGTTATACACTCATCACGACCATGGAAGCAAAGGTTATGGGCTTTGAGCACATTAAAGATCAGTATGAAGCGGATCAAGACTTTAGAGAGATCTTTCAAGCCAGCAGCAAGGCAGCCTTTGGTTCGTTTCACCAACATGATGGGTTCTTATTCAGAGATAAGAGGTTGTGCATACCCCAAGGCTCTATGAGAGAGCTATTGATCCAAGAATCACATGGAGGAGGTCTTATGGGTCACTTCGGAGTGGATAAGACACGGAGCATACTGGTGGAGCATTTCTTCTGGCCGCACCTCAAGAGAGATGTAGAGCGGTTCTGCTCCAAATGCATTACTTGTCCAAAAGCCAAATCCATGTCACATCCCTATGGTCTCTACACTCCTTTACCGATTCCTAACCTACCATGGGTAGATCTTTCTATGGATTTTGTTTTAGGCTTGCCAAAGATCATGAACAAAGATTCATTATTCGTGGTGGTTGACCGGTTTTTGAAAATGGCGCATTTCATCCCCTGCTCAAAGACGAATGACGCCACACAAACCGCATACTTGTTCTTCAAAGAAGTAGTGCGCTTACATGGTCTGCCTCGTTCCATAGTATCATATCGTGATACAAAGTTCTTGAGCCACTTCTGGAGAACGCTATGGAGAAAGCTTGAAACGAAGTTGCTGTTCTCAACCACATGTCACCCCCAAACAGATGGTCAGACTGAGGTTGTAAACCGCACTCTCTCCACCCTTTTGAGGGCAATAGTTGGTAAAAATTTAAAGAATTGGCTAGATTGTCTTCCCTTTATTGAATTTTCTTATAATCGTGCTACTCACTCTGCCACAAAATTTTGTCCATTTGAAGTTTCCTACGGGTTTAAGCCTCTCACGCCTCTAGATCTTTCACCATTGCCACCATTAGAGTATGCAAATCAAGACGGTGAGAGCAAGGCGGAGTTGGTTCGAAACCTGCACCAAACAGTCAAAGAAAACATTGAGAAGAAAACAATACAATACAAGAAGCAAGCTGATAAAGGAAGAAAAGAGCTCACCTTCAAACCAGGAGATTGGGTCTGGTTACACATGAGGCCGAAAAGATTTCCCAATCAACGGAAATCTAAGTTTGCACCACGAGGAGATGGACCATTCAAAGTGCCCGAGCGTATCAACAACAATGCTTACCGACTCGAGCTACCAGGTGAGTTTAACATATCCTCTAGCTTCAACATTTCTGACTTGGCTCCTTTTCACGCAGATGAACAAGTTCCGAGGTCAGAACCTTCTCAAGAGAGAGGGAATGATGAGGACACAAGCTCGGAGCAGCTTAAAGACATCCATATTCCCACCATGTACGAGCCACCACGAACTAGATCAGGCACAAGAATCATAAGGGAAGAATTCAATGAAGCAGTGGAGACTTTGATGATGCAAGAAGACAACATGAGCCGAGCCTTAGAGAGCATCAAGACGGAGGCAACAAGCCCAAGCATGGATCAAGAAGAGTGGCCTCTTCTAAAGACAAGCCTCGGCCCATCCATACTCATCATCTCGCCAACACCAAACGACATCACCTAAGCCAGAGACACGTGATCATCAAGGGACTTTCCTTATTCATGTATGGTTTCAATTTGACTTTAAAATAACGAGTTGTTTTTGTTTCTTTTGCAGGTTTTATTCTTTAGTCCTTGAAGTTGTTTTTCACCTAGACAACAAACTAACAACAAATAGAAGTAAGACGACAAACAGACAAACAAGCATGTGAAAGAATAGTTAAGAACGTGCATATAAAGTTGCGCATTCTCTCTAAAGAAAAATCAAAAAGTAGATCTAGATCTTGAAATCTTCAGATCTTCTTGCCTTTGAGAGGCGATCTCTCCCAATTCTCTAGCCGCCGCCTTCTCTCTTTCCCCGATTTGTTTCTTCGGTGGCCAGCACACCTCGCCTTCGCCGGGGAGGCCCTCGTCCTCTTCGGTGTTTGATTTCCTCGGGTGATGCGTCGGTTGGGCTTTGGTGGTCCTGCGCGGAGGCTCGAATCGAGGGAGGTGTGTGGCTTCTCGGCTAATCTCTCGGTTAGACCTCCGGTTGAAGATCCGGTGGCGCACGGTGTCGGATCCTTTTGGATCTTTGTGTGGCCGCCGCGTTTTCTCTCATGGTGATGTGGTTAGGCGGGTTTCTCGATGGCGCGTGGTGTGAGATCTTAGAGGACAGATCTCGGCGTGTTGCTATCTATTCTGGCTTTTCCTCACCATCATGGGCATACCGGAGCTGTGGCAACATTCGGCGTGATCTCAAGGTCAGTACGCATCGGTGACATTTTCAAGGCGGTGGATTTCCTATTGGTTCGGAGCGAGTGAGACTCGCCGTGTTGAGCCGGCGTTCAGAGCTCTTGTTCGGTGTGGCGTATGCTCGGCTATCATCAGGTTTTCGACCCCGGTGGCTCCTTGTCTAGTCGTTGATGGGTTTGTTTGCTTTTTTTTCTCGTCGGCTTAAGTGTTTCCTTGGTGTGGTTAGATTGAGGTTTCTTTTAGTTCGGTTTTGTGTCTCGTTTTTTTCGATTTCAGAGGAGGTAGTAAGGCTGTTGAGCTGTAAAGCTACTAGGTTATGTGCTACCGACATCGGGGAAGTATCTTGGTAGTGTGAGCTAGCTAGTCTTTGTTTGATAGCTAGTGTAGTCATGTCTTAGTGCCGGATCTTTGTTTGTTAGTTGAGCGTCGAACCTTAGACGTTGAGGACTATCTTTGTTCGGACCTTCTCCGACTCCTTAGAGGAAAGGCTATTTTTCGGGCTGCCGGATGAAACAGCCTTTGATATGCAAGGCGGGTGGTTTCATGATCCGTTCTATTGTTTCCCCTTTCGACCCTATCTCTGTCTCATCTCCCTCGAGTTTTCAAGCTTTTTATCGCTACTCAATACTTGTTTGCTTCACAGCTTCGGTGTCGATTTAGTACCGATTGAATTTGCTTCCATGTTTTTTTCTCTTTTTTTGCCATGGGACCAAGCTTTCAGGTCGATCTTTTTGTTTACGCAATTTGTAACACCTGAATTTTTTTCATTTTCAATGAAATATTTACAATTTTGCAACAAAAAAAAGGCGACAAACAAACACCGAAAAAAATATCACAATCTAAAAAAACAGATCATAAACATCAAATAAGTAAACCATTAGATCAAGACATACGCTAAAAGCAATTAAAACAATCGCATAGAGACTAAACCAGAACGCTGCAAAACGAAACATGCAAACCCTTAAACGTGATACACAAGGAACTTATACCTCGAAAAAGAAGTAACGTATGCACACATCGACCAAATATCAAAAGAGATAGACCCACCTACGCGGCCAAAAAATCAAAATTATTCGATCAATTAACTACGAAGAACAACTAACAGCACACAAAACCAAGTTAAGAGGCAAGCTTGAAAAAAAAAACTACACAAAAGAGGGTAAGCATTAAAAAAATCTCCAACAAAGTAGAAACAAAGCCAATGTCGGTATCGGAATGCCCTAACGTATGCGGAAAAAGATATATGTATAGCCACAAAACCCATCTAGGATCTCTCCCATATATTTTTCTACAAATAACATCAAATAATATATAACACAACCAACCGGACATATCGACGATTAAATTTAACAAAATATCTTAAATTAACTCAAACGACTGCCGTTTAGCTCTTCTAGGATTTTTCCAAGTATATGGGCCATAAAACCCAGCGATATTGGTTGGGATATAGCCCAAATGGAAACAAAAATAACAAATGACCTAACAAACAAAAAAATTCATTAAGGGTAGGTTCGTAATTTCTTAGAAACCTCTCGCTAATGCCGGTTAAAAGACATTAACCGTTTTTTTAACAAAAAACCGATTAAAAGGGCATTAACCGATTTTTAACGAGGGACATGAGAATAATTAGCCATGTTGAGAGTGAATGTGATGCAGCGAAATATTTGGAATTATTCCAAATATCTTTATTATCTATTTTATTATTTAGACAATTTTCTTTTATTGTTTTAGGGTTTTTTTAGTATTTTGAATTTATTATAAATAAGTCGTTTATGACTAAAGTTGTATTCAGTTTTTTGAAGTTTAATAAAATAGAGAGATTCTCTTATTCCTTGTTCTTGATTCGATTAACTTCATTAAAACAGGAAGCCGGTCTCGAGCGATTTTTCGAATCCCTTGATTGAGTGAAGCAGGTCCCAAGCGAGGATTTTATCGAATCTCTTAGTTGAGCTGACAGGTCTCTAGAGATTCTATCGAATCCCTAGATTGAGCTGATTATCACGTTCGTACGCTGCGCCAGGTTGGTATCAGAGCCATCACTTTGGTTTCTTAATCAAAGTGTTCGTAAGCTGCGCGAGGTTGGTATCAGAGCCATCACTTTGGTTTCTTAATCAAAGTTCTGTTTCCATACACCATGTTACTCGAAGGTTTGTATTATTTCACGAATGCATATCAGTTTGTTCCATCAAAAGTTTTGTGTGAAGATTTCAGATAAATTATTGGAGATCCAATCTTCGATGTCTATGATGAAGAAGGTTATATTAAAAAAGAAGATGAAGTGTTATTCAGTGTCAAGATAAGAAAAAACGTGAGTCTTATTAAAAAATTTCATCAAAGTGTCTTAATTCCATCAGAAGAAAGCCATGATGTCTCCCAAAAAATCAACAGACAAATAAAAGATGCGTGCGAGGACGGCGTGAAGAAAAAGAGCCTAAGGATTTCAAATCTGGAAGATAACGTGGAGCATATAAGCAAAAAAGTCCAACTCATTAAATGGCGTCTTGTTGATCACTATTGGACGAGCAAAATCCTTGAAGTGGAACAAATTAATGTTCTATTTTTAGGGAATATTATCAATGGAAAACGAGAAGGAAACAAATAAAAAAAAATGAAGAAGAATATGAGATCGTTCAAGATTCGAGGACGAATCTTTTCAGTCGTCGGAGAGACTGATGCAGCAAAATATTTGGAAATATTTCAAATATCTTTATTATCTATTTTATTGTTTTAGGGTTTTTCTAGTATTTTGAATTTATTATAAATAAGTCGTTTAGGCCTAAAGTTGTATTCAGTTTTTTGAAGTTTAATAAAATAGAGAGATTCTCTTATTCCTTGTTCTTGATTCGATTAACTTCATCAAAACAGGAAGCCGGTCTCAAGCGATTTTTCAAATTCCTTAATTGAGCGAAGCAAGTCCCAAACGAGGATTCTATCGAATCCCTTGGTTGAGCTGACAGGTCTCTAGAGATTCTATCGAATCCCTAGATTGAGCTGATTATCACGTTCGTACGCTGCGCTAGAATGAGAAGCCTCCAAAGCTAAAAATCACATCGTGTTTAATATATATGATATCTAACGAATAGTTGCACTTCCATAAAGTATGATAATATAATAGCCTTATAGAATCCTCTTACGGATTGACCAAAATTATACCTTGTAGCCTTATACGCTGCAAAGAAGCGCTGATACATAATAAAGAAAGCACTCATATCAATCCGTAAGAGGATTCTATAAGGCTATTCGGAGAGTGATTGTAGTTGATGGAACGTTGTTAAAGAGCAAATACAAAGGAGTTATGTTTGTTGCTACAGCCGTAGACGGTAACTCTAATTTGTATCCAATTGCGTTTGGGATTGCTGATTCAGAGAGCGATCTTTCTTGGGAGTGGTTTTTCATGCAACTTAAGGTCGTTATAGCGGATGAGCAAGGGTTGGCTTTTGTTTAAGATAGACATGTTTCAATTGCTAAATCACTTGGGAAAGTATACCCGTTTGCTAGACATGGAATTTGCATCCACCATTTGTTGACTAATGTGGTTACATATTTCAAGACAAAGGGTTTAGCGGCCTTGGTTGAAAGAGCTTCAAAAGCGTATAGGGTTGCTGATTTTGAGAAACTTTTCAACCAAATTGGCAGGAGTAGTCCGCTAATTGGAAAATATCTAGAGGACATTGATGTGACAAAATGGGCTCGTTGTCTATTTCCAGGATTCAGGTTCGACATTAGAACGACAAACCCAGCTGAATCGATAAATTCAGCACTGAGATCACCTAGAGAGTTTCCTATAATTCATTTGTTGGACAGTATCAGAGAAGTGTTAAGGTTTTATGAGCGTAGAGCATTAAGTGCAAATCACAAGCACCCTTTAATCGCTGAGGTGGAGAATAAGATTGACAGAAGGATACAAAAAGATAAAACATTGGTTTCTTATCCAGTTACGATCAACAGATTTCAGGTTAAAGGCGACAGGTTCGACTGCGTTGTCGACTTGGAAAGAAAAACGTGTTCATGTGGAAAGTTTGATTTAGGAAAAATTCCTTGTAGGCATGCCATTAAAGCAGCCTTTTCTATGAGCAAGCAGCTAGAACCACTCGTCGATGAATTGTATAGCACTGCTGCATGGAGAACGGCCTATGAGGAAAGCATTAATCCGATATCAGTTCCTGAAGATGAATGGTGTGTCCCGCAAAATGTTGAAGATGCCAAAGTTCTACATCCCGATACGAAAAGCACCCGGTAGACGAAAAAAACAAAGATACGAAACTGTTGAAGACAAGCTTAGATCGTCTCAAGGATCACAAGGGTCCAAACACCACAAATGCAGTCGTTGTGGTAATGGAGGTCATAACAGAGCGACATGTAAGCATCCAATGTAGTGAAGGTTAATTTGCTGGAAAAACTCAAGGCTCGTAAATACAAGTTTGATTGTTCTGAGACAAACTGTTTTTTTTATATTTAAACCATATTAAGTTTCGTTACTTTTAATTCATTGAGCAATTTCATTGATCAAAGACAAGTCTAATCCAAGCAAGTGACACTCGATGTACTTGAGCGCATACACTCCGCAATCACAGCTTGATTTATTGAGTCCACGCTGGACCGATGCATTTATGATAGTGTATTGAGTCACATTTAGTTGTCTCCCATCAGACGTTGACTGAACTACCTTCACTATACGAGGGATTAAGACTGCGAAAGGTTCGACGTTTCTCCTGTTGTCGTTACCTGAACAATCAAAGACTTCAATTGTCCTATGAATGAAGTTTACGCACAATGAAATCCAATGATTACCATTCACAAATAGTGTAATGTATATGCGGTCGACATCTATAGCCCATAGTTGCATAGTCTTTCCATGAGAAGGAAGTTCTCCCTTGCCGTAAGCTAAGATTATATCACTGAACTTGTACTTTCGACGGTCTTTCAAAAACTTATTGAATTCGTTTTTGATTTGCACACTAAACAAACAATTCATAAAAGCAACTCGAGCTAGCTTCCATCGACCTAAAGTTGTATTCTCTCGAAATACGTACATAATAGCATCCATATCCTGAATTTTTGTTGGTTATTAAACATTCGCTTTGCTAACACATTTGTTCGGATTAAGATGTAATTTAAAACTGACCTCGTTGCCAAGCCATTCTCTCGGTCCAATGACTCGCTTAAGTAATTCTTGGTTAATAGTAGATGGACCTATCTTGAAGTTCCTGGAACCATAAATTTATGAGAATTAAATAACAAGTGAAGTTAAATAACGAGTGTACCTATTTTTATAACGTAATTGAATTACTTACTCGTTCTTCTTAGACCAATCCATTAGTTTGTTGAAAGAATTTTCGGAAACGAACACCAACCGATCGTCTTTTCTGTATCGGTAAAGAGTTTTCTTGTCAGTTCGTCACCTACAGAAGGAGTACGCATTTCTAGACTTTCAATGTTAACTGGTCGCATCAAAACTTCTTCGACAAGTGAAGTCTTTAAGGTCGAGAAATGATTGTTTTCTTGAGACTCCCATGTAGGAAACCCGGTTACCACTGAATCTTGAGATAGTTGTCCCATGGTTTTTTGTAGGTACTCTTGAGTACTCATATTAAGGTCTATATCAAATGCTTGATCGAAAAGTAGATCATCTACATGCATATAGTCGTCACATGACTTGTCAGTCTGTTAATATCAAAACAATTCGCACCATAAACAGCAGAATCATGCATAACACAAAATCAGAATTACTTAATATTTTAAAAAGTACAAAGATTTCACCTCATAAAATTACGTTCACCATAAACATAGACAACATACATGTCACAAGCTTACACGTTCTTAATAACAAAGACAACATACATGTGACAAGCTTACACGTTCAGAATAATCAAAAACAACATACACATTTTTTAATTATACAATTCAACGAGCAGAGCTTCTTGTCTTACTTACCCTAGGTTTCAGTGTTGCGGATGGCTCTGTGTTTTTTGTATTTCCAGCGACAAAGATAGAATCCTTGAGTGCTGACAAATCGTTCTCTATTTTTCCTATACGCTCATCAAACTTCTTCACAAGCTTTTCCTCTAAGCTAGAGAAAGAGTTAAGAAACATTTGTTCAATGAAGGACTTTGTGTCTTCATCAAGACATCCTTGTCTTGCTGCTGCTCGCTCACATAGAATCTTTTTCTTGCGTTTTTCAGCACCATGGTCGGGTAATTTTTTCTTACCCCTTCTCGAACCAGAAGGGGCAGAAACAGGGATGCCATCTTCACAAGGAGCTTCAAAATCAAGGACGGGATCATGAAAATCTGTAGGAAAATCATGATCATCTTGAAGATTCTCATTATCCACTTCCACTCCACCCTGCTCGACAAACTCAGTAGACTCAACAAATTCTAACAATTCCCAAAGATGGTCACCAAAATAAATCCATGCCCTGATCTTAGCAGTCATATTATCAACTATATCATCTACATTTTCATCATCCCTTAAGAAATTAGCTGACTCGAATACATCAAAATTTCCTGTAGCAGAGATATATGAATATAGAGTGTCCTGCAATAACGTAACATAACATCACTTAGCCTAGATTTATGTTCAGTTGAACTTCTACAATTCATGATCTCACTATGATGATAAATGGGGAAATAAACAATTCTAATGCTATGTCGAATTTTAAATTTCAACTCACATTGATTCTGAATGTGTTCTCCAGCTGAATAATGTCTTTGTATGATATTTTTCCAGCTCCCCTCCAATTCGAACATCGTGGAGCTTTTGTCAAGTCATTATTCAGTTTTTCTACCAACAAAGCTTCAACCACTGGAATTGCTTCCATAAGCCAAATTTAAAACGCATACGAGAAGCCGTCCAAAACATAGCTCGGATTCTTCAGTTTAGCTCGCGTCTGAATTATAGAACTAACTAGTAGGTCAAAAGCTTTAAGTCCCCATGGATAAGTCTGAACCTTCCCGATATCCATTACTAACTCGATGTATTCATGTGGGATTTCTTTGTTCTCACTTTGCGCCATAATCACACCAGCTATTACAGAGACATACACAAGTCTGATTCTGTCCACCTGATTCCAGTTTTCAACACTACCTAGAACATTCCCAAGTAGGTTCTTCATGGTAATCTTTCTCTTCCTATTGAGCAATTTGCTCCAAAACCCTTTATCATCCTTCCATTTCGCTAAATTGCTGACCTCATTATCATCTTTGTACTTCAGCCCTGTAACTGCATAGAACTCTTGCATCGAAAATCTGAGTGGCCTCCCTCCAAACACGAACCAAAGCTCATGTTTTTGTTAGTAACCAACTCCCTACATAAGATACTGTGAATCAACCTCGCTGAATATCCTAGATCGTTTTCATGGATTGCCAAAACATGTGAGAAGACTGAATTTGTCTTTACTTCTTCGTACTCTTCTGGAAGAAATTTCTCCAATATGCTCAGATTAGACCTTTTGCAGTTGTTGTTAATTTTCTCCACTTCTGGTTCATGACCTGCTTTAAACATACGTTTCGGGAACTCGTCTTCCATGTCTACAAAACATAAAACATCAAAATATTAGATTGTAGCATATCAATCAAAACATCAAAACCTAAGTTCAAACCAAACACCGTTAAACTTATAGTTACTCTAAAAAATCCCTAAATTTGACGAAATCCCCAATTTTCATGATCCGTGTTTTGAAAAGCAAAACATTAGAATTTCCATGAGCGCAAAGGAAAAAGCGATAGAAGCCGAAGGTCTGAGACGTAAACCCAGATTGAGAAGCGTTGTCCCTCAAGTCAAAATTGACTAAGATTCCCTAGATCGATAAATCTGATTCAACCATAAACAAAGGAGCAATGCTAAGACGGCGGGGAAAGAGAAAAAGACTTACGATTTCGAGGCGGAGACGGTGGAGGAAGGCTGGAGATGACGAGGAGGGCGACGAGGAGAGGACGATGGCGGAGATGACGAGGAGAAGGTCTTTATTTTTTGGTCGTGAATGTTATGATTTACCTACCTTTTTTTTTACATCATATTTACCAGTTTTTTGTATATTATCGTTTCTTTTCTTTTAAATTTTTAAAAGTTAACAAAAAATATTAAAAATATTATGTAAGGTTAATTTAGGATTTTAATTAATATAAGTCCTAATAGGACAATGTTTAATGAGGAAGTCATATTAGGACAATGTGTGAGTTAAAGTATCCTTTATTTTCAATTTTCCCAATATTTTTTCTTACGTTTTTGGAAATTATCGAAAATTTGTATTTTTTTAAATATATTTATTTTCCGTTTTAATAATTAAATTGGTATTAAAAACAATTTTTAAAAACAAATTAGATATTAAAATATATGATTTTAGGGGTAGTTTTGTCAAAATTGTGCCTACAAAATTAAAGGTGTAGATGGAGTGTACAAAAAGTATCATTTATTTCCAATTTTCCCATATCTTTGAATATACAAAATGAAAACAAATCATACCTCATTTTCAACAAAATAAATAATAAAAATATTTATCCCGCGCTATAGCGGGTCAAAACCTAGTATATATATATATATATATGGTCTCTTTTCGGTTTATCAAATTTGGTGCATTAACAATTGCTTAGGGAGTTATAGAATGGTTGAATGCGGAATAATTTAAAGTGAATCCATATAAATGAGTGATTTTGTTATAGTAATGTAGATATTTTTTTTTTTTTTTAAATGGAATTTTAGTGAATTCCATGAAAATAATTGTTAAAATTCTCGGATTTTTAGATACTGTCTCATCGCCTTTTCCCGGATGCCAAGTACTCGATTTGGGTGGACTCGAAGTCCCAGTTTCGAAGGGACCCTCTGGGTGTATTAGATGCTCTACTATGGCGAACATACTCGGTGCTTGCGATTTCAGAACATGGAGCTCGAAGTAGGGCGTCTATGACGAGGCAAAAGCTGTCGTCAAGAAACACAAAGCTACACCCGAAGAAGTCGAAGTGCAGATAAATCAGTACCGGCATGACAAATTACCGGAAGATAAAAGATTCAACGGGAAAAAGGGTAAATTCTTTTTATGTGATCTCTGTTGCAGCAAAACTTTTGAGGATGAAGTTTGTGACAACAAGTAGTGTTTTTTTCTTTGTGTTTCAATTTGCAGCTTTGTCTGAAGCCTCTGTGATTGTGAGGGAACACACTCCATTGACGAATCTTTTCATGTGCCTCTGGTTCAATGAAGTGGTCCGCTACACGCCGCGTGATCAATTGAGCTTCCCATACGTTTTTTGGCGATTGAAAGTTCTCAAGAACATCAACATGTTCCCTGTGTGTACACGTAAAGACCTCGTCAATAGCATAGGCCATGTACGCAAGGCAAAACCGTTAGTTTAGTCTTTAAATTTGCCCTAACCTTCCAATTCATTTTATAATCATTTTTTTTGTGTGTTAGTGGATATAGAATCTGAACCGATATTTTCCAAACCGAAAGCGAACTACAATTCATCTCGGTGACAGTAACAACCTGAACCAAAATTAAACCAGAATATATGTTTAGTGGTTTATGTAGTCTTAATTATAACCCGGGTGTGTATTGTAATCATGAGCTATCTATCATCGGGTTCAAGTGGAACATCAAATGAAAGAACTCAACGAGATAGAACTATAGTCTATGCGTATGTCTTAGCTTCGTTTCATGATGTCTTAGCAATGTCCCTTTCATTTGTAGCCTAAAAATGTGGTAGAAAAGGAAGAAACATTGGTGGTTTGATATCACGAAAGTGAAAGTTTACATGGGATTTGCAAAATGGACCGAGACTTCAACACTAAAAACAACGGTCTCTGCGAACCATAGGCTCATGATCTTGGCGTCGAAATAGGAACTCAAATTAATTACGCTAAAACATATATTCATTAGATCATATTTACAACACTTTTCGAACCAAAAAAAAAACTAACAACAACACATATACTACATAATGATACAAAATGTATGCTTTTAACCACTTGCACGATTAGGACAAATGTTTTAGCTCAAAATAAAAAACATAAACCAGCCACATGAATCATTTCTAGCTCTTAAATAGTAAAATGTTTTGGAATTTAAGGAGTTAAATTCAAACAACAAACCTCAAAAGGTGCAAATTTGTTTAGTTATCCAGCTAAAAAAGCATGAACTAGCCACATAAAATCGTCTATGAAAGTGAACAGCTACCTATATACTACATTTACAATATGTATATATACCAGAATATATTTAAATTTTTTTAGTATTTGTGATTTATTTTTCTGTTTTTAACGGATATTAAATTTTAATATTTGCTTTGTTTTATAGAATTACGGTTATTCCGATTTTTCAGATCAAAATCGATTTAATGGATATTTTACCTAACCTTAAATGCATAAAAATGCTTGAAAAGAGAAATCTTAGGTTGAAGATACTATGGTAAATAAAGAGTCCCTTTGCCAAAAGTATTTGATTGAGCATGAGAGGTTTTGTTCACAATTTTTCTAGGGTTAATTAGATGCTTGGTTTGGATTTAGGGTCTAGAGAATAAATCGGGAATTTATTGTGGATTAAATCGAAAATTAGTCTTTTGTAATTTTTACATTTAAATTATTTATGTATTAAAGAAGGAGCAAGTGGATCAATGGATCAATGGTTGCTATATCTCTGCTGCCATCTTACCGGTGTCGAGTTCGATTCCACATGCCCTCTATATGTGGGGGTATTTGGCTATTGGACCGGCCTGTTGTGACCCAAAATGATGACAAAAAAATATATATTTATGTATTAAACTTGGAAAAATATTTCAATAAAATGATATTTTAAGAGAAATATTCTAAAATAGCATAAAATTTATTTATTTTTCCAAAATTAGCATTTAAAATTTAAAATTCTGAAAATAGCACAAATAATTATATAAAAAAATATTTGTTTATCCATAATAAATTTAAAATAAAATAAAATATTATGTTTGAGTTCAATGTTTCTAATTTAGGGTTTAGTTTTTTCCTATTATGAAATAATTTTAGGTTATTTTAATATTAAATTTCTGCTAATATTGTCAAAATTTGGGATACTATTGTTATTTTTAATTAGTGATACTAAGTTTGAAACACAAGTTTAAAAGTGTGTTATTTTAGTCAATTGCCCATATTTTAACTCATTATAATGAAAATCAGATGACAAAAAAAAAATCTTTAGTTGGCAGAGGTTGCCTTTTTTCAATTTTAAAATAAGGGTAAAATAGTAAATTTTTGAAACCAAAGCCTTTAGGCTTCGTCTTCTTCGTGCCTAGTGATGTTAATATGGGCTTTAAGCTTGCAGACTTATATGAGCCCGTCATAAAATTGTGAACCCAGACCAGTGTAATAATTTGCATATATATATATTCGGCATACCCGTTTAGATCCGTTTATAAAACGGGCATGCCCGTGAAATAAACGGTACCCGTTTATGTTTTTTTTTTTTTTTAATTAACTGAATTAAAAAAGACTTCAGACGAAAAAAAGAAAGAAAGATCGACTCACCTCTCACGAAGTCACGATTAAGATCGCCGTTCTCTAGGGCTCCGATTGTCTTTGAGCTCTTCTTCTTCGAGCTCCGATTGTCTTCTTCTTCTCTTCTTCGAGCTCTCTCTCTCTCTCTCAATCTCCTTCTCTCTCTCTCTCAATCTCTTTCTCTCTCCGACTTGAAACTCCGACTTGAAACTCGACAGTGGGACGTTTGGCGACGTTGAAGCCGGAGTGGAGTGATTTCGAGGGGACGATACGATTCTCCCTGAACAGCTTCGTCACTCACCAACCCATTTGACTCTCGCATTCAAATCGAGTATGTAAGTGAAAATTAGGAACATGGTTTTGAGTTTTGACCTTCGCATTGACGATTTTGTGCGCGTCTTCTTTGAAACAAAGTTTCAAGCTTTAGCTGCTTGTTGTCTTATTTGATTCCTGGTTTTTGGCTTCTTGTTCTTCAGTTGGTTTTTGTTCCTGTTCTTCGTGAAGGCACACTGAACTTGATATCTTCATCCTCTGAATTTGATATCTTCATCCTCTGAATTTGAATTTGTAGCAGTGAGAGTAAGTTATATGGCTTGTTTTGAGTTTATTATGCTAATGACTCTATCTCTAGCGCTTATGGTTTTGCTTTGATAAAATCAAAATCTAGGTTGTTTTTTTCGATGAAGCATAGTTTGAATTTAGTAGCACTAGATTCTACAGTTTCTTATGTAGCACTGGATTCTCTAAATTGTTTGAATTTAGTAGGCGGGTCTGGTTTTCAGAACTTTTAGCTTCTTCATTTTACTTTTTTACAGTAAAGTTTCGGTTGGTTCAGTATTGGAGTCGATTGGTATAGGTATCGTGCCTCTCTTCCCTGTTACCTCCTCCATATATACCGATTTGGATTCCGATTTATCACGTTTTGCAGCGATTTTCGCCGATTAACCGTGGAATAGTCAGATTGATAGGAAAACAATTTATGTCCGCCGCAGTTATCTCGGAAACGTAACTCTGCAACAGAAATCCACCGCCGGAAAATAAATTTTTCTTTTCCTCTCTTTTCTCTTGTTACTCTAATTGAGTACCAGTCTTGTGTGTAGAAGATGATACGATCCACTAAGCCTTGTGTGTTTAAACGCTGAATCTAATTGCCCCACAGAACCAAGCAATTAGTATTGTAACAATCTTCTCCTTTTGAATTTAGCCAATGACTACTATATTTCTAGCACGACGTTTGGTCACTAGATGCTTCTCCTCCTCCTCCTCGGTTTCTTCCCGTCCTCTGCACGTCTGCATCGTTGGTAGTGGACCTGCTGGTTTCTATACTGCCGCTAAGGTTATTCTTCTCTCTTTGATTCTTTTTCACAGTTACGTTTTGCACTTTGGTGAAATATGTATATATTGCAACTTTGTTTTGATAGCTTCAAAAACATACATATTGAAGTTTGAGTCAATATGTATATGCTTATGCACAGATTGAGATGCGGTGAATGTTAATTTTGTTTCCATTGTTCGTGATTGGAATAATATCAAAAATTCTTCTTGTGATTTGATGGATGGTAATCTCAGTTATTGAAGGCACATGAACGAGCATTCGTAGATATAATTGATCGATTACCTACACCTTTTGGACTTGTTCGGTCCGGTGTTGCGCCTGATCATCCTGAAACTAAGGTACTACTGTAGATTCCGATATCTGTGTAGTTTTTCATGGCTTAATTTTCTTGTTTAGAGAGACTGAAAACATTGAGCTTGAGTTTCAACCACGATTCTTTCTTTTCTTTTTACAGATTGCCATTAACCAGTTCTCGCGCGTGGCGCAACACGAGCGTTGCGCTTTTTATGGGAATGTGAAGCTTGGTTCAGATTTATTGCTTTCTGAGCTGCGGGATATGTATCACGTGGTAAGTCTTCTTTAACTATGTTTCTTATGTGATGTTGATGAACAACTAAATAGTTCATTCTTTCGTTTGTATAAGTAGATAATACGTATCCAAGATTTGTAAAATGGCTAACCGATTATGCTGGCTCGGTTTATATCTCCAATTTAATCTCTCTACTTCATGGATTAGGCACAGATTTCATGCTTAGATTGGTTCAGTCCGTCATTAATGGCCTTGTAATCAGCTAAGGTTTATCTTCATATTTCCTCTAAATATGTAATTCCAGTTGTGGAATAAGATTAATAATAGTTTCTGGCTGTTCCCGAAACAGGTTTTATCTGTCTACTATTCTCACTATACTCTATGAGCCCTATTCTTTTTATTCTGCTTTGCGCTCATAAGTCATAACTTCTACATTCAGCAACAAGTTGATTGAGAACATTTATCAAAATAAACACAAAATCAATTGGTTAAATATATGAAGGTTATTTTGTCTATGTCTTCAACTTATTATTATAAGTATGGTCTGTTTAGGTTGTACTTGCATATGGTGCTGAAAGTGACAAAGAACTTGGCATTCCAGGTGAGGTATGCCCATTAAAAGTGTTTCATGTGTCGTGTTTAAGTAGGTTTTGACATAAGTTACTGGATTTTTGTTGCTTATACTTGTTGGGTAGCTATGCTGATGTATAAAGTTTGACTTACTTTGGTAGAGTTTGGGTGGTGTATACTCTGCAAGAGAATTCGTCTGGTGGTATAATGGTCATCCCGATTACAGCAGTTTGAAACCTGACTTGAAAATCTCTGACACAGCTGTTATTCTTGGCCAGGTACTCGGAGAGTCAGATAATTCTTTCTTTTGAACAATATACTGCTCCTTTGCAGTCATGCATTTGCAATATCCTTTAGCTGTATTGTATAATGAAATTTATTTGAAAAAGTCTCAAATTATGGTAGAAAATCCAGGTGCAGTGTTTTCCAGAACGGGAATATGTTTTGCATCTACATGTTAGCCTTTTTCATGTCTTATGTATTTTGCAACTGGGGAGCATATTTGTTGTTGGTTAGCTATCCTTACCACTGTAGCATGATTTACATATAGGTTTGACCAAATGTCTCCGAGTATATGCATTTCTCAGGACCCCTCTGACATATGAATCATTCAAATTTTAGGGTAATGTAGCTCTAGATGTTGCTCGGATTCTCTTAAGACCGACAACAGAATTGGCGTCAACTGATATTGCTAGACACGCTTTATCTGCGCTGGAAGAAAGTTCTATAAGGTCCACAATTGAACAAGTTAAATCCTGTTCCATTCCATCTTTCTTATAGTTGATAACCACATATAGTTCCTAATACAAAGTCGTAACGTGTACAGGAAGGTGTATCTTATCGGAAGACGGGGGCCAGTTCAAGCAGCATTGACTGCTAAAGAGCTTATAGAAGTTCTAGGTATGTTACAAATTTAAATTATATTGTGAGCTTTTGATTGTATTTTTGGATAGATCCAGAAAAAAAAAATGAGGAAATAACATAAGAACCAAATCGGGTGGGTGGGGTCTTGGATCACTAGAAACAATATATAACTATGCGATTTTGAGTGTGGTATGGGTGTGTGTTGCTGCTTTTGTGAGTGGAAATGATTTTCTGCATCATTCTATTTTCCAGCTTGTTCCCTAATATAAGGGGAAGTGTGGTTGCATGAAACAATATCTTTAATTTTAATTTGTATCAATTGGAGTTTACAGTACCTTGAATAAATGGGTTCGGAGATTTACCGGTTTCTCTAAGTTACATCAAAACTATATCTTAGGATAGAATCAGACCTTGGGTTATATTGTTTTTTCTTACATTTACTTAAAAGTATTTGCCTCTTACCTCTATCTTTTACTTTACCGTCTACTCTGTTTGGTCTGCTCCATATGGGACTGCTTTGGTGAATGTTTTGCCATTAATTAATTATACATTTTTTGGTAGTATATAAGACGTTGTATGGCAAAAAATTTACTCTTTCTTTGACCTTCTCAGGTTTTTGTGAGATAATAACATACTGCATGTCTCTATTTTTTCTTTGCAGACTTCCTATATATCTTCTGTTTATTATCTGCAATATCTTATTATGTTTTGTGTTGCTCATTGACGTTTGTTATTTTCCCATTGATATGAGTATAAATGCATCTCTTTATAATGCAGGGATTAAGAACTTGCACATTCGAATAAAGGAAACTGACTTGAGTGTAACTCCTGCTGATGAGGTACTTGTGTTACCGATTTTCAACTCTGTTTTTTGCATTTTAGAGAAACTGTAATATAACTTTTATGCCTACTTGCATTGGGATTCCACAAATTGGTTCGATCCTGCCCGTGTTTTGTCTTTGCTTCTGAAGAACAACAAATCCCTTTGTGCTACGTTATTTACCCGTATGATACTTTTTTTTTTTTTTTTCCAAAGGAAGAAATGAAAAACATTAGACCCAGGAAGAGGATCTATAAATTACTGTCAAATGCAGCAGCAGCAGGAACATCCGAAGCAGACCGTGATCAACGAGAGCTCCACTTTGTTTTCTTCCGCCAACCTGACCGGTTCTTAGAGTCAGATGAAAGGAAGGGCCATGTTTCCGGTGTAAACTTGGAAAAAACCATTCTTGAAAGTAAGAGTGCACCTCAAGGCGAAACTATTTTATCGTATGCTGGTTTCTTCATAACAGACTTGTGTAGAATTCTTAGCTCTGCTGTTTGAGACACTAAAAAAATGGATTGTGATATTGCTGAGGATACAATAGTGTAACACTTGATACATATCTCTCGGTACTTGTAGGTGTTGGAAGCGGAAAGCAAATTGCAGTTGGTACAGGAGAGTTTGAGGATCTTAACTGCAGGTAGGTAATATGCACTTTAAATGAAAGATTCTCAGTGAACAAATTGAATGAAAGCAAGCATGTTCGATTTTGCAGTTTGGTGCTGAAAGCCATTGGTTACAAGTCGGTTCCAATCAACGGTTTACCCTTTGATCACAAGAAAGGTGGTCTAATTATGAAAGTTTGTTTTGTGCGATGATTAATGTCTATGAGAGAAAAAGAAGAAAAACAAAGATTGGGCTCTTCTGATTTTTGTGTATGCCTCCAATTTCATGTTTCAAGGTATTGTCCCGAATGTAAAAGGTCGAGTGGTTAGCCACACTTCAGGAGGCATATCAAAGACAGAGCCCGGCTTATATGTATGTGGATGGCTCAAAAGAGGACCAGAAGGCATAATTGCCACAAACCTTTACTGTGCCGAAAAAACAGTAAGCACACGAAACTGATCTTCTTTAAGCTATGAAATGGTGATGAAATTGGGAGAGTGTTGCAGGTTGGTAGCATAAGCGAAGACATTGAAGAAGAAGGTGTTTGTAAGAGTGAAAAAGCAGGAAGCAAAGGACTGTTGCAGTTGCTGGAGGAGAGAAAGGTGAAGAAGGTAGATTTTAGTGGGTGGAAGAAAATTGATGCCAAAGAAAAACAAATGGGGAGTGAGAGAAATAAACCCAGAGAAAAATTAGTCACATGGGAGGATCTTTTAGCCGCAGCAGCCAACTAGAACTACAAAATATAGTTATTAATGATTTTTCTGATCAATGGAATAATATATTGCAATTTTATTAGTTTTATTGGTAACTTACTTTTGATTTTCGTTTTTTTTTAAAACAAATTCCATCACGAAAAAACCTCCAAAGTTCTGTGCTACGTCTTTAACTCTATAACTCATCTCGTCAGCGAGTGAAGATTGTAGGTTTGTGTTCTTAAAAATTCAAAATCTTTGTATTGGAAACAATCTTTCTTAAATAGAATGTTCGATTTCTCAAGAAAGGAGAAGACTTGGAATTTAAGTAAAAGATCACAAGAGATTGACTGATTGCGTTAAAATCGATGGCACATGTAAGCGTGTGAGAGGCGGAGATGGTTACAGGTTGTTAGAAACGATCTTTTTCGATAGGGCTGGGCAGAAAAAACGGACCAAACTAAACCAATCGAACTTAAACCGATCCAAACCAAACCATATTCTACACATAATCTGATTCAAGTTTTTCTCAATCCGAACCGTTCAACTTAACCCACGTTTTTATTTTTTTTATTTTTTTAAACTTCCACTTTTTTCTATTAATTTATCAATATGATTAATCTATAACTAATTCAAATATATAGCTACCATACAATATTACCAGAGCCGTGCCTAGGGTTATTGAGACCCGAGGCGGTATATAAACAAATTATTTTTGGTAAAATAATAACCATCGTTATTCCAAATAAATATAAAACTATAGTAAAAATTTAGTGTAACTTTAATGTATTACTGTAAAAAAAAAAGGGTTTAATGTATTAATGGTGCAGTGACCGTGAGTATGACGTGCGAAGAAGATGAATGGGTTACTAGTTACCCTATTTTTTTACTGTATCTTAGTTTTTAATGTTAATTTATAATTTATTTTTTTTACTCTAATATTAGTATATTACTATAATCACAAAAATTTATGCATATTTTTTAATAAAAAAATAGGGGTCCGTAGGCCAAAGTTTCTAATTTCCTTACATAGGCACGGCCATGAATGTTACCATTGATTTTTTTTCAGTTTTTTATTTTAATTAGGTGTATACCCGCACATACGTACGGGTTTTATCCACAAATTGGTGTTTATAAATATTAAAAAAATGGACACTTAATTCAGCTCCATATATCATAGTATATACTTCTTAGTCTTAAATTTCTTGGAGTTAAAACTATATATCGAATTAAACCACAAAAATTGTAGTGGCAAACCAAATATAGGAAGAACTAAACTTCATTGTTCAGAGTTGTTCAAATGGCTTGGAAAAATGGTTAATTAGTTGATTCTAAAGTATATTAAAGAGGAGGTTCTTTTTGCTTACGTACGTGGCAGCACCCGCAATTAAAGTTGGCATTTGACTGATTTATTAATTTATTTTTTCACTCCTACTATCTCTATTGACAAACACTATTTTTAATGATAATTAATTATTTTGCTTAGATATTATCACCTCATTAATTCGAGATTATTTTTTTCCTTTTGCATTTTTCGTTTTAACTTTGCTAATATGGCATCCAAACAGTTTTAACTAAATTTTAATTACAAGTATTATTGATTTAACTAAAATTTAAAAACTTTGTATAATACATTTAACTAAAATTTTTAACTATTTAAATACATACGTACAAAAAAATCCAATTAAAAATAAAACTTTGAACTATTAATAAAACTAATTGATTTGTTTTTTCCTAATTAAGCCATTGTGAATTGATTTGTTTTTTCCCCACAAAATATTAATATTATTATAATTTATATACGGAATATATATTATAAAGTACTATTATAGGAAAAAAAATCAAACTACCTTACACAAAAAAATTAATATAAAAATATTTGAAAAAACGGAATTTAAATGGGATGTAATTTTAAATTTGTGTTAAGATTTGTTAAGATTATTTTTTGGTAAGATTTGATCGTGATTTGCAAGTAATAAATCAAATATAAATCAAATATAAATCAAATCAAATCAAATTATTTGTTTGTTAAGATTTGATTGTCAATTAAAACCAAAGCTCCATATAAATCAAAATATGGTATAAAATATAAACTTATTTGGCTTAAATGTCGAATTTACTATTTTTGTTTAATTGTCATTAATATAGATTTCCTAAAATAAATCTTAACAATAATTTTTTTATTTCATAAATGGAAAAATATTTGAATATCTTATAATTGTTTAACAAGCTTCCAAAAATAAAAACGATATTTAATTACAAAAATATAAACGATATTTAACAAGCATATTCATCGGATTACTAGGTGTCTAGCCCGCGCCTTGCGCGGGTGGAATGTTTTATCGAATATTCATATTAGTTATATTATTAAATTTTTTACTGAACATATATTATGAAACCAAACACAAATATAACAATAATATAAGGCATACGATCAACAAAAAAAATAACAAAATAATAACCAGTAATATTTATTTGTAAAAACTAATAAAGACCAATAATTGTATCAAAACAATATTAAATAAAATAAGACAAAAGACCACTTAAAAATGTTATGAAACACTTTTTTATATACAACGTTCATAGTCTTTTTTGTGGCTTCATTTTTGGATATTTAATCAAAATCTTCAATCATTTTTTCGTTGTTACCCTAGAAATAACAACATAAAAGTGACCAACTACACTTATATGTTCCTGAAAACTTTAACTTTCTTATCAATCAGAATAAACAGAAATTATAAACACATAAGAGATGAACTAACGGTGATAGAATATCGATCAATTGCATGTCCCTGAAGGCTCTATAATCTCTCTCTCTCTCTCTCTCTCTCTCTCTCTCTCTCTCTCTCTCTCTCTCTCTCTCTCTTCCTAATCTAGGTCTTCCTTAGTTCTTCCTCGAAAATCACCAGCATATTCTTCTTCTCCTTCATGACTGAAAAATTCCACAATATATAGGTTTAGTTTTGTATCCTTCAACTTCTCCTTCTCTCTTTGTTATGTTAGTTTACTTGCAAGCATCTTCGCCATCTCTTCCTTATCCTTTTTCATACCAATCACACATTTATTTGCCATCAAACATCTTTATCGTTTCAACCACTGTTTCTTTGTAGCTTACGTGCTTCTAATATTTGAAAAATAGAAGTACATACAAAATTTAAAAAATTAAGACCACCATTACCAAAATACTACAATTACATTTTCTTAAAGGTTTTAAATTCCTTATCAACCAAATTAAACAAAAAAATTGGAACACAGAAGAAACGAACTAATAGGGATAGAATATCAATCAATTACATGACCCTGAAGGCTTTAACTCTTTCTCTCTCCTCCGTCTATTTCTCCATCTCCCTCTCTCTCTCCCTCTCTCTCTCCCTCTCTTTCTCTAGCCCTCCCTCCAGCTCGCCGACCCCTCCCCTTCCCCCTCACTCCCTATATCTCACACTCTCTCTCTCTCACTATCTCTCTCTCACTATCTCTCTCTAGATTTCTAACTTAGATCTCCCTTGGTTCTTTTGTTTTTCTTCTCCTTCATGGTATATAAATTCCACTATAAATAAGTTTAGTGTTGTTTCCTTCAACTTCTACTCTTCCATGTTGTTCTCTTAGTTTACATTCAAGTATCTTCGCCATCTCTTCTTTCTCCTTCTTCATATCAATCACACATTTCTATGCCTTCAAAACAATTTCATCGTTTCAACCATTGTTTCCTTGTGGCTTATGTGCTTTTCCTCAAGCATTCCAAACATGGGATTGAACCATTTTAATATTGTTGAATTCAATACCGCTGAAATTCCTTTGATCATACATCAATATGTTTCATGGGTCGTTGCATTTTCTCCTGGAGCAATGCTTGTTTCTCTAAATACTATGTTATTTCAAGTACTCTACTTAGTAACACAAGATTTAAGGCTTAATATTACAAACCCAAGCAAAAATAAAATAGATCTGGTCTAGAGTCATGATTGAAGATGTGCCTGATAGTGAACTTTTTACGGTTCGCACAATTACCCAATGTGCACAATGCCTCAATCTAATGGCATGTCATTGCAGCACTTTGGGATCGAATCCACAAAGAAATAAAAACGACGCGCTAAGAATACAAGATGCTATCTAATCTAAGCGATAATTGGGGTTGGGTTTTTTTATCGAACAAGTGAAACATACAGAAATTTAATATGTGATAGGACACAATTTCAATTCCAATAAACGAGAATCAAAGTAATTAAGAGAACGTTTAATATCGATTTAAACAAACGAATTCTCGGGTAAAGTTAACGACTCGGGTGATCTTTTAATCTATTCAAGATGCTCAAACATTCGACTAAATACCTCCTTAGGCCTTAGAACACTACTAAAGATTAATCCACGTCCATGGTATTAACCCCTTTCTTAGTCATAAACCGTCATAAACGTCCGTTCGCGATTCTATGACTAACAAGCAATGAACACAAGTCTAAATAGCCACAATTCACCTTAGACTACAACTTCCATTGGCTAAGATATGAAAAGCACTCATTAAATTCGTTCAAGACTTTCATCAAACACCTTCCGGGTGATGAAACTCCCTAGGTTCTAGATCAACTAGATCAAGGTCAATCTAGCATTAAGAACACTTAATGAACAAGGATTTCAAGTAATCTAACT
>PKMM01026500.1:255389-316706 GCA_002933915.1 Eutrema heterophyllum | reverse complement strand
TTTGCAGATAGTTATTTTGCTCACCCTAGATTCTATCAGATTATCAATTGCACTGTCGTGCCTAATCGATTAACCTAAGATCTAAGTTCCAGGTGATCAATCTAGAATTAGCTTTAAGAATAACCTAAGGTGAAGAACTAATTCAGATTATGAATCCTAACCAACTAATTAACCTAGCATTCAATGAAATCCCTTATGAGAACCCTAAACCTAACAGGAGATCTACTCAGACATGGAGATTGAAACAATAAACATAACTGAATAAATCTCTGAAATAAATAAATAAGATGAGAGTAAACAAGGGTTCGAAATCTTCTCTCGGATGAACAGAGTTTCAGACTTGTCTCCCTCAGAAAGCTCTCTCACAGAAAACCAAAGTAAAATAATTGCCTCCCAGTAAAAGTGGCTGAAAAACCTAATTATAATCCTAAAACACATTATGGGGCTTCTTGTAATTATTAAAGTCTTCTGGGCCAAGGTGCAATTTCATCATACTTGTAAAAAGTCGTGATCTTTCTCTTCATGCGATGGGTATCGACCGACACCATAAGTGGTATCGATCGATACCAAGCTTCTGTGTCGACTCTTCAGGCTGGTGTCGGTCAAATACACCATTAACGGATTCCACAATGGTTCTCGTGTTCTTTTTGTACACACGATATGTCATATTGTGGGTGGAATACCCCATGGACAACCCTTTGTCACACAGTTGACCGATACTTATCAGATTTTCATTCAGTCCTTCTACATAGTACTCATCCACCCATGTTGGTTGACTTGAACCTACAGTTTTAACAACTCCCATGAGCTTCCCTTTTGCACCTCCACCAAAAGTCATTGTGCTTGAGTCTACCTCATAATAATTTATTAACACATCTTGCATCTCGGTCATATGCGTGGAGCATCCATTGTCGAAATACCATGGTGAATAATCATGACTTGAGGCAGATGTGTACGCCACGTTAACACACAAATCCTCTATGTGACTTACAACAGATTCATCCATTTCTGAGATAGCCAAATTGCAAACAAGCTTGACGGTTGATTCACGCACATGTGATGGATACATATCAGCTTTGGATATCCATACCTTACGAAAGCTCCTTGGTTCAAGATAACACTTGTTCTGTTCCCAAGCTTGTTTGCTTCTGTTACGCATAGTGTAACATCTCCGCTTGATAAGACCGTTCTTTCCATAGAACCAACATCCTCTCTGATTAGGCTTAGATTCTCTTATCACCTTAGTTTCTCCCAATTGCTTCATTACTGCAGGTTTGAGCTGTTGCTTGATTTCTTTTTCCTCTTTTGTTTGATCAAGACTTCCACGGACAAAGTTAGTCATCTTCATAGAACTATTTTCAGCTGACACAGACCTTACATGTCCTTTGTATGCTAAACCCCAATTATCTTTTGCAGGTTTTCTCATAACTAAGATTTTATCCAAATCATTCGGCCCCTTGTTCAACATCCTGATCTTCTTATGTTTGTCATTCAACTCATTCTCTAGACACTTGCTTTTCTCTTCTTCTTGAGTCAACAGATCTCGCATCCTGTCAATTTAAAGCTCCATAAACTTAATCTTTTCCATCTCAGATGTGTTTCCACACAGGCTTTCCATTTTATCTGCAGAGCTGCTTTTATCTTTCTGAATTGGAGTGCATTCCATTTCCAGAATGTTGACTTTAGCCTCCATCAAGGCTTTCTGTTTAAGTAGCTTCATATTAGTATTGCTCATATCTACCCAGTTGTCATAGAGCAAATGGTATTCAGCTTTAGGGTCAATTTCAGCATCAACATCTGAATCTGAATCATCTTCTGAGTCTTCTTCAGCTTCATTTCCTATGAATACGACAAAATTCATAAAATCACTATCACCATCACTCTCATATGACTAAGTGTCACTGATACTTATCAGTGATTTGTCATTCTTCTTCTGATTACTCGGAAATTCAGTCTTCACATGACCCATTCCCTTGCACTCTAAGCACTTCATTTCCTTGCGTTTAGCTAGTGGGCATTCTTATTTGAAATGACCGTATCCCTCACATTCATGACATGAAGATCACGCCGTTTAACAGATTGGTTGTTGTCTCCTCTTGAATTTATGTGAGAACTCCTCTCGTAGTCACTACCTTGATCACGAGCACTTGTCCTTGCTTGACTCTTTTCAATGTGTTTAAAGGCCTTCTTGAAATTTCTAGCCATAAGCCCTATACTTTCTTCAAGCTTTTGATTCATGTTCTCTTCAAGTTTCTGAATTCTGTCAGTGGTTACATCGGCAGAGAAAGCAATGCCTTTTCCAGCTTTAGGTTGATTTGCCGCTACTTTAAGCATTCCCATTAGCTGTGAGAACTTCACATCATCAGTGTTTATTGCCATCTTGAGCACAGCTTTGTGAGGCGCAAACTTAGGTGGTAAGCATCTCAGCATTTTCTTCACCAGTTTTTTGTCTTTGTAAACTTTCCCTAAAACAGCTGCTTCATTCGCAATGGCACTTAGTTTGGAGCTGAAACTGGCCACGGATTCACTATCTGTCATGCGCCAATTCTCAAACTGGGATGCGAGATCGAGTCTAGTTCTTTTCACACGGGAAGTTCCTTCATACGAATTACAGAGAATCACCCACACATCCTTCGGTGATTCACACCCTTTAACAGGCTTGAACTGTTCGAGATCAATTGCACAGCAAATTTCAGAAAGTGCCCTAGAGTTAAACTTGGATGCTGCCTTGTCTGCTTCTGTCCATCTGTCCTTAGGCTTATGGACCTTCACACCTTCCTGCGTGAGAATAGATGGTTCTTCCCAGCCTATTTCCACAGTTGTCCAGACACCTTCATCTATCCCTCTGATTCGTTGTCTCATCCGAACTTTCCAATGCCCAAAGTTGTTCTCATCAAGCATGAGTGTTTTCTGTACTGCTGATTTCGCGTGTTTTATACCGCACCAATTAACCTAATGCGCACACTACCGCAATCATAATGGTATGTCGATGTAGCACTTTAGGATCGATCCCACAAAGAATAAAGATTACACACCAAAGATACGAGAAATAAACTAAGCTACAGCAAAAACATACAAAATGGTTTATTTATAAAAAGAAAGAGATCAAAATGCAAGAAAGAAAATAAAACACAAAGAAAAAGATGTTGGATCATGGCTTAAACTATCGAAGAGATGATTAACAATTAAACGATGAATCATTTGGAAGCATTAAACGTTATATTAGAACATGGAACACAAACATAAGACTAATCCAATCTCGTGGTATCAATCTCTTCATCGATTACCCGATTATCATAAACTCTCGTTTGCAATCAAAGATAGTTGATAAGCTCAAAATTAATACCCTAGAGGTACTAGCAGCTATGTCGTTGTAGTACTTAGGGGTCGAATCCACAGAGACTCAAGATCTCACAATAGACTATATAGGTTCGAATTAAGCTAAGTAAAAATCAATGAGAATAAGAAATAAAACAAAGCAAACAGATCTAGTGAGAATTCGATGGAGGTAAAAGCTAAGCTTAAGGAATTTTGTAGAGATTCAAGAAAAGCATATGGATATAACGTAGAGATTCTAATTAAGCACGGTTCTAGAACTCAGAACACTACACCAAATCAACCAACTTTTGTTGCACTGATTACTATGTTTAAGAAGTTAAGAAACCAAATTTCTTTGCGAAACCTAGACAACTAAACATGCAATAAGCTCAGGTCTGATTTGTTCACAATTCTCCCTAGCCAAATTTCTTTGCGCTAAACAGAATTGCTCATCTAAGTCTTTCAAGTTAATTAACCAACTTTCGCTGAGAGAACTAATCTATGATCTTAATTCTAGGTAGCTAATCTAGGACAAGCTTTAAGAACTACTTAGATGAAGAACTCAATAAGATGAATCTCTAGATAGTTTAACCAATTTAATAATTTATGAAGAGCTCTTTGAAAAACCCTAAACTTAACTAGCAAACTACTCAGACATGATCAATAGAACAGAAATCATAGAATTGCATAAAAGAAATCAATAAAAAACAAGGGGTTCAAAATTGTCTCCCAAAAAGTCCTCAAACCAATCTCTCTCAAAGTATGAAGAATAATAATCGCTCTGCCAAAACAGGTGGCTGAAAACCCTAATTATAAGCTAAAACACGTTTTGGGGCCTCTTGTAAATAATAAAGACTTCTGGACCAAAGTGCAATTTCTTCAGATAAGGAAAAAGTCACGTTTCCTTTCTTTATGTCGTCGGTATCGACCGACACCAGGTGGTATCGCTCGACACAAGGACCATAAATCGAGCTTCATAGCTACATGATCCTTGCTTAGCTCCAAAATGCTCCAGAATGCTTCAATATCTCCAATTAAGCTCCAAACGTACCTAAACTTGAAAAAACTCAAAAAGACTCCAAAAATACTAGAAAGACTCTATAAATAAGACCTATATCATGGTTAAAAATTGATAAAAACCATGATATATCAAATCCCCCAGACTTAGCCTTTGCTTGCTTTCAAGCAAACAGAAAACTAAACAAGAGAAAGAGGTTTGAAAATCGCGGAGACTCACATGTTCTTGAAACACTGTAATGACCCTTTTTCTTAGTGCTCCACATATTACCTAACCAGTTCCAAATCTAACCACCATGTACTTCTCCGTAGACATTCGTAGCTCCCAAGAATCCACTCATAATTTCGCAGCATTATCCATCAAAGCCTTCATCGCCAGTTTCATCGATGTGATCAATGTCAAGAACCTTCTAGACTATTTCCCATACAATTTCATGACAAAAGAACCATCAAATCCTCACACTTTTTTGGTATTGTTTCCTCTCCCCCAGACTGATTTCACATCATGTTCTTTTTTTTTTTTTTTAGATTCGCATATACATATTAAGGTTTGAGACGCGAGTATTGATGGTGTTTGCCACCGAATCCCCGGTTCATCCCCTCTCTATATATCAAAGGTGTAGGCGAATAATGGTATCACGGGAAATTTTCCTAACCTCGCTTCCAACCTTTGTGTGATCATTCCTTTCCAAGTAGAATAATGGGATCGCTGGAAATTTTCTTAACCCAATCATTTCATCTTTTCATGCTTTTATTTATTAACTTATAACAAGGGAGAGGAATACCATTACTTTCTACACATGGGTTCCTTTGTCAGAGATGAACGAGGAATCAAGCTCTATGGACATCAACCACATCGATGAAGTGCAAAGAATTAGCTCAGGCTTGAATGAACTCTGCTGGAAACATGGGTGTCTTCTAGTTAACTGGTCAGCCTTTGGATTTTTCATTAGTCTGATCTAGAACTGATTCTGTAACAATGGTCACTTAGAAGCAAGGTGAGAACAATAGATTCAAGAACTAGATCATAATCTCAAACAAGTTTTGACTCTAAAACGACTGACTCTAAGAAAAACAAACACACTGTCAGCAACCACCTCCCCCAGACTTAAACAACACTGTCCCTAGTGTTATCTAGTCTAGAGTTGGTAAAAGAAATCATAAGAGCTGAGGGGAGGCGTGAAAATCAAAGAAGCTACCGGATTGGGGTAGGAGTGTCGACCGACATACAACACTTGTATCGAGCGATACCAGGCTTAGGTCGACACATAAACTTCTTTTCATCGACATTGATGCAATGTTGCTCTTAATTGTGACAAAGGATCCAAATGTGAAATGGTTAGCACTGTTAGATCACTC
Source organism: Eutrema heterophyllum (assembly GCA_002933915.1). Classification (NCBI taxonomy): domain Eukaryota; kingdom Viridiplantae; phylum Streptophyta; class Magnoliopsida; order Brassicales; family Brassicaceae; genus Eutrema; species Eutrema heterophyllum. The sequence goes on along the minus strand of PKMM01026500.1, from coordinate 311,012 downwards.
AAGCACAAGTTAGAAGCAACAAGATATCATAATATCATAAATCCAACAAAGTTCANTTCAAAACCAGCTGGGTTGACTTCAGACTTGTACCCTCCTTGCTGAGCATTGTTGGTGAAGTTTCGGTTGTTGTTTTGCTGGTATTGATACCTTTGACCTTGAAACCCAGCTCCACCAATGTAGTTAACGTCTTCCACTTCATCTTTTTCGAAATTCTTGACATCAGCAGCAAAGAGGACATCCTTCTTTGTATTTCCCATCAACAGATTGTGCATCGAATCCAGCTTAGCCTTCACCTCTGCGATTTGACTGCCATCCAAGTTACCAGCTTGCTTCTTGCGCTCCATGTCTGCATTCTTGGTACTATTGCTAGCAGCCAAGTTTTCGATAAGCACATAAGCATCTTCAGGATATCTGGTGTTGAAATTCCCATTACTCGCAGCATCCAAAGCCATCTGGTACCTCCAATCAATCCCTCTGAAGAAAATACCCAGCAACTGAACCTTAGTGAACCCGTGATGTGGACAATCCCTCTGATATGATCTGAATCTCACCCAAGCTGCCTTGAATGCCTCAGTTGATCCTTGAGAAAATTGGGAGATTTTATTTCTCAGTTCCTCGGATCTTGCATCATCATATAGATTGTTCAAGAAAGTATTCTTAGTCTCCTCCCAAGTAGTCAGCGATCCTGGCTGCAACTGCTTAAGCCAATAAGCTGCATCCCCACCAAGAGAGTATGGGAAAAGCTTACAGAAAAGGAAATCATTGGACACTCCATTGTACTTAATGCTAGTAACCAAGTCCTCAAACCTCTCAATGTGATCCATGGGGTGTTCATGAGAAATACCATGAAAAGGGTGCTGACCCACAAGAGTGTAGTATGCATGTTTCAGCTCAAAGTTATTCCTCAGAAAAGCAGGAGGGCGAATCGCTGATCGATTGGCATAGAACTGATCAGGCATGTTGTACTCACCAATTGTCCTACCACGATCTGGCGCGACAATCTCATCAACAACAACTGGAGAGACAATGACATTTCCATCTCCATCAAGTCGTTGCCCTCTCTCATTGCACAAATGCCCATCTTGGTCTCTCAAAGCTCCATCATCATCACGAGTCAATAGCACTAGATTATTCATCTCTGTTGGCTTCTTTGTTTTCCTGTTTGTGCGTTCCAAATTTGCTAGCTCCTTGTCGGAAAGATTTACTAGCTGAGTGCTCTTGTTCCTCCTGGTTTCGCGAGTAGGCATACACCTGAAACACAGAAGACAAAGCACGTAAGTAACAAAAATAAGAAAAAGAGTAAAATAAAACGATGAGTATCGACCGACACTATGTGGTGTCGCTCGACACTATCAAACTTAGTCGAAATTCTTGACTAAAATCTAATGGCAAATTAAGAGTCCCCGGCAACGGCACCAAATTTTGATAAGCTCAAAAGTAATACCCTAGAGGTACTAGCAGCTATGTCGTTGTAGTACTTAGGGGTCGAATCCACAGAGACTCAAGATCACACAATAGACTATATAGGTTCGAATTAAGCTAAGTAAAAATCAATGAGAATAAGAAATAAAACAAAGCAAACAGATCTAGTGAGAATTCGATGGAGGTAAAAGTTAAGCTTAAGGAATTTCGCAGAGATTCAAGAAAAGCATATGGATATAACATAGAGATTCTAATTAAGCACGGTTCTAGAACTCAGAACACTACACCAAATCAACCAACTTTCGCTGCACTGATTACTATGTTTAAGAAGTTAAGAAACCAAATTTCTTTGCGAAACCTAGACAACTAAACATGCAAAAAGCTCATGCCTGATTTGTTCACAACTCTCCCTAGCCAAATTTCTTTGCACTAAACAGAATTGCTCATCTAAGTCTTTCAAGTTAATTAACCAACTTTCGCTGAGAGAACTAATCTATGATCTTAATTCTAGGTAGCTAATCTAGGACAAGCTTTAAGAACTACTTAGATGAAGAACTCAATAAGATGAATCTCTAGATAGTTTAACCAATTTAATAATTTATGAAGAGCTCTTTGAAAAACCCTAAACTTAACTAGCAAACTACTCAGACATGATCAATAGAACAGAAATCATAGAATTGCATAAAAGAAATCAATAAAAAACAAGGGGTTCAAAATTGTCTCCCAAAAAGTCCTCAAACCAATCTCTCTCAAAGTATGAAGAATAATAATCGCTCTGCCAAAACAGGTGGCTGAAAACCCTAATTATAAGCTAAAACACGTTTTGGGGCCTCTTGTAAATAATAAAGACTTCTGGACCAAAGTGCAATTTCTTCAGATAAGGAAAAAGTCACGTTTCCTTTCTTTATGTCGTCGGTATCGACCGACACCAGGTGGTATCGCTCGACACAAGGACCATAAATCGAGCTTCATAGCTACATGATCCTTGCTTAGCTCCAAAATGCTCCAGAATGCTTCAATATCTCCAATTAAGCTCCAAACGTACCTAAACTTGAAAAAACTCAAAAAGACTCCAAAAATACTAGAAAGACTCTATAAATAAGACCTATATCATGGTTAAAAATTGATAAAAACCATGATATATCAAATCCCCCAGACTTAGCCTTTGCTTGCTTTCAAGCAAACAGAAAACTAAACAAGAGAAAGAGGTTTGAAAATCGCGGAGACTCACATGTTCTTGAAACACTGTAATGACCCTTTTTCTTAGTGCTCCACATATTACCTAACCAGTTCCAAATCTAACCACCATGTACTTCTCCGTAGACATTCGTAGCTCCCAAGAATCCACTCATAATTTCGCAGCATTATCCATCAAAGCCTTCATCGCCAGTTTCATCGATGTGATCAATGTCAAGAACCTTCTAGACTATTTCCCATACAATTTCATGACAAAAGAACCATCAAATCCTCACACTTTTTTGGTATTGTTTCCTCTCCCCCAGACTGATTTCACATCATGTTCTTTTTTTTTTTTTTTAGATTCGCATATACATATTAAGGTTTGAGACGCGAGTATTGATGGTGTTTGCCACCGAATCCCCGGTTCATCCCCTCTCTATATATCAAAGGTGTAGGCGAATAATGGTATCACGGGAAATTTTCCTAACCTCGCTTCCAACCTTTGTGTGATCATTCCTTTCCAAGTAGAATAATGGGATCGCTGGAAATTTTCTTAACCCAATCATTTCATCTTTTCATGCTTTTATTTATTAACTTATAACAAGGGAGAGGAATACCATTACTTTCTACACATGGGTTCCTTTGTCAGAGATGAACGAGGAATCAAGCTCTATGGACATCAACCACATCGATGAAGTGCAAAGAATTAGCTCAGGCTTGAATGAACTCTGCTGGAAACATGGGTGTCTTCTAGTTAACTGGTCAGCCTTTGGATTTTTCATTAGTCTGATCTAGAACTGATTCTGTAACAATGGTCACTTAGAAGCAAGGTGAGAACAATAGATTCAAGAACTAGATCATAATCTCAAACAAGTTTTGACTCTAAAACGACTGACTCTAAGAAAAACAAACACACTGTCAGCAACCACCTCCCCCAGACTTAAACAACACTGTCCCTAGTGTTATCTAGTCTAGAGTTGGTAAAAGAAATCATAAGAGCTGAGGGGAGGCGTGAAAATCAAAGAAGCTACCGGATTGGGGTAGGAGTGTCGACCGACATACAACACTTGTATCGAGCGATACCAGGCTTAGGTCGACACATAAACTTCTTTTCATCGACATTGATGCAATGTTGCTCTTAATTGTGACAAAGGATCCAAATGTGAAATGGTTAGCACTGTTAGATCACTCAAGCACAAGTTAGAAGCAACAAGATATCATAATATCATAAATCCAACAAAGTTCAGAGTCATAAACTGCTGACAAAACAACTCAAAAGAACAAAAGAAAAGAAAAAGACTTACAAGTGGGTTGCCTCCCACCAAGCGCTTGTTTTCAGTCATTAGCTTGACTTTGGCTCATGTATTAGTCAGGATAAGAATGAGAACTTGCTCTACAACAAGCTCCACAACTAGACATCTCCAGCTTCAGAATTCTGCTCAACATACCCTTCACAACATCCTTTCCTTTCTCTTTCAACTCTGAAGTGAGAATAGCTCTAACCTTAAAGAATGGTTTCGAAGTTTCCTTGCACTTCACCTCATATTCAATCGAATCTCCATCACACTTCTGAGGGGTTAAAGTCATATAGGCATCACCCTTGACTCTTTTGCTATTCACCTTCTTCTTTGCCTTAGCCGTTTTGATGTCTCTCTTCGTGATGATAGAAGGACCATCTAAAACGTCTATGACATTTGGCTCATCATAAGTCTCTTCCAAAAGATCAACCATCAATGTCTCTCCTGTAACAACGGTGATGCAAGAGACATGTTTGGGAGCTCTTCCAGAAGGAATGGCTTTGTAGGAGACCTCTTTGTCAATGTATGAGAACGAGATTCTCTAACTGGGCGTGTCTATAACTGCACTAACTGTAGCCATGAACGGTATTCCAAGAATCAAAGGCATAGTAGAACTTTCGCTCATCTCCACAACCTGAAAATCAGTAGGAACCAGACAATCTCCTACTTTAACAAGCAAATCAGGGATGGTACCATATGGAATTGAGGTTGAAGAGTTCGCGAATGCGAGAGTCATCTTAGCAGATCTAATATCACCAATTTTCAACTTCTTTGCAATTGCCTTTGACATGATATTGACATTAGATCCTGAATCAACGAGAGATTCTTTGAATTCAACTCCAGAGATAGAGCATGGAACCGAAAATTTTCTTGGGTCTTCTCTCTTAGTCAACTGCTTCATTGGTGGTGGTGTGCTTCTTGCTTTGATGAAGAGTGCCTTGATCTCTTCTAGAGTTTCTCTGCAATCTCGGAAGTAACCAAGCAAATGGCGGTTTTCCAAAGCTTCTTCAAAAGACATCGTATGGGGAATCCTCCTTACCATCTTCTCAAAAGCGAGCAACTTCTCTGCAGAGATGGGACCTCTGAGGTGTCTAGGTGGTATAGGATATGGCACCTTAGGCTTGTAAACCATTTCCTCGACAATCTTGGGTGTTTTCACAGTTTCTAGCTCAGTCTGCGAGGGGTGTCGACCGACACCAGGTTGGTGTCGACCGACACCAGGTTGGTGTCGATCGACACAAGGCTTATGTGTTGTCTCTTCAGGTTGGTGTCGATCGACACTGGTAGTGGTGTCGCTCGACACAGCCGTATCAGGCTCAAAATCACCTTCAACCTCTTCTAACTCCACAAATTTTTCTGCATTCAAACCCTTTTCTACCACTGCAGTGACCTCTTTAGCACTTCTCAAGGTGATTGCATTGACGTATTCATTCTGTGAATGAACCATCTTTCCCTTGATAGCTGATGCAGTCTGAGCTATTTGAGTTTCCAGCATCTTTTGATGAATGTTGAGAGCCTCGATTTTCCCATTCAGATCTGTGTACATGGCATCCATCTTCCCATTAAAATCCACTGTTATCTTCTGTTGTCCCTCAAGAATTTGTTCCAGCATAGATTCAACTTTGCTTTCAGGAGTTTTAACTTTAGACTTGTACCATCCTTTCTGATCATTGTTGGTGAAGTTTCGGTTGTTGTTTTGCTGGTATTGATACCTTTGACCTTGAAACCCAGCTCCACCAATGTAGTTAACGTCTTCCACTTCATCTTTTTCGAAATTTTTGACATCAGCAGCAAAGAGGACATCCTTCTTTGTATTTCCCATCAACAGATTGTGCATCGAATCCAGCTTAGCCTTCACCTCTGCGATTTGACTGCCATCCAAGTTACCAGCTTGCTTCTTGCGCTCCATGTCTGCATTCTTGGTACTATTGCTAGTCGCCAAGTTCTCAATAAGCACATAAGCATCATCAGGATACATGGTGTTGAAGTTCCCATTACTCGCAGCATCTAAGGCCATCTAGTACCTCCAATCAATCCCTCTGAAGAAAAGACTCAACAACTGAACCTTAGTGAACCCGTGATGTGGACAATCTATTTGATATGATCTGAATCTGATCCAAGCAGCCTTAAATGCATCAGTCGCTCCTTGAGAAAATTGAGAGATCTTATTCCTAAGCTCCTCGGATCTTGCATCATAATAGAAATTGTTCAAGAAGGCATTCTTAGTCTCCTCCCAGGTGGTCAGTGATCCAGGCGGCAACTGCTTAAGCCAATAAGCTGCGTCTCCACCAAGAGAGTATGGGAAGAGCTTACAGAGGAGGTAATCGTTGGACACTCCATTGTACTTAATGCTAGTAACCAAGTCCTCAAACCTCTCAATGTGATCCATGAGGTGTTCATGAGGACGACCATGAAAAGAGTGCTGACCCACAAGAGTGTAGTATGCAGGTTTAAGCTCAAAGTCATTCCTCTTAAAAGCAGGATGGGGAATCGCTGATCGATTGGCATAGAACAGATCAGGCATGTTGTACTCACCAATTGTCCTACCACGATCAACCACATCATTCCCAACATTGTTGTGCGCAGCTTGCGCGGCAATCTCATCAACAATTGGAGGGACAATGATGTTTCCATCTCCATCAAGTAGTTGCCCTCTCTCATTGCACAAATGACCATCTTGGTCTCTGAAAGCTCCAGCATCATCGCGAACCAAAACCACTGGATTGTTCATCTCTGCTGGCGTCTTTGCTTTCCTGTTTGTGCGTTCCAAAAGTGTTAGTTCTTCAAGGGAAAGATTAACTAGCTGAGTGTTCTTGTTTCTTCTGGTTTCGCGATTAGGCATACACCTGAAACACAAAAGTCAAAGCACGTAAGTAACAAAAATAAAAAGTAAAATAAAACGCAGGGTATCAATCGACACTGAGTAGTGTCGGTCGATACACGGGCTTAGTCAAAATTCTTGACTAAAAATCTAATGGCGAATTTAGACTCCCCGACAACGGCGCCAAATTTTGATAAGCTCAAAATTAATACCCTAAAAGTACTAACAGCTGTAGTTGCAGTATATTAGGGGTCGAACCACATAGACTCAAAAAATCACCCAATAGACCAATTAGTTTCGAATTAAGCTAAGCAATTCAGTTGAAACAGAAAGCAATAAACGAAATTAAAAGAGTTGTAATTCAATGGAGGAAAGATAGGTTCAGGGTATTTCTCAGGAAATCAGAGAATCCAGAATAACCAATTAATCATGATTCAGATTTAGCGTGGTTCTTGAACTCAAATCACTAAACTATAATTAACCAACTGTCGTTGCGAGAATCATCTAAGTCTAAATCCCAGAATCCCAAATCTCTTTGCAAATCCTAAAGATCTAAACCAGCATTAAAGTTCAGGTATGATATGTTCACAAAATAACTAAACCAAATCTCTTTGCGGATTGCTATTTTGCTCACCCTAAGTTCTGTCAGATTATCAATTGCATTGGCGTGCCTAATCGATTAACCTAAGATCTAAGTTCCAGATTCGTCAACCTAGAGTTAGCTTTGAGAACAACTTATGGTGAAGAACTAATTCAGATTATGAATCCTAACCAATCAATTACCAGCACTCAATGAAATCCTTTATGAGAAAACCCTAAACCTAAAGGGGATCTACTCAGACATGATTAATGGAACAGAAATCATAGATGAATAGAATTGCATAGAAGAAATCAATAAGAAACAAAGGGGTTCAGAATCGTTTCCCAAAAACCTTGTAACAAATCTCTCTCTCTTTCTTCAGAAAAATAAAGCATATCTCTAAAAAGTGGCTGAAAAACCTAATTATAATGCTAAAACACGTTTTGGGGCTTCTTGTAATTATTAAAGTCTTCTGGACCAAGGTGCAGATTCTTCAGATTTGTAAAAAGTCCTGTTTCCTTCTCCATGGACGACGGTATCGACCGATACCATAAGTGGTATCGATCGATACACGGGCAATGAGTCACGTTCCTTCCTTCATGGTGTCAGTATCGATCAACACCAGGTGGTGTCGGTCGATACAAGGGCTTCAAATCGGCTGTCCCAGCTACACGATCTCTGCTTTGCTCCAAAAAGCTCCAGAATGCTTCAATATCTCCAATTATGCTCCAAACGTACCAAAACCTGAAAAGACTCAAAAAGACTCCAAAAATACTAGAAAGACTCTAAAAACAAGACCTATATCATGGTTAAAAACGGGTAAAAACCATGATATATCACGCTTTAAGACCATACTTTCAAAGAAGCTCACCTTTAATTATGAACACATAGAGGCCAATTGTTGATCCAAAGTCGCAAGCTTTACAGCATTCTTTAATCAATTCAAATACCCATACCCACCAAGGAACATGATTAAAAATTAAAACAGAATAGATCAAAATCAAATTTTCCGAATATATCTATCTCATAGGTAATGAACTGAAACTTACAATTTAACAACTACGATATCGAAAGTATCAATTCGCATCAATCTCCAGCCAAAGAAGGAAAATCGAAAAAAACAAAGGACTGATGGGTTGCTGTAATCGGAAACGAATGGTGACCAAAAACTCGACTCCAACGAACCAGAGCCATCATCACAACCACAAGACTGAATTAAAAAGGGAAAATAAAAGATATTTTATAAGAATTAGAGATTAAAAAAAAAGAAGAAATTGAATACAATGAGAAAAACAAAATTTAGTATGTTGATCATCGTCTTGAAGCATATAGTTATTCATCTTGCGAGTCAACTGGTGCCTTTGGTGAATCAAAAAGAAGACACAAGATATCATAAATAGAGGATCAAAACTAATACCTTTTCCTTTTTCACCATTGGCTCTTTTATTTCAGAAATGATATAGAAACAGAGAGAAAATCAGAGGATATATTTTTCTTATAAAAAATTCATGGTTTGAGAACATTAAATTAGGTCTAAAAAGTTCCCTCATGCATTGACACCAAGTTCAAACATCTGAGTGTAATCCTCGGCATCCTCCACCATAATGGCGGCTTGTTTCTGAACAGACGCACACCTCTTATGCTCTGAAGCTTACTCCACCTTAATTTTCGAGAATAGAAAAAAATGGACAATCGACTGATAGATTAATGGATAATCTTAAGTGATAAAGAATATTACGTTCTTGTTTGAGTAATTTCTTTCCGTTGTTATCTTCTTCATGGAAATCAATTTCTTACTTAATTGTTTTTTATCATATTGTTTAATATACGTTTGTCTCGAACCAACACCAACAACACGACCATATATTACTATAGTATTGAAGAACACAATTATAAGAAAAAAAGACACAAGAAACTTAAAACGAAAATGTGTGTACACAAAAAAAGAATACCGCTAAAAGGTGAGACTTCATTCACGCAGTACATTCACAGGGAATTGCATACGGTTCCTAGATGCACTCTTGCTGCGAATGTGCCCTACAAAAAAAAAAAAAAATTCATTAGTAGCATCAGTTAATACCAAAACATTCTTCAGCTGAAGTCCTTCACCAACAGTCTTGTAGCATCAGTTAATTCTGAAAGTTGCAAACACACTCGTGGTGCAGATCCAATCTCTCTATATCTAATAGCATCCCATACCTCTCTATGAAGAACTTATCTTCTTCCAAATTCATATTCGATCCATCTTCCTTTGACCAAAGCTAGATCAAACGCGTGATAGGGTTTCAAACCAAAAACACAGTCCAATACCTAGACGATGAAGAACTGAAACGGGATATTTCGGCTCGCCGATCTCAAGCTCCATGCTCATGAACGCCGAATTCAACCTCCTCGATAAAGGAAGCCCTAACTTTATGCTTCACATCAAACCACAATTCGGCAACTTCTCAATCACAAAGTCACACTCGTCGTCTGTCTTCGGTAATCTGATCAAATCGATGAACGGATCTATTTTGGAAACACTAACAAAACAACAAAGCAATTGAAAATGATGATCTAAATGTAGGACAAACAAAGTTATATTTATAAGTCGGAAACAAAGCTAGGGTTTTTTTTTCACAAAACCCTACACTAACTAAACGGCAACCGACCCAAAAGGTTAATTGTCGAAATCCAACACAACTAAAGGGCTTCAGCCCAGTCCGAGTTTACAAAATTAATGACCCAACATAAATTATAAACCGGAATTAAGCATAATCGACAATTTAATTTAAATTGGTATTAACAACTTTTTGAGGAGCGATAAGAGAATAATTAGCCACGTTGAGAATGAACGAAAGAGCTTCATCTCTAAATCTCACTTTGCTTATATTATATATATTCCATTACCTAAAATATATTTAACCTACGAATTGCACCATATGGAATCTATAAAAAGCTTCCAACCTCATTTTCATTTTCACACAATACAACACATTACCTCATTGTTCTTTTTTTGTTGTTCTATAAGATGACAAACGTTTTTTGTTGTTCGATCTGATTAATCATTTTTCTATTATTGTGCTCTATTTAATCTTTTATTTTTTAAAGATTGTTCGCGATTTAGTTTTTTTATTTGATCTTTGCTTTTCCTTTCAATTATTTGTTTATTGTCAAAGGCTTCTTGAGCATAGTCTAATGGTGATCTCAAACTTTTGAATACAGGTTAGGAGTCTAAAGATTGCTGTCAATAAAAGACTCAACAAATAATGGTGATCTCAAATTTTTCTTATTCGTTTTGAATTATTTATTTTGTCGTTTCTTAATTTCTAATTCCATAAAATGATACGATTTTCTGTTTGATATCGTATTATTTTTCCGTTTGATTTTTCCATTTGATTGCTTATTGTAGTTTCTCTTATATTTTCAGAAGGAAATATATGAATCAACAAATTTGTTTTGGGAACGATTTAATCTCAAAAGTGGTGTTCGTAAAGTCCATTCATCAAAGAAAAGCTTCCACAATTTGGTCATCGAAGATCAATTTATTGGTTTAATTCTACATAATTATTTCAATTAATTGAATGTTTTTGCAATGAATTTCCATTGGATTTTTAGATTTTCATGGGTCTTAAATCAAATTTCATTGTTTAGTTTCATTGTTCGGTCTTTGTATAATATCGTTTTATAAGAGATTCTATGTTTTTTTTTTTTTTTTGGCTAAAGTTGAGATTCTCATTGTTGTTGTGACTTTTTTATTCAATGGCTTGCAGATGAGAAAACATGTAGTGTTTACACATTATGAATTCATTAGGGAAGTCTTTGGAGAGTACTTGAAAAGTGTGTTCCAGATTGTGAATTCATTAGGGAAGTATCGAGAGGTGGAAGCAGTGTGTTGGCTCATACAAGTGTTAATATACGCTGTGATAGAAGCAACGTTTGCATTGATTTCGAGAATCTTTGGCAACATTGTGCTTAATTTTACGTTGGTAGTTTGCTTCCATAAGAAGAAAGCTGATTAAATTCTGAATGTGATCTGACTTCCAAAAATATGAGGTTTTACTTTGTTTCTTAATCGATTTGTGGTATGTGTTTAAGATATGTATGTGTAGTCCAATTTCTTGGCACGTATGTAATGGAATATGCCAATTCAAACTAATACTCTTACAATTTAATGTATTACTAAATCTAATTTAATACTTTTACAATTAATTAATATTAACCAAAACATACTACATTTATTTAAAAGAATATTTTACGAATCTAAAAATCCCATATTTTCAGCATTTTTTGCTTACTTATTCTTTATTTGAATATGTAAAATTAATAAAGGCAACCATATGTAGAATTTGCCACTTATGTTGCTTTAATTATTGAGCAATATTGTTAGACCGTTTTTTTTTAGCAATATTGTTAGACCATTTAAAAATAATTAATGTGGATTTTCAAATTTTAATAAAATCGAAACAAATAGATTTTCTAAGATATTCAAAAATTTAGAAATAATTAATGTAGTTTTTTACTGATTACATCAACAATTAGAATTTAAATATTCTTAATCAATTTCAAAATCTGATAAAATTGTAAATTTAAATTTAATAATATTATGCAGAAGTAAATAATATGCAATTGAATATTCATATGTAGAAATGTAGAATATATTAAATAATATGCAATCGAAGATCTTAACAATAAATGTAAACAAAATTTGATATTCAATTGTATAATTTAAAAATGGAAATAAATTAAATGCATAAAATTGATTTGAATTGCCTTTCATTTAATATATTTTCATAAATGTTTAGGGAATATTCATGGTATTAAATGTGATTTCAATATTTTATTTGTCTTAAATATTAAATTTACGATTTTTAAATTCATTTGTCATTAATACAATTTTCCTAAAATAAATTTTAACAATAAATTGATGTATAATATAAAAAATACTCTCATAAATATCTTTAATATTCGGGTTTCTTATAATTTTTTAACAACCTTCCAAAAATTAAAAACGAAATCTAATTCTAAAAATTCCGGAGCAAACAAAACAATAAACAATATAAAAAATTTCGCAAAAATCTAAACAAATTATCTATCTCTGGAACCCTAAATGAACATTTTCTTTCCTATATATAAAATCATGCTATTTGTTGGATAATTTTTACAATGTTAACATTTTGTTGATTTTGATTAGATAAATTGCTATTAATTATTTTATATATTTAAAAATGCACTAACAAAATGTTTATGTTTGATTTGTTTAGATTGCTCAGAAGCTTGAGTCTATCCTCTTTAGAGATGTCAATATGGGTTTTAATCTGCGGGCTAGACCCAAGTAAGCCCATCGCGGTGCGGGTTTGGACAAAATTTTAGATGTCCATAATTTAGCGTGTTTCGCGGGTTGAACCACACGGGTAAACGGGTTATAGCGAGTCAACCCGATGCGGTTTTGCGAGTTTGCGGGTTGAACCGCAAAATTCATTTTTTTGTCGATGGCGATGGTGATTCCGATGGCGATGGTGATTCTCGATGGCAATGGACCGATGGTTATGGTAATTCTCGATGGCGATGGACCGATGGTGATTCCGATGGCGATTCGTTCCGATGGTGATTCCCGATGGTGATTCCGCGATGGTTTTGAATCTGGGTTCTAGGTATTCACGAAAACAGGTCCCTTCTTTCGAATCAATTTGAGTTATGTTGATTAAGCTGTAATGTGCTGTAATATTTTGCAATTGTTGTTTCAGTGAATGTTCCATCACCAACACCGATCCAGGCTCAAATATGGCCAATTAGTGTTTTGCAATTGTTGTTTTATCATGAACTTTATTAGTGGCGTAGGTTCTTCATACATATGGTGTGTTAATGTTTTTAACTTTGTTTTTCAGATTTCCATCACCAACACCGATCCAGGCTGTGAATGAAATACCTCCTTGGAGATAGACTCTTATGTACACAGCAACTTGGCCAAAAGAAGTAAGAAAAATTGCTAGTAATCTTCTTGTGAAGCATGTCCAAGTTTTTTTGATATGAAGCATGTCCATGTTTCTAGATTATGGCTGTTATCCTTAGCTAATAGTGTGAATCGCATAACTTTTTGTTTTCTGGTCTTTATTTATTCACTTTTGTATTTTTTCGATATTTTGTTGCAAGTATGATAGAACTTAGAATGGATAAATCATCAGATCTTTCAATTTCCCTCTTTGGAAAATCCTATGTTTCTCAAATTAGAATCTATTTGGTATTAACGTTTTATTCAATTGCCTAATTCTTGTTTCTGTGTGATTGCAGAGATTTTGTTTAAGCATATTACATGTTTGTTTAAGAACTTAGAGTGTATTGCTTACACGAATCTTTGTTGTTCCGCTTGGAGTAAAACCGGGAGACAAGTGCGGAGTCAAAGAGACTCTTTGCCTGTCTTCACTTTATGAAGCATTTATGCATACATCAGAATAAATGGATGATTTGTAAGCATGAACCAATGTTTTGATATGTATTTGTTTCAGCCATGAATGTCTTGTTCTTTTGCCAGTTCATGGTTCCATAACTCAGTGAAGTTAGTGCAACCTTGAAAGACAAGATCCAGGTGTGATCTCTTTTATTTGTTGGTATGTTTTCCTACTCGTAACATCTTTACTCTCGAAACATCTCTACTCCCGAAACATGGTATAAACCCGCGGGTCAGCCCGCAAACCCGTAGAATATAGGCGGGTTGGGCTTGGACACACCATTTTGGGACCGCAGCCCGCGACGGGCCAGCCCGCCAAACCCGAAAAAACTTTGAAACCGCATCGGGTCGGGCTACTTGGACGCGGACTGGCCCGTCTAACATCTCTAATCCTCCTCATCAACGATGCGAGGTGTGTAAAATATGTAAATCAAAATCCTCTTTCACATTAACTAATTTGTTTTATACTCTAAATTTTTTTCTCTAATTTGTTTTCTGGATTTTGGATCTGCAGTGATTCTATACTCTCTCTTTAGCAGATTTAAGTCAAGACCTAAATTGTCTTGAAAGACTGACCAAAGATTGACTTGCTATCTCTTATGACAAATTTGAGTGATGGAACACATGTTCAATCACCATATATATCATAACTTAATGCTTTGTCATCCGATCCCATGAACCCACTTAATATAGTTATAGTCTTTCATTTGATGGTTGTTTATGTTTTATAGTTAATGAATCTGCATTACGTGCTTGACTCACAAAATTACAGAATTTTAGTGTCAAAAAGGCATTCATATTGGAGCCGGGTTTCGAGCCCGGTGCACGTATAGATGAACCAGAGAAGGAAGGAGTCATAGATTCTAATGCAAAAGTTTTGTATGCAGATGCAGAAATGTTCATTTGTGGCGATAATTTGATTGATGGAAATGTACAGCAAAGAGATGATCTGTGTTCTATAATTCATTCAACGGAATTTTGTTTCTGATTTTTGTATCTTTCAATTAAGCAAATTCGCCTCCTTACAAGCGTGAAAAGAAATTTGCCATGGAAAGATCCAAGTGTATAAATACGGAGAAGGAAGCTAAATGATCTACTGAATATTCACATTAGGTTTCAATTTATGATAATGGCCCAAATATCCACTATGTTAATGGCCCAAAGACCCACTATGTTAAAAGTTAAATGTTGTTATAGTGGGTTTAATGTCAATAATTTTATCCAAAAAAATATCGATTCACAATATAGTTTTTTATGTAAACATAGTCTGATATAAATTTACAACTGAACATGGACTCGAATTAAAATTACGGACCCTTTAAAAAGAAAATATTATTTTCCAAATAAGTTTTAACTTTTATACGTAATTGTTGGCATAATAGTAATCAAGCCGTAATTCCAATTGTCCATCCTCCACATCTGGCATAAGCTAATTGTTTGATTATTAATGTGTATATAAAAATATCATTCATGCATATATGTTTTCCTTTGATTTCTTAACATGTTTTTTCTTTGATTTTTAAAAGTTGCCAATGCAGTGAATACTACTATCTCTCGAAAAACTTCTAAAACAATTTCTAATTCACTTTGTACCATGATTAAGTAATACACCATGATTCATAGATTCATATGCACCATGATTCATCATAGATATGAGATTACAAATGAAAAGCCGATAAGATGGAGTTTAAGTATAAAATTGAGTATAAGCAAGAGAAAGATGACGATAGTTGAGTTGAGATTTTGAACAGTTCTATTGTATGTTCACCATACGGGTAAAAGTATAAACGGTATAGTTTGAGCTTGATTTAAAAACTTTTGTTGATGTGTCACTCCTACAATTATGTTCAGCTGGAAGTTCATCGATTTGATAGAGTGGTGAAGCGACTTTAACTTTAGGCTGTTAAGGTACTTTCAAAAAAACGTTGTAGAGAATTTGACCTTAAAAAAATGGATAGTGATTAAAAAAAAAGTAAGGTCCTATTTTGTTGGTTTTTTTAAAAAAACACCATCGCAGGAACATAAAGACTAAATTAGACTGTGTGAATTTTTAGTAGAATTAATTGTAACAATATTAAAAGTGTTAAACTTTGATTGAATAAATTAGAATTTTTAAGATTTGAAAATAAAGTAAAAGTTTTCGAAGTGTCACACAGAAAAACAGTAATGTAGCTAGAAATGAATGATTTAGATGTGAGATTACAAATGAAAACCATTTAAGTAGAAACCTAAGTATAAGCAAGAGACAGATGACGATAGTTGAGTTGAGATTTTGAACGGTTCTAATGTATATTCACCATATGGGTAAAACTCTAAATGATTAGTTTGGGCTTGATTTAAAAACTTTTGCTGATGTGTCACTCCTACAATTATTTTCAGCTGCAAGTTCTTAGATATGATATAGATGTGATTAGTACGGACTTTAACTTTAGGTTATTATGGTACTTTACAAAAAATGTTGTAGAGAATTTGACTTTAAAATAAATGTGAATTAGCTTATTAACAATATTGAGAATAGAAATTAAGAATATAACTATAGTAAAATGGTATTTAGGTGACTAACAAAGAGAAGAAAAAATTGGCGAAAATGCCTCTGTACTATATATACTATTTAAATATGTGAAGAAAAAGAGTGAATATTGTACTATTTTCAGCTGACATGCATACTATTGCAAGAGAACTATATTATACGAATAGAATAGAATAACGTACTATACTATTTACATAGAATATTGCAAAATACTATGCTATTTACCATATATTTTACTAATTCCACTATATTTTAGATCATTTTGTTAAGTTGCAAAATTATTTTGGTAAATACAATAAATTGACATTCTATTTTATTGATTTCATGTAAATAGTATAGTATTTTGTTGTTGGGAAAGAAAAAGAAGAAAAATGAAAAAAACATAATTAAATGGAAGATGTGATGCTTACACTGCTGCTAGAAGGGGAAACAAGCGAGGAAGAAGAAGGGGAGAACAAAAAAAAAGGTAGAGATGTAGAGAGAGAGAGAGAGAGAGATTTGAGAATATATTGTTGATTTATATTGAGAATATTGTCGTCAATAATGTTTTTATTTATTTTGTTAATTATGATTTTCGTTACTGTCATATCACCTACTTTTCTTTAAAATAATTGGTAGTGATTCAAAAAAAAAAATTAAGGTTTTATTTTGTTGGCTATTAAAAAATAAACTAGCGCATGAACATAATGACTGTAGACTATGTTAAATTTTAGTAGAATTTTAAGAGTTTTAAAAGTGTTAACATTATATATGATCAATTAGAATTTAAAAGATTTTAAAATAAAGAAAGTATCTTCAAAGTGTCACACAAAAACAGTAAAGATAGCTAGAAATAAATGATTTAGATATAAGATTACAAATATAAACCGATAAGATGGAGTTTAAGTAGAAAATTAAGTATAAGTAAGAGACAAAATGATGATAGTTGAGTTGAGATTTTGAATGGTTATAATGTATATTCACCATACGGGTAAAAGTCTAAACAATTAGTTTGAGCTTGATTTTTTTTTTTTTGCTGATGTGTCACTCCTTACAATTATTTCAGCTAGAAGTTCCTCAATCTAATCGAGAGGTGATTATTAGTGACTTTATTTTTAGGTTGTTAATGTACTTTACAAAAATGTTGTAGAGAATTTGACTTAAAAATAATGGGTAGTGATTAAAAAGAAAAAAGAGTAAAATCTTATTTGTTAGCTTTAGAAAAAACACCATCGCAAGAACATAAAGACGAAGTTAGACTATGTGAATATTTAATTGAATTCTTAGAGTTTTAAAGTTTTAAACTTTGATTTGATAAATTAGAATTTAAAGGTTTAAAAATAAAGTAAAAGTCTTCAAAGTGTCACACAAAAAACTTCGTTTAGATAGCTAGAAAAGAATGACTTAGATATGAGATTACAAATGGAAAAAACGATAAAATGAAATTTAATTAGAAAACCGAGTATAAGTAATAGACAGATGACGATATTTGAGTTGTTTGAACAGTTCTAATGTATATTCACCATACGAGTACAAATCTAAACGATTTGTTTGAGGTTGATTTAAAAACTTTTGCTGATGTGTCACTCATACAACTATTTTCAGCTGAAAGTTAGATCTAATAGAGAGGTGATTAGTAGAGACTTTAACTTTAAGTTGTTAAGGTATTTTTAAAAAATGTTCTCGAGAATTTAACTTTAAAATAATTGGTCGTGATTTAAGAAAAAAAAAAAAAAATCTTATTTTGTTAGTCAACTTTTTATAATGATATAGTCAATTTGTCCTAAGAGCGGATAGGTAGTTGGCCCACACGCATGTGCGACCCAACCACCTAGACGCTCTTAGGGCACATTGAAGGTGAAACCATGTAGGACGTTAAATATATTATTTTTAAAATAATATATTTAACCACGGTGGAACCAGTCGACGGTGAAACCACGTAGGACGTTAAATATGTTATTTTAAAAATAAATTTTTTTTTGTTACATAACTTTTATTTATACATGTAGTAGACAAAAAAAATTTATTCCATGTATCGAAACTCATTTTATTAATATTTTGCCATGTATGTTTATTTTTCTTCAAAACAAATTAATACTTAAACCACTAACAAAAATATGTCAACTATAATTTTAAATATTTCCCATCCATATATAGTTATACAGTTAATTCATGTATGTATGGTAAAAAAATAATTTCTAAGTTAAATCTAATCGTGTGCATGGCACGGGCCAAAATCTAGTCATCCTGAAATAGATGAGATTTTGGAAAGCTATAATCCTATAATGTTACCGAAATGTGTATTCTGTATTTTGACACACCATATTTCAATTCAAGTTGTTTGGTTAACTTCAATGAACCTAAAATTATTTCATAAAAATGCAAAAGTGCACGAGTAAGTAGTCAGCGACGCTGCTGCTTTGATGTTTTAAGACAATTCATCTCAGAGATCATGCTTGTATACTTCTCTTTTCCAGGAATTGTATGGCACATTCCAATAAACACAGAAAATGACTTCATAATTATTTGACAAATAATTCGAGGTTCAAACAACTCAAGAGAATAACAAAAATGTCTTCAGAATCTCTTGACGCATTGGTCGAGCTTACATGGTGCTAACTTTTGATGATTTGAACATCACACCAAAATCCATCATGCAAGGCTTGAGATATTAATCAGTTAAGTTTAAAAAGGTCTAAAATTTTTTGTCTAATCCTACTGTTTGTATCCTATTCATAATTACTCTGTCTCATTACCCAGTAAAAATATCACATCTACTATATCAATAACACATGAATTCAATTTGCAAAAGAAATGATCAGCAAATTTCAATTATATTTGCTCTAAACATTTAGG
Organism: Eutrema heterophyllum; assembly: GCA_002933915.1. Taxonomy (NCBI): domain Eukaryota; kingdom Viridiplantae; phylum Streptophyta; class Magnoliopsida; order Brassicales; family Brassicaceae; genus Eutrema; species Eutrema heterophyllum. Next base: position 291,920 of record PKMM01026500.1, on the reverse strand, counting down.
CCAATGTAAATATAGTTTAACTTACTTTAATTCATTTGCTCTCCAAGCTTTTCAGTAAGCAGTGAGTGAGAAATTCCCCTCCAATCGGAGATGATATTACAGCCTTGGGCATAGGCCATTGCTCGCTCTCTCCCAAGCAAAGTTCTTCGAGTTTCAAGAAGACGTTGAAGCTGAATCCTATTCAACCACGACTTCTCCATCAGTTATATACTCGAGCCTTATTCCCAAATTGGTGTACCAAAGGAAAACAAAAACTGTAGAAAAAATTAAGAGAATTTACGAATGTTAAAAGCTAGCAACGTGAGATAAGAGTAAGAATTTAAAGGTTTATAGAAAACAGAGAACAAACGTGATAGTCACAGTACACGTGAAACATAATAAAAATCTCAAGCAAGTGACCAGGAATCGAGCACAAGCATACATATATATACCAATATACCATCTTGAGGTGCTGTGGACTGTGGTGTAGTGGTTATCACGTTTGCCTTACACGCAAAATGTGTCCAGTTCGATCCTAGGCAGCACCAATATAATTTTTTTTTAATTTACCAAGTGTCATTAGTTTGACTGAAAAAGTACTTTAAGCAAAACCTAGAGGTCACAAGATCGAGTGACGTTTTGGACGAAACTAATATTACATGCTTTATAATTTTTTTCTAATTTACCAAGTATCATTAGTTTGACTGGAAAAGTACCTTAGGCAAAGCCTAGAGGTCACAAGATCGAGTGACTTTGCCTAAGGTACAAGATCGAGTGACGTTTGGGACGAAACTAATATTACATGCTTTATAAATCTTTTCTAATTTACCAAGTGTCGCACTACAAGAAAATTGGTAAATAGCCACAAAATAGCTACAAGTGATTCGTAGCTATTGTTTTATAGTTACAAATAAGATACAACTAAAATCCGTAGCCATTTTGTGGCTATTTTGTGGCTAATTAGACACAACCCCTGTTTGTGGCTATTCGTAGATCTTTAGCCACAACTAGCCACGAACAACATCGTGGAAATCTTGTCACGGAACATAGCCACGGATTGCCATAAATATATTCGTGGCTATAAGGCACGGATTTGCCACAAATTTATCTGTGGCTATAGGGAAGTATAAACCTTAAACTCTAAAGCCCAAACACAAACTCTTAACCCTTAATCATAAACTCTAAATCTTAAATTGTAAACTAAATCTTACACATAAATATCAAATAATATACAGAAAATTCAACATGTTTTGCACATTGTAATCTTAAACTGTACACTTACAATTTTTTAAAATATAATCATTTTATAAATCCTTAATTCTAAACCCAAAAACACAAACCCTAAATCCCAAACACAAATATTCTTATTAGACATCTAAATTAGGCAAACAAAAATAATTCGTTATTAGATACAAAACAATTATATGTTAACTAAAACTACCTTATACTTTTATGGTTAATGTGTGAGTACTAACCTCATTGTTATGAGAAACAACCAAACAAAGTATGTTAAGACATTTTTTATATGAAAGTCTAGTAAATGTAGTTATATTATCTAACATCATAAGTACTACTATAAAAATTATAATTTGAACATGGTACTACTAAATAAACTTGAAAACATGGGTTTGTACAATTATGTGCATCTTGGTACTACTAAAATAAATGGTACAACTATGACAAAATTATATCACGGTTAGCCACGAAACTATTCGTGGATATCTGAAAATCAAAAAATTTGGTCACAAAAATTTTATTCCCGGGTTTAATTTGGTGACAAATTATGTTATCGCAGGTTTAATTTGGTTTTAGGGATATAGCCACAAATAGTAACAAATAAAGTTGTGGCTGTGTTAATTAAAATTGTAGTGACATAAATATCAAATAAACTCTAAATCTCAAATTGTAAACTATTAATCATAAACTCTAAATCTCAAATTGTAAACTAGATCTTACCCTTAATCATCAAATAATATACAAAAAATTAAACATTTACATTTTTTTTTAAAATATAATCATTTATAAATCCTAAATTCTAAACCCCAAACACAAACCCTTAACCTTTAACCATAAATCTCTAACCCTTAATCATAAAAAAATATACAAAAATAAACATTTACAATTTTTTAAAAATATAATCATTTTATAAATCCTAAATTCTAAACCCCAAACACAAACCCTTAACCCTTAACCCTTAAACCTAAACCTCTAACCTTTAACCCTAAACATCTAACCCTTAATCATCAAATAATATACAAAAAAATAAACATTTACAATTTTTTTTAAATATAATCATTTTATAAATCCTAAATTATAAACCCCAACCACAAACCCTTAACCCTTAACCCTAAACATCTAACCCTTGATCATCAAATAATATACAAAATTAATTTTTTTTTCAAATAATCCAACTGCTATGAACTGTATTTGCAATCTATATATACACTTATTTTCACTCATTCATTCATCTCAAACATTTCATCTTGATCTAAAATATTTCTCAAATAATGTTTTTCTTAGATTTCTTTTCTAAAAAAAATGTTTAGAAAAATAATTAGTTTGTTATTGCTTTTAAATTTAATTGTGATTTTTGTTTCTATTTATGACATTTACGTTGGAGAATTATGTTTCTAATAATTTAACCAAAAAAAAACAAGTTATAATAGTACTAATCGAGAGCAAAATGCATGAAAAAATACACTAGCTTCTGATTGGTTAATGTATAATGACTAGGATCACCCTTAATTTAATCATCTACCGTTGATAAATATTAAATCCAACGGACTCTTTTTCTTCTTCTCTCACTTTGCCTATCTTTGCTCAATAATTGGGTCTTACTCCAATAAGTTGAGACTGGGTATTCCTCTTCCAAAACCATCTCTTCTTCTTCTTCCTTCTCACGAGCTTCTCACGAAATCTCACTCCTTTCTTCCCCTTTTTTTCGATCTCTCTCTCTTTCTCTCGACAGATTTTTTTCAGACTTGGAGAAAACCCTCTTCACCTCCGCTGTCTCTCCTCTTCACCGCCGATGTCTCTCCTTGGTATAAACGCTCTTTCTCTCTCTCAGTTGTTGTTTGTCGTTGACTCTTAGCCATTGCATGTTCATGGGTTTTGTGAATTTCAATTGATTTCTAGTTACATCTATCTGATTCTTAATTTCTTTATAATCAAAATTATCTCTGTTGCTTGGCGGAGGAGCAGATCTGGCCGTAGGAGCGGAGGAGGTTTTTTGGATGGGTGATTGGCGGTGAATGACGCCGGCGAGGGAGAAGAAGATCGGCGGTGGAGGCTTGAGGATCTGGTTGGGATGCTTCCCGCAGACGAGCTTTTCTCCGACGGGAAGCTTGCGACGAAGCAAAAGACGACCGCCGTTACCAACCCTCCTGCCGCTACCACCGATCCCGATGGCACAGAACTGCAAAAGAAGGAAGCAAGAGAGAAGAGGGGGTGGTCGGCGCCGGTGCTGAGGGAGCCACCAGTGCCGGAGACGCGATCTGAGTGATTGAGGTTTTGGCGGCTAGGGTGAACTCGAGCGTTCGTGGATGCGTTTAATTTTTTATTTTTTATGTTTTTTTTTTTTTTAAAANTTTTTTATTTTATTTTATAAATCTTATAAATTATTATTTTTTTATATTTTTTTTCCTAAAAAGCCACGACAAAATTTGTAGCTATTAGCTACGATTAATATGTCACTAATTGTAGATATAATAGATACAAAATAGTCGTATCTATTTTTGTGGCTAATAGTTACGAATTTCGTCGTGGCTATTCGCGGAAAATACAGCTATGAACAGATACAATTCGCGGATAGCTATGAGTTCATAGCGATGAAATATTTTTGTAGCTATCCGTTACTATCGGCAATATAGCCACGAAATATAGACAATAGCTACAAAAATATTCGTATCTATATTGAGTTTTTCTTGTAGTGTACCCACTGGAACGTATGTAATAGTGAACTTTTTACGGTATGTGCATAGTACCACAATCTAATGGTATGTCATTGTAGCACTTAGGGATCGAATCCACAAGGAGACACGAGAACAGCACACAAAGAATACGAGACACTTCTTAATCTAAGCTAATCGAATAAAAGTTTTCTAATGATCATAATCAATTTAAAGACAATATAATAACTAACAAAGCATATATCAAAGGTAATTAAAAGACTAACAAGTTTTGAACCAAAACGTAACGAAAACGATTTAAACAAGAATAAGCAAACGAACTTCGGGTAATGGTAATCGACTTGGACATTCTCTAGCTAAACCATGATACTCAAACAATGCTAATCCTTAAGCCTTAGATCACTAATTTAAACTAATCCAGTTCCATGGCAATAATCACTTCACTAATCACTTAATGGAGAACAAACTTCCATTTGCAATTAAATGATCAACAAGCATTAATCTCAAGTCTAAGTAGCCATTAAACACCCTAGACATCCATTTCCATAGGCTAGGAATGTAAAACACTTGCTAAGTTTGGTTGAGGAATNTTTGGGACGAAACTAATATTACATGCTTTGGTTCCTGAAGGAATTAGAAGACACTAGATGTTATTTTAAAGATGGTATATATATATATTTTTTTTTTTTGATTATCAGGAGGTTCTAGCCAGAAACCCGTAATCCCCGTATCCATAATCAAAGCATGTAATATTAGTCTATCATATTTTCACTCGCTGTCACAACGCAAAGTTGGACCAACTTTTATATTTGCACCGCTGGATGCAGGGCCGACTCTCTCCCATGGCAACCTGGGCATTTGCCTAAGGTCCAAGAAATAAAGGGCCCATTTTTTTAATTTATTTTTTAGGTGGTAAGTTTTGGAAAAAAAAATTAAGAACAAAAGGGCCATTTTAAAACAAAAAAAATTTAGAACAAAAGGGCCCATCCTACAAAAAAATGTGTTAGACAAAGGCCCATAAATTAACCTAGTTTAACTACCAAAAAGAAAACAAAGCACCGTTGTCTAATTCATTTTTGAGAATCAGATCAAAAATCACAAACGTCCTCACGAATCACTGATTCACAAAACCAACTAATCATCTTTTCTATTAACGAATTCGATTTGACATTATTTGAGGTAAATTTAGTGTATTAGTTTGTATTTTATTTCATTGTTTCAACTATCGCTCAAGTTTATCTAATTTGTTTTTGGATTTTGGATGGGTGCAGACGTGCAGTGACTTTGATGCTTTCAAGTTTTTTCTCTTACGTGCCTACAAAATTCTCAGGTGAAATTGTTCTTTTATAATTTAATCATGGTGTTGTGTGGGAATGACAAAAGAAAAAGAAAAAAAGAAGAAGAAAAATTTGTAGAATCTCAAAGAGGATCTATGGATAAGTTTGTTAAAAGAATAATCACAGTTAGTACGAATCCAAGTGTGAATCCTCAAGATCAATCAAGTGAAAATTTAGATGATATTGTTAACGAACCTCATGAGAACGTGTCAAATCCGTCTAATACGGGAAGCTTGAATGTTGATGAGCAACTAATTCCGTCTTTTGATATTTATGATCCTAGAAATTGGAATAATCTTGACAATAAAACAAGGAATTTGTTGATTGAAAAAGGACCGAAAAGAGATGAATATTGTGTTTCCTATTGATAATGAAACTAAAAAGACACTTTGCATATAAGTATTATTTTAGAAAGTTGTGTAATGGGGAGACAGATGATAGAAAGTGGTTGGTTTACTCAAAGCATGGTCACTTAAGTTTATTAGCAGCATAAGGTTTACGAGATTGGACGCATATTGGTGATAGACTTAAAAATCATGAAAAAAGTGAGGAGCATATGGCTAACATGAGCACTTGGAATGATTTAAGAGTTAGATTTCAAAGGAATCTAATTATTGATAAAGAATTCCATAAAGAAATTGCAAGTTGGAAACAAGTTTTATACAGAATAATTGCTGTTGTGAAATGTCTTTCAAAAAGAAATTTGGCGTTTCGAGGTTCAAGTGAGAAACTTTACCAAAATAGTAATGATAATTTTTTAGGAATGATTGAGATGATTGCTGAATTTGATGTGATTATGCATGATCATATTAGACGCATCCAAACTCATGAGATACATCATCACTATCTTGGTCATAACATTAAGAATGAACTGATTTCTCTTCTCGCTTATAAGTTTAGGCTTTCTATCACAAGTGTTATTAAAGAAGCAAAATACTTTTCTATTATCCTTGATTGTACACCCGATGTGAGTCATCAAGAACAAATGAGTATAATAGTACGATGCGCCAATATGTCAAGTGAAAGGATAAAGATAGAAGAGTATTTCTTAGAATCTCTTGAAGATACATCGGGACTAGGTCTCTTTAAAGAATTACAAAATGCTCTTAAGTCGCTAGATCTTGATATTGAGAATGTGAGGGGACAAGGTTATGATAATGGTTCTAATATGAAAGGAAAGCACCAAGGAGTTCAAAAGCGATTGTTAGAAATTAATCCGAAAGCATTATTTATGCCATGTGCTTGTCATAGCTTGAATCTTGTTGTTAGTGACATGGCACATTCTTGCTTGAAAGCTGTACCTTTTTCGGGATTGTGCAACGCATATACACTTTATTTTCAGGCTCTACAAAAAGATGGAATATTTTACTTAAGCATGTTCCATGTTTTACGATAAAAAAATATGTCTAATACTCGATGGGAAAGTCGAATCAAAAGTGTCAAGGCTATAAGGTATCAAGCTCCTCAAATAAGGCCAGCTTTACTAGAATTGTATACCTTGTGTGATGATGCTATATCAAAGAGTGAAACTGAAAGTTTGGTTGATGTTCTTGAGAATTTTGAGTTTTTATTTGGAATAGTTATTTGGCATGACATTTTATTTGCTATTAACATTGTGAGTAAGCAGTTACAAGCTAAATCTATTTGTATTGATAATGCAATGAAGCAAATAGAAGGTGTGATGTCTTATTTTGAGAAATATAGAAATGATGGATTTAGCTCAAGTATGAATATAGCTAAAAGTCTTGATGATGATATGGATGTTGATGTTGTATTTCCAAGTAAACGTCGGAGGTTTAGGAAAAAACAATTTGATGAAAACGGTCATGATGAAGTGATTCAAACATCTGAGGATGCTTTTAAAATTGATTATTTTTTGGTTGTTGTGGATATGACAATTGCTTCTTTGAGAAATAGATTTGAACAAATGAGAATATTTGAGACTGTTTTTGGATTCTTATATAATTCGGTGAAGCTAAAGTCACTTGATGCTATTGAATTAAGAGAAAGATGCATTAATTTTCATAATACATTTTCTCATGGTGGTTCATCGGATGTTGATTTGGATGAGCTTTTCTCTGAGTTAAGAATATTGCAGGTGACTTTACCCGATGAAGCAATGACACATATTGAGGTTCTTGAGTTTGTAAAAAACGTTGGTTGTTATCCAACTTCTGCTATTGCGTATCGAATTTTACTAACCACTCCTGTGACAAGCGGAAAGGAGTTTCTCTAAGCTAAAATTGCTTTAAAATTATTTGAGATCATCAATGTCTCAAGAAAAATTGAACGGTTTAGCAATTTTATGCATTGAAAAAGAAGTTTTGGAGAGTATGGATTTTGAAACAATTATCAATGATTTTGCGTCAACAAAAGCTAGAAAAAAATGTTTCATGTGATCATTAATTTTTCTCTCAAATAATTGATACATTTTTTTTTTCCAGATTTAACTAGATTTTTGATGGAGTGCACTTGGACGAACCGTTAAGCTCTAAACCGAAATCTAGTTTTTTATTTGTCCAACAAACTAGCAACTCCAAGTGTTATAAATACATATTCGCAGTTTAACTTTTTATTAATATATTTAATATTTAAATTCTGTGATATTTTATTTACATCGTATAAATAAAGGGCCCATTTTCAGTATTTTGCCCAAGGTTATCAAAATACTTAAGCCGGCCCTGGCTGGATGCTCTGTTGATTTTCTTAATATACGTGGTAAGCCACCGCTAGTTTCTGGTCTTTTATCCCCCAACCTTGCTGAGATATATATCATCCAACACTTAAAAGATAAAGCTATCAGAATTTTTTGTACTCTTTGTATCTCAGCAATAACATTGTGTATAAAGTGCATATAAAGAGCCGCCGCATAAGTCCTCGGGTGATTCCACTTTCGCTTATTACCTGTTATACAAAGCAATAGAGTAAATCTAGATAAGTTATATACGATCGTTTAATTTTTTCCATATTGGTAATACTTCATATGATGATAATGCATTGTTAAATTCAGCAACCAAACGAACATACCCTTTCTGAGTTTCTTCTAAAGGTTTGTACGTTGCTGCATTTTACTCATTTCGCTAATTCATGTCCTGATTTAGTAAGACTAAGGCTTTTTTCTTTTGTCGCTTGCTAATGTTGCTGCGACTCGCTCCCGACCAAAGCCTAATTCAGTCACAGATTTTGTTAAAAATTTACCATGCAATTCATTTAAGATATTTTATTTCATCCCACAAATTCATGACTCCAAGACCATACTATTCAAAGGCTATAAAACAAACAGGAAAGGAAGCATTTAAATGGGAGAAAGACCAAAGCATAATAATGCACACATGGATATACAGTAATAAACTCGATCCAAAACAATATTCCTAAAGACAGAAAATGTAACATAGCCTCATCTTCTTTCCTCAAGACGTAAAATAGCATTACTAATCAGCAAAAAACCACAATAACCATATGCCCTGAGCTCATCTAGTTTCAATATCTACTACAAACTTAAGTTTCAACTAAGATCGTCAACAACTCCTATTATTGATGAAAATTTAATTCACCATGTTGATTTTGGAACAAAAGTTTAGGAACAAAAGTGTTTTCCTCGCCTTTGTTGAATAAAGTTGACTCTGTCTCGGATCAACTATGGGATTTTCCGCGAGATCATCAACCGAGCATTAATGAAGATGTGAAGCGCCACTGATGCAATGAAATTGCAACCCTGGCGCGGAGGGAAAGTTGAATCGTTGGCGTTCATATTTTGTTTTCAATTGTTTGACCCAAATTTTTTTTTAAATAGGAATGCCACACGTGGCGCTCAACTGGAGAGAGTTGGCCATCTTTGATATAGTAGATTAAGTTGGGTAGTCTGGTTTTAGTGAATAGATTTTCTTAGCCGGAACATATTTCATATGACGAGACGAAGTTTACATTTCATATTCTTATTTTTATAACGAACGAAAACCAAACCCAACTACAATCGAACCGAACACAAACCAAACCAAACTTATTTCGGTTGAGTTCGGTTAGAGTTTTATTAAACCCAAACTGAACCCAAAATTAAACTGAAGTGCCCACCCCTATTTTTTGATGCTCGGTTTTTAAAAATAAACTAGATTTTATCCGCCCGATGCAATGATTTTTATATATTTTTGTCAAATCTGAATTAAATAAACAAAATTATGTAGACTGAGTACTAACGGAAACGATTTAGCAGTATTAGTGAAAAACTTAATGATTAGATGATTTTTGTAACTTCAAGTGATAAAAATTTTCAAACATTTTTTTTAAAAAATTTAAATATATACATATTTATGAATGTCAAAATGGATTAATCCGTTCATTTAACCCGCCTCACATTGGTTTAAAATATTTTGGATGCTTTGACGAACCAACCCACAAAAAACCGTAATCTTAATAATATCAACCCTACCCACCACCATATGACTGAATAATAAAAAATTATACTAATTTCTAAGTTAGATTTTTTACTTTTACGGATTCTCATCATTTTGGTCATTTTTATTTTAGTATTATTTATTGGGGAAACATTTTAAAAATAATCTTAAAATTTTATTATTACTGACCTGTTATTAAAATCTTGAACCATAACATACTGTGTAAATTCCAATGGTATTATTTGTAACCTATAAGTGACACATGAATAAAATTTTTAATTTTGTTATAAATTTTAATTTGATAACTATAATTTTGTTGTAAATTTAAATTAATTTGAATTTCGATTTCTCGAACCTTGAAAATTTATAGAGTAATATTTATGTTTTTATTAAATTGATTTATAAACAATAGAATCTAAGATTTATTTTGTAAATGAACTATTTATTGTGATTAAATTTAATTTTTATTATATAAAAAAATAATTATAAATGATATAACAAATCAAATTAATATAGAACGAAGTTATTTACAGAAATTAGAGATAATTACAATATTCATATCTAGTCAAAATATATTATGCTGATTTTTTTAATTAATTGTGTAGAAATGGGTTTGATTGGTTTTACCCTTAATGAATTATCTAAGATTTTTGAAAATTTGGCTATTTTATATTTGAAAGAAGCTCATATGTTAAAGTTATACACGAATTATATCACCGTACTAAATTATACCCCAAGTAATTAAAAATTCAAATTTCATACATAATATTTTATTTCGTTTTAAATCATACATTTGACTTCACGGTGTTATAAAATTGTTATATTTTGTCGACGTGGATGCCACGTATGAAACTGTTTATTTTTGAATGTTTTAAATTTAACCGAGTTAAGCATCATTCTTAAGGGGTTATATATGCGGAAAAAACAAATTTTCCTACGCACACGGCTAGACATGACCAAAATCAAACCGTAACTGTATTTTAGACCGTAACCAAACCGTTTTTAAACAGTAACCGAAGCGTAAACGTATGAAACGGTTAAAAACCGTAACCGTTAAACGTAAAAATATATTAGCTACGGTTAATAAAATTTCAAACCGTAACCATAATTAACTGTAACTGTATCAAAACCGTCGGTTAACCGCAAGGTTAAAACCTTAAAATTTTAACTGTAACTGTTTTAAAAATAAAATAAAATTTTAATAATTTATTATGTATAAGTATAACTAATATAACATAGAAACATTATGTATAATCAAATAATTACTAATCCAAAAATATTTATAAATAATAAATATATAATAATTAAAAATGAATGTGCGAAAAACTGTGATTTAAACCGTTCAATGCCTCCACGATCACTAAGCATTACCCTTTTTTGTTATTAATTAAATCATTCTTAGTTTGCATAATGTAATAAAATTCATGGTTATTTAGTTAATTTACCACATAGAATTTTGAATCATATAGTAATAATTTCATACAATAAATTTTATCTTTATATTAGTTGATATCATCGTCAGTCGATATATCATTGTCTATAACTTTTTGACGGAAATTAAATAAATTTATGGTTATATCACTGATGTTAACCGTATTATAGTCATCAAATAACCATAACCATATCTGACCGTAATCGTAATAACCAGATCAACCGTATTAACCATAACCATTTTATCCGTATATTAAATAGTTAAGAGAAACTGTAATCGGTGGTTATGAAACCGTAACTGTAATAACCATAACCGTGGTCATGCTTACACACGGCACAACAAAGATTAATCATCTAGTTTTTCTTTATTTATTATATATATATTTTAGTTATGGAAATACAATAAATCATATCAAGGAAAATTAATAACGAAAACAATTACATCTATGTCCCTTGCCATTATTTGTACAAATGCAACGTTTGTAGTAGTTATCTTTAATTTCGGCTATGCATTGCTTGTTTCCATCACGACCACATTTTGTTCCCGTAACGAGGTAAACAAGTTGAGGTGGTTTGTCTTGCGCCTCAACTATTTTATATCAACCACAAAATGTTAAATGATGGATAAAACATCTTATATATAAATAATTGATAATACAACAATTTCAAGTTTTTTAATTTTTTTTTTTAATCGTAACAATTGTTTTTCATCAATCAATGTTCTTAATCAAATTTTTGTTTTTTTTTAAAAAGAATAATATATCACCTTTAGCCTGATGCATGAAGAAGAACATGAGAACACAAGAAACTACAAACAAAGTAGCAGACCTCATTGCAAAAATTGAAATAAAGATTGTCTATGTTTCTTGCGATTTTTTTTTGGTTTATCTCGTAATGAATATTTTCTTATCAACATTGTTTATATATACACACAACATACACTAAAATATTTATTAATTTGACTAAAATAAAAGGTAATTAATTTTATAATTGGCCAAAATAATTAATTACCCATTTAAGAGTCAAAAACAAAAATATTCATTAATATATCTATCTATTAAAAAAAAAATTCTAGGTACTTAATTGTATATTTGACCATATTCGAACTCAAAAGAATATATATATATATATATATATATCATTAAGTACACCCCTCCCAATGAGATGACATTTGGATGAGTTTGTTGGGATATTTCAAGTTTTTGAGTTGAACAAATCGTATGAGGACAAATGTTGTTATTGTATATTTGCAAAAATAATAGGGTGATTTAAGTGTATACATAATTGACCATTTAATTAGGTAAATGAGAAAGATAATTTAAAAATTAGAAAAGATCTAATATATTAAAAAATGGGTGAGTCTCATGTGACAAGGGTGTGACACATCATCACCCTTCATCTTTGAAAAACCCCTTATATTAGCTATTATTCACACGATTATTAGTTAAGGCACATGTTTTTTCTCTTTATTTGTCTACTTTTAGACTTTAGATTCATTCACCTTCATTATGTTGGTCAAATCGTTCAACATTCATTACTAAAATTGACCAAGTGGAATAATGTCTATATATGCTTTTAAGTAAACATTTATCGTTGCATGAAGAATTTTTGTAACAGAGATAAAGGATAGATTCCGACAAGTGGATGATCATACGATATCAACTGGTTTTTCATTTGTACGACTTGTAAATATTTTAAATTTTAAATGAACTATTTTTCGTGATTAAATTTTATTTTTATTTTATAAAAAATAATTATAAATGATATAACAAATTAAATTAATATAGAACGAATTTACTTACAGAAATTAAAGATAATTAAAATATTCATATCTAGTAAAAATATAGTATGCTGAGTTTTTTTAATTAATTGTGTAGAAATGGGTTTGATTGGTTTTAAACTTAATGAATATTAAAAAGGTTAATTTTTTTTTTAACCTTAATGAATATAGGCCCTTTGACAAAAAAAAAACCTTAATGAATATCTAAGATTTTCAGAAAATTGGCTATTTTATACATGAAAGAAACTCATATGTTAAAGTTATACACGAATTATATCATCGTGCTAAATTATACCCAAAGTAATTAAAAAAACAAATTTCATACATAATATTTTATTTCGTGCTAAATCATACATACATTCGACTTCACGGTGTTATAAAGCCGTTATATCTTGTCGACGTGGATGCTACGTATGAAACGACAGCGTTTTGATTTAAAACGTAGATTCATTTTTTTTATCAAAACGACATCGTTTTGTTTGAAACATATATTTATGAACGCTTTTCTTCAAATTGGCTTTTATATAATAAATAAATATAGCATAGCAAGTATTTTAACCTAGTCTAGTGGTCTGCATAGTTTTTGTACCCTCGAAAACCCTGGCTCAAATCCATTCAGCTCTCAGTTTTTCTATTTTTTTTTCGTTTTTTGGTTTAAAAATTTTAATATCGCGAAGAAAAAAAACTGAGCACTGGTTGCCTCAAACCCGGGGACGTGAATGAGGCATACCGCGTCAGACCTTTAGACTAGGTTTCTTTTTTAGTTTATAATGAATATTTATTATATAAAACGTGATAAGCAAAAAAAGTCATTCTCTTCTTCACTCTTTAAGTCCTCGTCCTCGTCATCGTTTATGTATCCTCATCCTCGTTTGTTCGTCTCTGGGAGACTAGAACCGGCGAACTAAGAACAAACTTTGAATCTATCATAGTTGAGTAAATCTAAATAAGGAAATAAAGCAAGATCGACAGCAATGGTGAAAAAATGGGAGGTGCCTTCATCATTTAGGGTTTGACAGTTACAAAGGAAGAAAACGGAGACAAATATGTGAGGTGGCAATATGTGAGGTGGCGTCGCTGTTTATTAACACCAAAAATTGAAAAAAATACCAAAATTGAGCATTAGCGGCCTCGAACCGGACACATGAAGTTGAAACCAAAGACCACTAGACTAGGTTAAATTTATTGTTACTTCTAAAAGAAGAAGAAAACCATAAATCAAAAGACTGTCGTTTCATACGTGGCATCCACGTCAACAAGATATAACGGTTTTATAACACTGTGAAATCGAATGTATGATTTAACACGAAATAAAAGATGTATGAAAATTGAATTTTTGATTACTTATGGTACAATTCAGCATAGTGGTATAAATTCGTGTATAAATTTAACATATGAGTTTCTTTCAGGTATGAAACAACCAAGATTTTTGTAACATGTAGGGCCGAGGTTTGTTTTTTTGACGATTATGTTTTAATAGTATAGATAAGAAAGTATACCATTTGAAATCATCTTATTATTTTACTAATTGTAAAATTTGTAGTAATTTTTACGTATTTTGAATTTGTTTATTTTTAATGTTTTAAACTTAACCGAGTTAAGCATCATTTCTTAAGGGTTTATATATATGCGGAAAAACAAAAATATTCCTACGCACAACGCTGATTAATCATCTAATTTTTTTTTATTATATTGATATTTTAGTTATTGAGATACAGTAAATCATATCAAAGACAATTAAAGATGAAAACATGTACATTGATGTCCACGGAAAGTATTCATACAGTTGCAAGCACGATAGTAGCTATCTTCAATTTCGGCTAGGCATCGCGCCCATCCTTCAGGACCACAATCTGATCCATTAACGAGGAAAACAAGTTCAGGTGCATGTTGTCTCGCCTCAACTATTTTATATGAACCAAAAAAATGTTAGATGATAGATAAAACGTCTTACATATAAATAATTGATAATACAAAAAATTACAAGTTTGCTTTTTTAATCGTAACAATATTTTTTCATCAATCAATGTGTCATAACACGAGTAACCAAATCAAAACTAAAAATAAAAGTTTAATATATCACCTTCAGGATGATGGATAACGAAGAACATGAGAACACAAGAAATCACAAACAAAGTAGCAGACCTCATTGCAAAATTTGATAAAAAGTTTTTCTATGTTTTTTGCGAATTGTTTTTGCTTATGTCGTTAATGAATATTTTCTTATCAACATTGTTTATATATACACACAACAGATACTAAAATATTTATTATTTTGACTTAAATAAAAGGTAATTAATTTTATATTTGACCAAAATATTTAATTACCCATTTAAGAGTAAAAAAAAAAATATTCATGAATATATCTATCTACATTAAAGAAACATATTTTTAGGTACTTAATTGTATATTTGACCATATTCAAACTCAAAAGATATATATTAATGAGTTTTATATTCATAGATTTGAGCGTTATACTGACCAATTTTCATAGATTTGAGCGTTATACTGACCATTTATATATATAAAAGTACATTTTTTCGCTTCTCCTTCCGCCATTTCAGCTTCTACCTAGGCATCCAACATTTTAAAAAACAGAACATAAAATAAAAATTTAGAAATTTCAAAATATCTACTTAAGAAAATTGTTTGTAGCCCACTATTTAGAAATTTCAAATATCTACTTAAGAAAATTGGGTGTAGCCCACTCTTTAGAAATTTCAAAATATCTACTTAAGAAAATTGGTTGTAGCCCACTCTTAATATTTAGATTCGATAATATTAAATTTTCGAAAATACTAAATATGGCCTTACAAAAAAGCCCACATTACGAACCCCACTTAGAAACTTTGGGATATCCTGTTTTCAAACCATCTCTCCCGACGCAAATTGATGAACCGTAAAATTAAGATCTCAAAACCTCCACGAAAAAAATCAAATAACACGACGGAAACAATAATTATGAAAATTTGCAAACTCTTTCCTCCTACTAAACTTAAATCAAATCTAAAAATTTGATTTGTTTGAGAAAGCTCACATCATCTCATCTCTCTTTGTTCTACATATCTCTTAAGCCGAGAAAAACAATGAAATTAACTACGAAATAAAGATAAATAAAATAACATTAAAAGGTACATACAGTTAATTTTAAAGACAACAAAATGAGAAAATCTTCTAAAATATTATCCTAGCTTTAGAAAGCTCTCGTAAGCATTCCTTAATCATTATGTTGGCATATATGAATGATTATTTTCGAGCATTGATATTTGTAATTTTGTTTGCCTCTTCAAATTTGAATCAATAATCCATGAGTTTGTCGAAATCTTACAAACTTAAATTTGTCAAAAGAGCATATTCCATTTAGAATTAACCATATGATAGATCTTGAAATTTTGTTATGAGAGTAAAAATCAAAATATTAACACCTTTATTAGTTAGTATTTAAGTATATTGGATTTTTAAAATAACTTGAGAAGTCATACCATATTTGTTTAATAATCATAAAAATAAAAGTCAATGTGTGACAAAAGATGATACACTTTTCATCATTTACTTTTGTATTTTTATTGTTTATATATACACACAACACACACTAATATATTTATTATTTTACTCAAAAGAAAGGTAACTAGTTTTATAGTATTTTACCAAAATAATTAATTATCCATTTTAAAGTCAAAAAATATATTCATATATATATATATATATTTACCAAATTAAAATAAACACAAATTTGGGTAATTAATTGTAGATTTGACCATATTTAAACTCAACAATATATATATATATATATATAAAGTTAGTTTTTCTCTTTTCATCCACATCATCATCGACATGTTATTAATTAATTAGCTTTACTTACATAACTAAAATAATTAGTAAAAAGTGGTTATAGAGAATTTTTTTAAAATACTAAATTCGGTACCTCACTTCACAAAACTACAATCAACTAAAAATTCATTCAAAACTACCAATCATTTAATAAATTGTTGACCATTTTGCTCTTAAACCTTGCTAAATGGCGACACCTTTTTGTCGAGATTTTTTTTGGTGCATCTCGTTGGTGCGTCGTTGCAGATCAAGCCGGAATTCAGACCCGAAGAAGACTTGTCCGGCGAATCTTTCGCCTTTGATTGAGTATTTTGTGTTCAAGAGACCATCGACGGCTTTTACTCAATTATGAGATGACGATCTCATTTTAGATTGGTTGATGTGATTTTAGATTTCAAAGATGTCTGCGCGATTGAGAATTTATGGATTGTATTGGTGCATCTCGTTGGTGCGTCGTTGCAGATCAAGCCGGAATTCAGACCTGAAGAAGACTTGTCCGGCGAATCTGTCGCCTTTGATTGAGTATTTTGTGTTCAAGAAACCATCGACGGCAGCGACGGCTTTTGCTCAATTAGGAGATGACAATCTCATTTTAGATTGGTTGATGTGATTTTAGATTTCGAATATGTCTGCGCGATTAAGAATTTACGGATTGTATTTGATTTTAGGTTTTGGAGATGGCGATGTCATTGATAATTTTCTTTGTTCCGAAAATATTTATGGCCTTATAAATCATATTTTATATATCACGTGACAATTATTGAGCTTTGCCCTCTTCTGGGTTCAATAACCCCCTTGAAAGTTTGTGTCATTAAGATTATAGAGGCGATTGAGAAATTTCTTTGTTGAATTCTTCATCGATGTAGCTTTTTGGATTCTATTTGATTTTAGGGTTTGGAGATGTCAATGTCATTGAGAAATTTCTTTGTTCAATAAATTTATATGGACTTATAAATCATATTTTATATATCAGGTGATAATTATTGAGCTTTTCCCGCTTCTGGGTTCAATAACCCCTTGAAAGTCTGTGTCATTAAGATTATAGAGGCGATTGAGAATTTTCTTTGTGAAATTCTTAGTCCATATAGCTTCATAGATTTTATTTGATTTCAGGTTTTGGAGATGACGATGTCATTGAAAAATTTCTTTGTTCAGTAAATTTATATAGCCTTATAAATCATATGGATTTGTAAATTTGAGCTTTACGAGCTTATGGGTTCAATAACCCCTTGAAAGTCTATGTCATTAAGATTACAGAGATAACAATGTGGATTTGTAAATTTATGAAATAATTTATAGGACATTGTAAACCATATTTTTGCTTTTATCATGTTACAATTATTGAACTATACTCTTTATGTGGAGGATGAGAGTTTACAAATGACACATGGGATTTCATTATTGATGGGGAAAGAGGAAGCTCAATTAGTGTCATAAAAAAAGACATTACCTACAAGGATTTGGTTGATGTGGTTTTAGAAGATGTTGGCATTGATGGTGATGTGAGTTCTATAAAGATTAGTTATGGGTCACACTTAAAAGAACTTCCTCCAATGTTTATTAGGAATGATCGCCAAATGAGATCGTTTATGAACAAGCTTGAAGATAACAAAGAAGTTAAGTTATGTGTTACATTGACAAAATGTAACAAGAAAAGTACCGATGAAGTTTCTAGCACACCACAAAATGAAGTACTTACAAAAATTCTTTGTTTAACTGTTTATTTATAAGTGTTTTAAAATTTATTTTCTACAGATTTATAAAATTACATGTTTCTTAGTTTCTCTTGCAGAGAGAAACAAACTCAATTACTATGATAGAGAATGTTCAATTCGAGGAGAGTTGTAATGCTCCAGCTCCTTCACGTCTGGTTGGGAATGAGGTAGTTTTATAAAAAAAAAACATATGTGTTATTCCTATAAGGGTTTTTAAAATATGACATTGTTTCTCTTATAGGGACAAATGAACTCAATTATTGATGAGAGTGTTACAACTACTAATCATCCACTTCTTGTTAGGCATGAGGTACTTTTATCAAGAAAACTCTTTGTTTAGCTATTCATTTATAAGGGTTTGGGAATTTGGCGACAAGGCAATACACATGTGTTATGTTTAATATCCAAAAATTCCATGTGCTCATGCAATTGCGGCTGCAAAACATGTGAAGTCTAACAAAAACGACTATGTTCATGAGTACTTCTCCAATGAAAGGTATCTTTTCTGTTTCAATGTTTTGTGCAACAAAAACATGAAACTTTGGGAAAATAACAAAATTTGTAAGACTTTATAAAATTTTAAACACTTATATATGAATAGCTCCTCGAAAGAGTTTTCTTGAATTATGTATATTGATTTATCGTTGTTCTTGTAACAAATAGTAATATTTTCTTATAGGTGGATACAAGCGTATTCGGAAAGTATTTATCCGGTTGGTGATCATGCATTTTGAGTCATTCCACCTCATATTTCTGGTTTTGTTTGTCTATCACCATTTACTCGCATCCCTAGTGGCAGGCGGAAAAAAGAGAGGATACTTTGCGTTTGGGAGTATGGGAAGTCTCGCACCTTATAAGACCTTATACATTTTTGTTTGAAGACAATATTGTTACCTTTTAAAACTATATAAATCCTTTTAAAACCATATAAATCCTTTTAAATCCATATAAAACCATACAAAAAAAGATAATTTCTATAAACCTTCGTTATTTGAGGGGTTAGCTTCGATCTCTCACATGGAAATTCCAAACACATGCTTTAACCACTCGGGCAAAACCACAATATGGAAATATCATTTTAATATAAACAACATACATTTACACTCACACACACTTTCTCAAAGTGGAATTACAAAAAACACACATGGTGAGTTTAGACACACTTTGTGTGCTTTTGGGGGTGTAAAATGACATAAATGTCTCTCTTACCAAGAGGTATTTACCTCTCCCCCATTTACTCTATATTTTTTTAAATTATTTTTCATCTCACACACCCCACACATTTTTGTTTTCTTTATATTATTTTCATAAAAAAATAAACTAACAATTATTTTTTCACAATCAATTATTTTCTCTCTATATTTTGATACCAATTTCAAAATTGTTTAATTAGATGTGAAAACTGGCGGGCATTGTAGTCGGAATTTCTCTGTCGGACACTGGTCGTCGGAAAATGGTCGTAACTTTTTTGATAGATTTTCTGACGGCTTTTCCGACGGATTTTCAACAAACAGTCCCCGTCGGAGGGATTTACGATGATTTTCCGGCGAAGTTTTAGTTGGAATGCCTCGCCGGAAAGTTGTCAATATCCGTCGGATATCCGGCAGTCATTGTAGTCGGAATCCCCCGTCAGAAAGTTGTTGGATATCCTTCAAAAAAATTCTCGGCGTTGTATTTTATGCCTCGTTTTGAATATATATTCCTTTGGCTAAACCTCTTGATCTCATATTTGAACTCCAAAGAAGGGTAACGATAACCTGAACAAGAAAATTCATGGCTCAGGAGTCGAACCGTGTGGATAGGATGCCTGCGTATCCATGTAGTTGCGCACCCGTGTACAATATTCACGTGGATACGCATGCATATCCATGTAGTTGCGTACATGTGGACGATATTCGAGTGGATACACATGCATATCCATGTAGGTGCGTCCACGTGGACGATATTCGCGTGGATACACATGTCTATCCATTTAAATGCGTTAACGTGTACACAGTCATGTGGATACGCATGGTGAGGACGATTTGTTCGAACCACATGTAAGTAAAATATTGTGAAATGGGTATCAAAGTATAGAGAAAAAAGAAACATAGTTTATAGTGCAAAAAAAAATGTGAAATTATTTTTTTTGTGAGAATAAATTAGCAAAACAACATAATTGGGGTGTGCAAAACCAATAATAATAAAAAATGATTTTTGTTTTGATAATAATAATAGAAGGGGTTTTTGGTAATTTTACATCCCAAAAAGCACACAAAGTGTGTCTAAAGTTAGAAAGTGTGTTTTTTTGTAAGTTGAAAGTGAGAAAGTGCCCCATAGTGTAAATCTCTTTCGGTTTTATAAATGTAGTAGAAGTTACCTCTGTAGCAAATTACTAAGAAATAAAACATTCTTGTAAAATCAAAAGTGTGAAAGTCTAGAAATTCTCGAATGGTTTACCAAATTGGTAAGCATTTTTTAAAGCAGTTCACCAATATGGTTTGCAAATCAAATTTTAGCGTTAGACGCCGTTAAGTCCAGCGGGTTAGCAGGCCGGCCCGCGTCCTATTGCCCGCCCCCGCAACAAAAAACATACCTCAATAAGAATAGCTTTATCCGATCCATGTCCGAGTGATGAAGCATTGGTACGGGTATCTAATTCGGATACTTATCAAATTATAATTATATTGTTGCCGGTTTTTTGGGTTTCTGTTTGAGTCTCCGGTAATACTTGAACTGAACCGAGAAGCGAAACAAATATGTTGAGGAGCCATTCAGGTAATATTGGCTAACCGAAACCGAACTGAACCTTGTATTTCGGGTCGGTTTGGGTCGGGTCCCTCATGTTCGGTTTTATGCCCAAGGCTAATATAAACCCATAGAAAACCTTTTAAAGTCTTGTAAAACCATATAAATCATTTAATATGATCCTTTTAAAGTCTTTTAAAACTATACAAAACCATATAAAACCTTATAAATCCTTATAAATCCTTTAAAGCAGTTTACCAATATGGTTTACAAATCAAATGTTAGCATTAGTATTATAGTTGGTTATCTACTTAGTTATCTATTGGATATTGATAAACACTCGGCCGAAGTGACATTATTGAATATTGGGTGTTTAATGGGTTTATATGGTTATATATGGTATTTTTAAAACTATATAAAACCATATAAATCCTTTTTAAATTATACAAAACCATAAAAACAACAAAAAATAAACTTCATCAAAGGAGGAGGAGGCCGATTGTTTCTACTATGCAGATTTCTAATTTCTTCTGATGCAACATATACATCCATTGATCCCTGGAGCCAGTCATTTCTCTTCATTCGATATCCTTGCTTTACGAGTTCAATAACTCCTTCAAAGTCTTTGTCATCAGGATTTGTTGGTGGAACCAAATGTATGTATCATTTGGGTCTCCAATGATAGGTTTGACCAAAACCTGCAAAGATAGAACAAAGGCAGAGGCCATTTATAAACCGGAAACCATTTATAAACTAGAAACCATTTATAAGAACATGTAAAAAAATTATAAAACCAAAATCCATTTATAAGGGCATTTAAAAAAATCAGAAAACCAGAAACCATTCATTTATAAGGGCTTTTAAACATATCAGAAAACCAAAAATCACTCACGTTTTCATCCCCTCATCTCCTACAACTTCAGCTATTCGTGGAGCCCGAGTCAACTTCCATTGCAGGCACCAAGGATCCGTAGAGGAGGTTGTGTCACATTGTTGCGCAAACGTGTATCTAGACGTGGTACCACAGATAGAGCCCACAAGGTGATTACCATGGCAAATCCTTTTACTTCATATTGCGCTTTTGACCAAGTTGTTGTGTTCATCGTGCGCACACTAGCTAAGAGAACTTCATACCCCTTCTTTCCCCATGGATAAGAGGAGTAAGTATCAAAGTTCAATGCAGACTGTAACCTTTCTCAAGGATTTTTCTAGTTGGATTTTTAGCTATCACTATCCCCTCAACTAAGATAAGTGCTCCTAGAGATATTTTTTCAAGATCTGACATATTCGGCCTTTTCTTTGACAGAAGGCTCAACAAGGCCTTCACTGTGTACTTATCCTCTTTTTCCAACATCCACATATACAGTTTGGTTGGGTATTTGTGTGTGACTTGAGTCATTGCTCTTTTTTCCTCTGCCTCACAAGGTAATCATGTTGTGAGGAAATATTCTCTCAACGAAAAACGCATCGGCTGGTCTGCAAATGCAAACCAAAGATCTTCCCCGCTAGTCAAAATTCTTCTCTTCATCAGGACATGGAACAGCTTCCTAGAGAATTGGATGTCTTTTCTCCATGCGAGTCTAACTATAGGGCTGAGAAAGGAAGCTTCAATCATAGAAAACGCATCATCCCCCAAAAAACTTGAGATTGTATCTACTAATGATAGATTGGAATGTTGCATGATCGATGATATAGTATGTGGTTCGATTCCGAGTTGATAGATCCTCCCAAATAATTTGTATGTTGCGTAGAAATCATTGTTGTCCATATATGTGTAAAAACTAAAAAAAAGTAAGCTCTTTATGAAGGTTTGTAAACTGATTAGTTTTTTAAAAAAAAAAGCTCTTATAAATTAGTAGATATGTTAAGGATAACACTTGAACAATTGATCAAAACACAATAGGTCTATTCAGAATCATATTCAGAACAACAATCTCATGATTTCTTCATGTTTCATGATACCCTACTAAACAACTCATGAACCGAGACCATTAAATAAGTGAAATATAAGGTCTTGTAAATACAGTTTTCAACTTATCAAACCTTTTCCTCCAAACTAATCTTATCGAAATTCGAAACTCTAAACGTAGAATCTGTCAAAATCCGAACCTGTGAACACGAACTCTTGAATTTAACAACCGCATTCTGAAAAATATGACTGAAACTTTGAATTTAAAAACGAAAATCACCAGAAATATCAAAGATCCATGTAAAATGAGCTCGAGAACATGCTCTGAAAAATTGAAACTTGGAAATACAAAAATACCTCGATCTTACAGCTTGAAAAGATGCGATTCTCTTATCTAACTGCTTGAGAAGAATCAATTTTCCGATCTGACTGGTTGAGAAGGATCGATTCAAGGAAAATACTCTTATGGGTGAGAAATGGCGGAAAAAACTAGGGTTTAGTTTATTTTTTTCCCTCAGGATCAGGTTTTTTTTATCCTAATTTTCTTCCCCTCAATTAAGGGTAATATGGTCAATAATCATTTAATTTAGTGTATTTTTGAAAATGGCTACCTTCTAATTGTATTTTTGAAAAATGGTACTACAAAAGTAGTATTTTTTAGATTGTCCCTTATATATATATATGTATATATAGTATAATTATAACATATATAGAATATAACTTGATATTTTTAAAACCATTGTATTTGCCACATCTAATTTTAGAATTAAATTTACCTGTTTATTAATAAATTATAAATTCAAATACTAACTATACTTTATTAGTTGGTATTCAAGTATGTTGAATTTTAAAAATAATTTGAGAAGTCATACTGCATTTTTCTAATCATATTAAAAATAATTTTTCTTTGTGTTCGTTCTATTTTTATAGCCAAAACAACTATCTTAATTTACTAAAAATAAAATAGTTTGTCAAACCATATAACTCTTATTTACATTTTTTTTTTTGTCAACAGCCTAAATACCTATATCGATTCAATAAACCAAACCGGAGGTACTGAGTTTACATAAATGAAATCTGATGGGTAGACATGAGCACCTCGTGCTAACTTGTCTGCCTCTGTGTTGTTTGCGCGTGGGATGTGTGCGATAGAGAAAAAAGAAAACTCCTTCTTACTCTTCTCGAACTCCTCCAAGTGTAATGTAAAAGCCAGCCACTCCTCGGGTGTAGACACCATCTTCACCAAGTCGGAGCAGTCTGTTGCAAAAGTTATCACCGTCTTCTGATTCGCAATCATGCAGTGCATTGCCCAAATGAGTGCTTCAAATTCTGCGTGCAGGGGGGAAATACTTCTTCGAAGATTTCTTGCACCCATTATGACTCCTTCGACGCCCTCCTGAAAAAAGTGACATCTTAGTCCAGAAAACTTGTCAGTTTCCTTTCAAGAGCCATCAATATAACATTTCCCTCCACCGTAAACAACGTGTTGAGCCATCACCGGAGTGGGCCCAATTTGTTGAGAATCCAAGGCTAGATCGCCATATTGTGCCGCTTCCCAAGTTATGGCCTCAGATTCCGCAATCCTTAGAATTTCTTGTGGATTTCTATCCACATTTGAGTAGACCTTATCATTCCGCGCTTTCCAAATATACCAAGCAATCCAAGGGAAAATTGTATTCCCACTTTCTTTTGGAAGTCTCCAAAATAGATGATCAAAATTGGAGAAAACCAAAGACATTGGGAATACCCCTGGGGCCGATGGTATATGAGAGAGTGCCCATGTTTGTAACGCCGGGGGCCATTAAAAAAAAACATGATTTATCGTTTCCTTCTCCGCTCCACACCATGCGCATTGCGTATCGCAATTAATTCTTCTAGCTCGTAAATTTGCTGTTACCGAGAGACATCCCGATATGGCTTGCCAAATGAAATGTCGCAATTTTGGTGAACATTTTAATTTCCATGTATGTGCCTGCAAATTTTTCACATCCGGTCCATAGAAAAATTCATGTCGTTGCCTGGTTCTTGGTGTTCAATCTGATAACCCGACTTTACTGTATATTTTCCTGTTTTTGTATAATGCCAGCCAAGAGAGTCTGGACTATAAGTACAACTTATAGGCATATTTCGAATAATTTCCGCATCGGCCGGTTCAATAATTGCATTAATCAAAACTATATTCCACATTTGTGTCACTGGATCAATCAGATGATTGACCATGAGATTTGGGTAGTAATTATGTTGCATGTTGCTGACCTCGGGGAAGAAGATGGTATCCATGGGTCATTCCATACTGAGATAGAACCACTGAACCAACTCTTTTAATTAGCCTTTTTTTAACCAGAGATCTAGCCGAAATAATACTCCTCCATCCAAAGGACGGGGAGTATGATCTTATAGGATCTAAAGGATCTGTGTTCCGAAAATATCGACCCTTAAAAACACGAGCAAACAAAGATTCCGGTTTATCCATCAGCCGCCATAGTTGTTTTGCCAGTAATGCTGTGTTAAAATCCTCTATTGTTCGAAACCCGATTCCACCTTCTGCTTTACTCGGACACAATTTCTTCCACGCTAACCAATGCATTCCTTTCTGTTGTCCAGAGGAACTCCACCAGAACCGTGCTGGCGCACTAGTTAGTTTTGCGGTTATGGATCTGGGTAGACGAAAACACGACATAACGTATGTAGGCATAGCTGATGCCACCGATTTAATTAGAACCTCTTTACCTCCTTTAGACAATAATCTTGATGTCCATCCATTAATTCTATCATTATGTCTCTCCACGACAAAATTATAAATCTTACTTTTTGCTCCTCCGAGCTCTTATATACATATATAGCTCAAAAATGGATTAAGACTGGTGAATTTATCTAAAAATCACAACTTAATTATTTATTTTTTTAAACATGAAATGTTAAGAAATAATATTAGCCATTTCAGCAAGATTCTGAAATCAGATGACATCGACACAAATCTATGGCAATACTATGCTCTGTATGAACACCTTATAAACACTCAGATATAATCTAATTTATTTCCTATTGGTAATTTGATGAGTCTCCTCTTGATGATAATGATCCAAACTTTATCTCTTGTCGACTATCAAAACAGTGAATTTGTATTTCCATTCAACCATTATCCCTTATAAAATATTAAAGAGAAGCAGATTTCGTGAAATGGACGTAACGTTGAGAAATTAATATTTTCATATAAGGTAAAAATATTACAGAATTTGATACAATTTTAAATTCATACAAGCAAGAATTGGATTTTGATTTTTTTATATGGGTAAACGACATATTTCCCCCTCAAAAGTATCATATAGTAACAAATCCACACAAAGTTACAGCCTCGTCCTAGTTCCACATCTTTTGAAAGTTAAAAACTTATATCCCCACAATTCGAAAGTTCAAAACATATTTACACACGGACCGCGGTTTATTTCGGTTTATAGTGTACCAATCCAATTTTAACCACCCAAACAAAAAATTAAACCAAAATTAAAGCTATTACAACCCAATTACAACTTTAACCAATTTTAACCATGTTTTCCCTCTTATTCTTCCTCTCTCTTTATCTCATCTCTCTCGATCTCTCTATATTTCTGTTGTTTTTGAGATTGTGGATTCCGGTGGTGTATGTTTGTCCTCCGCCACCGAGGAAGAAATCGATGGTGGTGAGGAGACAAGATCCGCCGATGAACGGTTATTTTCAGCCGCCAGATCTGGAGACTCTGTTCTATGCACAACCTCGACGAGAAGCTTGCGCTTAGATTTGATTTTTCTTACATAAACATTGCAGTGATAAGTGATACATATGTATGTATGTTGGAATAAATTCGTTTGTGAAAGAAAAAGGAAGAACAAATAAAAAGGAAAATCAAGAAAGAGGAAAAAACAAACAAAAATTAATTCAAGCAAGGAGAAACCATGAAGAAAAAACAAACAAGGAGAAAGGAAATTATAACAATAGGAAATAGCAACTTACTATTCTTGTTTAGAATTAAAACTCTATTCTATTCTAGGCTTAAGGTTTAATGCATTACAAAACAATCACAAAGAGAAATAATAAAAGAGAAAGGTTTCTAAGAGAAATAACAAAATCCCAACATGGTATCAGAGCCAAGGTCCTGAGTGCAGTACCTTTAGAGAAAAATCGTTTCGTGCAAAATTCGGTTCGAACTAATTCCGCTGCAGAATCGTTCGTGCAAAATCCGTGTTTGTAAAAAAAAAAATCAGGTCCGTGCAGAATCTGGGTTCGTGAAAAGAATCCAGTTCGGGAAAAAAAAAGATCCAGTTCGTGCAGAAGCAAGAGAAACGTGATCATAACCAAAAACATGCAAACATTAAATATTCCAGTATTTGATGGGCAAAATTATGAGCTTTGGGCTACAAGTATAAAAACTACTTTGAAGATTCAAGAGCTTTGGGAAGTTGTGGAGAAAGGACTTCCACCGGAGCCAAAATCAAAATCAGATTTACTAGAAGAATGGAAAGAAAAGGAGATGCAAGATATGAGAGCTCTACAACTGTTACAGATGGTTGTGACATATCTAGTTCTTAAGAATGTAGTTTCTGCTACCACTTCCAAAGAAATCTGGGTAAGGCTACAAGAAAACTATCAAGGCAATGATCATGCAAAACTTGTGAGACTAGATTCGTTGAACAAAGAGTTTGAAGATCTGAAGATGAAACATGGAGAAAAGATTCAAGAGTATACTGATAAAATCCAAGAGATCGTGAACCATATGATTTTACTAGGAGAATAGAAGACAAATTATCAAGTTATTAGGAAGATATTAAATTCAATGCCAAAGAGTTATGTCTTGCTAGCAGCTTTAATGCAAGAAACGAAAGACTTAAGGAAGATTACTGTGACAGATCTTGTTGGATCACTAATCTCACATGAGACAAAAATATTTACCAGATAAGGAACCAATCGAAGGAGCACTGTATGCAAGATTCACATGAACAAAGTTTGGTCAAAGATCAGATAAACATCATAGAACGAACAAGTGGTGCAGTACATGCAAAAAGGAAAATCACAATGAAGAAGATTGTTACTTCAAAAAAGGAAATTCACCATGGTGTGGTATCTGCAATAAATATAATCACAATGAAGATGTTTGTTATTTCAGAAACAAGGAAGAAAAGTCATATGAAAGCAAACAAGTTGAGAATGCTTTGTGTGTGGGAAGTCTGGGCATTATGCAAAGAACTGTAAAAACAGGTTTAAGGTAGAAGCTCACTCATGTCAAAATCAAGAAACAGAGAAAAGATTTGGCGAAGTGTCTTTAACTGCAACAACTTATGATGCAAGTCAAATTTATGAAGAAGGAGCATGGCTAATTGATAGTGGAGCAACATGTCACATGATCATAGATGAGACGTTCTTCACAAGATTAGGCTGAACATACAAAGTTCAGATCAAATTTGGATGTGGAGTAATTCTTTCAAGTGCATGAAAATGAGATATTAGCATGGAGACAACTCAAGGAAAAAATACAATCAAGGATGTTCTACTAATTCCAGGACTTGACAGAAATTTGCTGAGTGTGCCACAATTATTGGCTAATGGTCATTAAGTTCTATTTGATGAGAAAACATGTACAATCATGGATAAAGCTTGGAAGAAGCTAATAGAAGTTCAAGAAGATAATCAGAAGTTCATTATCAGATGGGAGATACTTGAAGAAAAGCAAGAGAGACAAAAGAAGAAAAGACACAACCATAAAATATTAAAGATGCAGAATCAGCGTTAACCACAAAATTCCAGTCAAAGAAGATTGCTACAAAACAATAGAGATAAAAGTTGAAGAAACAACAAACGATGGAAAGGAAGATGATTCAAGCAAGAGAGAGCAAATGAAAACTACAACAAACGGATCTAGAGGGAGTGTTGGAATAAATTCGTTTGTGAAAGAAAAAGGAAGAATACATGAAAAGGAAAATCAATTAAGTGGAAAATAAGAAAAGAACAAAAAAAGGGAAAAACAAACAAAAAGTAAATCAAGCAACAAAGGAAATTGGCTTAAAGGAAATCACGAAGAAAAGACAAACAAGGAGAAAATAAATTATAACAATATGAAATAGTAATTTACTATTCTTGTTTAGAATCACAACTCTATAAATAGAATTCTAGGCTTAAGGTTTAATGCATCACAAAACAATAACAAAGAGAAAGAGAGAAATTAATAAAAGAGAAATGTTTCTAAGACAAAATCACAAAATCCCAACAATGTAGCTTCCTGTTACATCATAAGTGTTGAAAAGTACTCCGCAAACTCTTGATCAATGGTTGGTTTCGTGGTAGCTTCTTCAGAATCTGTAATCCACATGGTTGATTCCACCATCTGACTTTCTTCCTTTTCTTCAAAGATCACAAATAAAAGAGAAAATTAAAATTAAACCTTAAAACAACAGAAATATAGAGAGATCGAGAGAGGAAATAAGAGAGAGAGGAATAAGAAGAAGAGAAACATGGTTAAAATTGGTTAAAGTTGTAATTGGGTTGTAATCGGTTTCGGTTTAATTTTTTTTGGATGGTTAAAACTGGATTGGTACACTATAAACCGAAATAAACTACGGTCTGTGTGTAAATATGTTTCGAACTTTCGAATTGTGGGGATATAAGTTTTTAACTTTCAAACGATGTGGAACTAGGACGATGCTATGACTTTGTGTGGATTTGTTACTATAGTATATTACTATATGATACTTATGAGGGGGAAATAGGTCGTTTACCCGAAATAGACTAAAAGCAATACTAGAAAAAAAGTTTTATCGATTAGATCCTATTCTTCGAATCTAGTTTAAGGCTTGTTTTGCTAAACAATCAGCCTCAGTGTTTTCTACACGAGGGATACATTTGAATTCAATAGCATCAAAAAGATGTAAGCATGACTTGATATCAGCAAGAATGCCATAGAGGTCTAAGAAAGAAGAGGCAGAGTTAATGGCTTTAATAATCTGAGAGGAGTCTGACTCAACTCTCATTACCTTAGTTCCTATCTCGATTGCGTTTTGCAAAGCTTCTCTGAGCGCCAGACCTTCTGCAATTAAGGGAGATTTGACAAACGGATAAGTGCAGGATCTTTTCACTTTTACACCTTCGAAAGAGAAGATCCATTTTAAACATGCGGCGTGTACATTGCTACGCAAGGAAGCATCAATTTTGCAGATAGTTTAACTTCCAATTCGATGAAGACATTGGAGTTGAACCTCGGATGAGCGAGACCTTCTCCATTTGACCTTCAGACCATTCTCTTGTTGCATAGATTGCTTTGTTGATTATCTCTTGAGCAGTCAAGATTTTTGAATTAAACAACAAGTTGTTTCTCGATGTCCAAAAGGACCACAAAATCCAGGGAGCTATCGGTCCCTTAACAATCCCATTCGGAGGCAGGCATACCAGCTTGATAAGAGAGCTCCCCTCCGATGTAAAATCTACAATTCGTCTAGAGATCATTGATGGTGATGATCAATTCGTCTACAAAATCCACACATGTTGAGCAAACTCACAATGAAACAACATATGTGAAATAGATTCAGATTGTCCACATCTCCTACAAAGAGGATCCACGATGATGTGCCTTGCGAGATTCATGAGCTAGTTTCCATATAAAAAGTTTAATCTTTGGTGTCGTTGGGAGCATCCAGATGTTTGACAACCAATCGAAAGATGGAAGGATTGGCTGATTCTCTACATCTCTTCTGCTTTCCAGTGCTACAAAATAACCAGTTTTTGTTGAGTAGTCACCTGATGGATTTTTTAACAAGATTCTCTTGTCAGGAGCTCCGGCTACACTTGGCTTATTAGCCAGAATAGAAGTTTCATGGTCTAGGAGGATGAGCTTTAGTTGATTTGTGTCATTTTTGGATACAGAAAAAAACATTCCATTCGTATGATTGTATCATCTATTCACTTCTAGCCCATAATTTTCAACTTTGGGTGAAGCTAATAGAAATGTCATATTTTTTGTATCATGTTAGTCTTTTGGACGAATCTCTTTATGAGTTTCTTTTAGAACCATTTCATATATGTGTTCTTGACATATATCTTTATTTGGTTCTTTTGAAACCATTTCATATATGTCTTTTGGACGTATAATTTTATGCGGTTCTTCTATAACTCTTTTTCCGATTTTTTTTTTTAGGGATTTTATCTTTAGAGTTTTATCGGCCTCTTGCGCTTCAATTGAACCCTCTATTCATTTGCTCTACTTCAATCAATATGTTATTCAGGAACATTATTCCATGATAGAACATTAGCAGTGGGGGTATATGATTTTGTCATATTTTTCATATATGTGAACACATCTGGTAATTGGTTTGCCATATTTTGTAATTATACTATTTTTTGACTTCTGGGGGGAGGGGGGAGGGTCTAGATATACCAAAGATGGTGTAGACTATGTAACATCTTTTGACACTTGTTTAATTCCTCCCTTTAAGGCTGAGAATTCATCTTATATAAAGTTTTGACTTACTTTGGTAGAGTTTGGGTGGTGTATACTCTGCAAGAGAATTTGTCTAGTAGTATAATGGGCATCCCGACTACAACAGTTTGAAACCTGACTTGAAAAGCACCGACACATTTGTTATTCTTGGCTAGGTACTCTAATATTATGGTTTGTGATCCTAGTTTTGTTAAAAGGGCATTAAATTCTAATAGTCAAATGATTCTTTCTTTTGGACATTGTTAGTGGTAAGCTCCGCACTCCCGATTTAATTTGGTTTAACTTGGTTTAAACCGATATCGGCCCAATTGATCCCGGTTAACGACAGTTTATAAACCGATAACGGTATAGCCCACAACGGCTTGATTAACGGTCTCAGGGCCCATTAAGCTCGATTCCACTAAGTCGGCGCCGACCTCCAAAATAAACAGAATATTTCCTTATTTCTTTCGAGAAAAAGGAAATCTTTCCGATCCAAAGTCGCGAAGGAAAAGGAAATCTCCAAATTTTAGCCGACATAAGATCTTATAAATAGGAGAGACTCTCCTCATTCGAAGACCATCCTACAATTTCATTCAATCACGAGAGCTAAGAGATTGAGAGCTGCGAGATTACGGGCTTTTAGTTTCTTAACTCCTAGTTATTTTTTTGGTTAGATCGTATTCTCCGACAACCTAATCAACCTTGTACTTCGCCGAGCTTATACTTAATAAAACGAGATTTTGACCCCCTTTTTGTTATTTACTTAACTTAGCAATTGGCACCGTCTGTGAGGAGTTCGGATCTCAATCTCGGTAAGTAAGCTCGGCAATGGAAGGAACACCAAACGGTTACCTCGCGGAGAAAACCGCAAAAACAGTGGACTCGAAGACGCCAATCTGGCAGTCCAAACGAACGACCTCCTCCAGCTCCCCCGACAATTCATGACATCCTTCAACATCGTCATGAACCGTTTCCAATTCAGTTCAGATGAGCAGCTAGATGCTGCCAAATGCCAGCACTTCGTAGGAAACCTAAGCGGTACCGCACTCACCTGGTTTTCACGACTCGAAGCGAATTCAATTGACAACTACAAACACTCACGACCACCTTCGTCAAGCACTATTCCATGTATATCCAGCAGAGCGGATCCAATGCCGATCTCTGGGCGCTAGAACAAAGACAGGACAAACCCCTACAAGCATTCATGGAACAGTTTAAAGTCGTAGGCGCTCGCATCACGATGAACGACGACGCCACAATCGAGGCACTGCGAAAGGCCATCTGGTATCAATCAGACTTTGGCAAAGAAATAAAAGCCAACCGACCTCAAAGCTTGGAGGACGCCTTGCACATGTCCAACACTTACATAGAAATGGAGGAGGAAGCAGCTATTAAAGACAAGAAATACGTGACCTCGAAGCTGACTATCCCGAAGGACAAACCTAAGGAAGAATATCATGAACCTCGCCAGCACTTCGACAAAGGTTATGATCGAAGCATGAGACCAACAACTCATCACGTCAGTACGGTACAATCACAACAACCGTGGAATAAATGGAATCGATCTGACGAGGAAATAAAAGACTTAGCCCCATTTTGCGAATATCACAATAGATCCGGTCACGACACTGCTGATTGTCGACATCTAAAAGAATTCCTACTCGAAAAGTACATAAAGGGGGAAATCCCAGGAACGTCGCCGACATAAAATGAAAGTTTTCATGGAAATTGCAAAATGGACCGAGACGTCAACACCTAAAACAACGGTCTCTGCCAACCATAGGCTCATGATCTTGGCGTCAAAAAAGGAACTCAAAGTAATTACACTAACATACATTTATTATTAGATCATACTTACAACAACACTTATCACAACCTAGATTTTTTTTTAAAGTCCAAACTCATACTATCCATACAAAAATATATTTATTCCATATTGGTTTACAGGCTAAAAGGAAAACTGAAGTTGATATAACATAGGATTAAGATAAAACGTTTCATGTTGAATTTGGTATTTGTAGAAGAAAGCGATGTCACATAGTGGAACCTAGCTAGTGCCAGTTGCATAGGTACTATTCAACCTTCGGAGATTTTGCATAGATTCGTAAATTGAATGGAGAGAAAAGAGAAAAGAGAGTCGTACAATTGCGAAACTCCATTTCAATTTGAATAAATTTTGGCTCACTATTTTTATTGCATTGTTGGCCATAATATTAGATTGTGAAGGTTCAAAAAAATATATAATAATAATAATATTAGATTGTGAGTAAATGTTGTCGATCTTGAGGATAGAGACTTCTATGGATATATAAATCGACGTACGTCTATTTGTAGGTTAATTTATTGGGTAATTGGATCAAATGACATTAAATAAAAGCAAAATTAAGTCTCTTTTTTGACCACTACGGTTCACAGTAAAAAAGACTTTTTCACCCTCATCTCTTCCAATTAATTATTTTTGTTTTTTTTTTCTCTCTCCTCTATTGTTGCACGAAGAAGAAAAAAGAAGAAGAAGAAGCTGACGCCGGCGACGGAGGCGAGGACGGCGGCGGAAAAGACTCCGACGGAGGCGACGCCGGTGAGAAGAAGAAGAAGAAGAACGGGGAGGAAGAAGAAGAACGGGGAAGAAGAAGAAGAAGAAAGAAGAAGAAGCCGACGTCGGCGATGGAGGCAAGGACGGCGACGCAGGCGGAAAAGACCCCGACGGAGGCGACGCCGGTTATATGAACAATGTCGCCGGATTATGATATGATAACTGAATTAACACGATAATTTATGATATGATAACTAGTTTAACATGACAATTTCATAAAAATGAACATGATAATTGGGTTAACATGACAGTGTTAACGATACTAATTATATGTTAACGATGTTAACAATGATAATTGGGTTAACATGACAATGTTTAACGATGATAACTGAGTTAACATGACAATGTTAACGATGTTAACGATGATAATTGGGTTAACATGACAATGTTAACGATATTAACAATGATAACTGAGTTAACATGACAATGTTAACGATGATAACAATATGTTTACTGGTTATGAATAATGGTTGTCGAGTTTCGATGAACAGTAACACCGCCCGTTAAATGAACAGTGTCACCGGTTTATTCTGTCAGAAAATAATTTTCTGATCAATGACATTTCTGTGATTATTAAAAAAACAAAGGGTATTTTGGGTTTTCTCTTCCCCCTCACCTAATTTCCAAATCAACTTCTAATTTTTTGGTCAACCTTTAATATTCACCTAAATCACCCTAATTTATTTTTATTCTACTTAGAGCAGATCAATACTTCACTAAACGACAAAGAAAAATACAACAAAATCCTTTAAATATTAATGATTAAATCTTTAAATTAGTATTATTTAACATTAATGGTTTCAATAAGATTGGAGAAAACATAGGTACACAGACACACAGTAGAAACTTGAAAGTGTTTCATTTTGTTATTTATCATGCTTCTTTTATCGAAACAAAGTTTGCTATATGATTATATATTATTGTATAATTCACGAATAACAAAATTATTTGAAAAAAAAAATGAGATCAACCTAGATAAAAGAAGTCTTACTATAGCTAAATAAAAATTGTTTTCTCTAGTCATCTTATTGTATACGTGAGCGTGATACATAGAATAATTATAACTCATCATAACGTGACATGTGTCATTATTCATTTAGATCGTGATATGTGTCAATTTAATAATACAAACTTTCATATTCTTAATTATTTATTTCAAAAAAGGAAAAAAATGAATTATGTTTTTTTTAAATGGAAATTACTAAATAGAACAAAATAAAGTAATAGAAAAAAAAAACAGAAACTACAATATAATGGAAATTGTGTTTTTGGAACCTTATCATTTATTTAGAGGGATTGTTTATCAGATTTATGGATAATATGAATCAAATTCTAATCTTTTAACTGCGAATCATAAAACGTAATTTGTAAATAACTTAACGGAATCTTAATTTAAAATCTTATTATATGGATTATAATTAGGCAAGTTATCAATTTTAAAATCTAAACATTTTATTATTTTTTATTGTATCACGCGGAAGCTAATCTAATATATATATTTTACATTCGTCACATACTTCAGTTTAACTAGGCTCACCATAAAAACAAAAAAATACAGTTACAACAAAAAAAAAAACATGGAAGTTATTTCTTTGCGCTCGTAAGTGTAATTGTTTTGAGAAAACCGGATGGTAGAATATTTGTTTCATACGAATCGATTTTTTTCTGAGTGAAGTAATCTACCTATTACATCTTATTCAAGATTCAATTTCAAATCACATTTTAGTATTTGGTCTCGTTTACCTATGTTTAGTATAAATGTAATCTTTACGTTCAAAACCGTAGTACAAAGAATAGATTAGCCGATAATTAAATGCATTAAATAAAGAAGAAAGGTTATGTGGAAATATCTACTATATAAAGAAGAAGAGGGGCTCTTCAGCGTCGACACGTCAGCCCCTCCCTCCTTTATTGGTCCATTTTTTTTTTTTTGGTTTTTAAAAAAAAAAATTTTAAGTCAGCGTCCAAATAAAAAAACTTCTAATTCTTCAGACCAAGTTGCGCACAAATTTTCTTTCCGAACCTCAGATAATCTTACCCTACCACAAAGCCCTTCCTCCAACCTCCATTTCATCACAGACAAATTTCATCAACCATATCACACTACAAGAAAACAGGTGTTTTCCGACGGCGATTTCCGTCGGAAATCCGTCGGAAACGATCCTTTCCGACGGAAACAAGCTGTCGGTTCTAGGTCGTCGGAAACCGATATCCGTCGGAAATCTGTCGGAACATTCCGACGGATGTTAGTCGTCGATGCGGGTCGGAAATTTCCGACATAATTATTTCCGACGGAGTATCCGACGGAGTATCCAACGGATGTTTGATTGGAAATAAGTGTCGGAAAACCGTCGGAAATGGTACCGACGGATTTCCGACGGGTCCTGTTTCCGACGGATTTCCGACGGATCTGTGTCGAAATATTTCGTCGGTAGTCCGTCGGAAAGACGTCGGTAAGATTTCCGACGGATTTATATAATTTTTTT
>PKMM01026500.1:240746-252955 GCA_002933915.1 Eutrema heterophyllum | reverse complement strand
ACGGATTTCCGACGGACTTAGGGTATATTTGGGGTTTAGGGTTTAGTTATATGATTTAGGGATCCATAATCTACATGTTTCACTAAAAAAATAGTAAATTCATCAATGTTAAAGACTTTGAATGAGTTTATAACTTATACAACATCAAAACCTATACATTTCACATAAATCAACTATACCTTATACTATAACTTATACAAACACTTCTATCAAATTTTATAAATTCTATATAACACATTTTTTTGAAATATGAGATGTTCAACCTATTCTATATACATCATACAAGTGTTTGTAAACAATTTCCACAACAAAAACCTATACCCTTTACCCTAAACAACATTTTTCAAAATATCCGTCGGAAAATTCCGACGGATTTCCGACGGAATGAGTTACCCCGACTAAAATTGAAACCACGTGTACTGAACCCCTCGGCAAAAACTGAACGCCTCAGATAAAACTTAATCCGTCGGAAATCCGTCGAAAATTTCTGACGGATTAAGTTACTCCGGCTAAATCAAATGTCTAAGTTTTTTTTTTGATTTTCGGATTTGTTACACATAGTAAATCAAATGTCTAAGTTTCTAGTTCCACATAATTAATATATTACACATTACACTTCAAATACAAGTACATATTTTACAATGCAAAGTTTATAATTAAAACTACTCCGAATCTGATGATGAGTAATCTGATTCTGCTGAATCGAAAGTTTCACCAAATTCGTCAAATTCTTCCTCTGAATCCTCAAATACCCGATCATCGGCATGTACGGTGAAATCAACAACAAGGTCGACCTCAAGGGAGTGGTCAATCGAACCTAAACCAACAGAGTTTTGCTGGAGGGGTTCATGATCGGACATCCCATGAACCCTACCTCTCGGGTTATCGATGTGACTGTAATCCACGGGTCTTGCTTGTTTGTCACTCGAGGATAGGGAATATAGCATACCTACACCATGTAATAAATTCATATAACAATTTAGACACGGTAATGCAAAAATATAAACTAACAAATAAATTAACAGAAAAGAATAAAACTAACCTAGTCTGCTTGTGAAGCAAGTACGAATGGCTCGTATTTCTGGAGTCACCTTCTCCTATGTAATGATGTAACACCAAATTGGTCGTGTCGCACACCGCTTCCTACTAATGGGTCGTTTCAGTTGCATAAAAATGCAACGCATTTCAAACCGAGCATTCCCGGATACTGAACATCGAAAATCTCACGTACGACACCATAGTATATAAGATCACCGGACTGAGTAGATACACCGTAATCTGAAGTTGTCGCACTCCTATCATCCCGAAGAATCTTAAAAGCGTACCCCCGTGTGCTATACATAACATGTGACTGCACGTTTGCTAGTGGAAAGCGCGAAATTTCTTCTAACCACGTGGGAAAGCTTTGTCCGTTAGCCTTCTCTGTCGTCACATGCAAGAATAAATTAATAATGAGTAAAAGAAATCATTCATTATATATGGAAGTTTAAACAAGGCAATTAAAATACTTACATAATCTCTTAACCAACATCCGAACTCTTCCTGTTTGAGCTCGATTAGCTCGTCCTCTGTTTTGTTCGGAAATGAAAAACGTGGATAAGCCATATACAAGCTGTGACATTGAAGCGATCATCACGTTAATATATATATATAAGCAAGGACCTAATAAGTAATTAAGAATTTGGTTCAATTTAATACCTCTCATATTCTTCAATTCCGTCGCAGTTTGTGAGAATATACATATGCAAATGATCCCGCTCCTGCGATGAAAGTCTCCGCTTCTTGCCTTTTCCACTAAGTCATCCAATCTCTAAGAATATATGAGGAACATCGACCGGATAGAAAGGTAGTACGCCTCCGTCATCATGTCGAGCTGCTCTACGACTCTTCGTTTTGACTTGTGATGGAAAGTAGAACTCGGCAAAATGTGAAGTTTCTTCATTGATACTCGGCAAAATGTGAACCCTCCACTCTGCTCAAATTTTTCACCTTTTTCTTTAGATGAAACATATACCATTCGAAATGATACATCCAACGGTACTGAACCGGGCCTCCAAGCTCTGCTTCTCAAGGGAGATGAATTGTTAGATGTTCCATAACATCAAAGAAGAAATGCGGAAATATCTTCTCCAAATTGCAAAGGATTACAAGTATATTATCCGCAAGATTGCAGATACCGTCTGATGT
The DNA here is from genome assembly GCA_002933915.1 of Eutrema heterophyllum. NCBI lineage: Eukaryota > Viridiplantae > Streptophyta > Magnoliopsida > Brassicales > Brassicaceae > Eutrema > Eutrema heterophyllum. The sequence goes on along the minus strand of PKMM01026500.1, from coordinate 250,768 downwards.
AAGAGAGCGAGAACATATATCTCGGAAAAAGGCACTAATCCCTGCAAAATATGGATAAAAAATGAATAATTAGATACTAAAATATATATTGTGTAAAATATTAACAAAATAATTTAATGATTGTACCTGCAATTGCTTCGTGGACATTACGTGGTAGAAGACATGCAAAGGCAAATGGAAGGAGGCGCTGCATCACCACATGGCAATCATGACTCTTCATCCCAGTAAACTTCTCTTCTCCGTGATCAACGCAGTTCTGAAGGTTAGATGCGTATCCGTCCGGGAAAATTGCTAATGGTCCACATAAGTACCGACCGCATGAAGAAATTATGCTGACAAGAAACATCAAACGCCTCAACACCTTGGTCCCATAACATTCACAACTCATAAATCAATGGCTGCAAAAACACATCAAGTGATCTCTTCGGATGCTCTGGTCCAGGAACGAGAATGCTAAGGAACAAGAACTCTCGTCTCATGCACAAAGATGGCGGCAAATTGTAAGGTGTTACAATTATTGGCCACAAAGAATATTGTCTGACGTGCTTCCCAAAAGGGTTGAAACCATCGGTACATAATCCAAGGTATACATTTTTCGCCTCATACGCAAAGCTGGGATACATAGATTGAAAATGTTTTCATGCTCCTACGTCTGACGGATGGGCGATTTCTCCATCTGTTGTATGCTCTGCATGCCATCTCATTGTTCCCGATGTGCGCTCTGACTGATATAACCTCTTCAATCTCTCTGTTAACGGCAAATACCACATCCGTTTATATGGCACTGACACTCTTCCGCCTGTTTCCTTATACCGAGGTTTGCGACAAAAACGGCATGTCAAACGGTCTGCGTCCTCTCTCCAGTAGAGCATACAGTTGTCAATGCATACATCTATCATCTGATACGGCAATCCTAGACCATGAACAAGTTTCTGTATCTCATAGTATGATGTCGGTGCAAGATTATCTTCTGGCAAAATGTCTTTCACAAAATAAGCGATTGCATCCACGCAATCCTCACTCAAATTGAAATCCGCCTTTATACCCATCATCCTAGTTGCAATTGATAAAGGGGAATGTCCACCTCTACACCCATCATATAACGGATGTTTAGCAGCGTCTAACATATCAAAGAATCTTCGAGTTTCTAAGTTAGGTTCTTCTCTTCTATCTCCATACTCAGCAACCGATGGTATACTTTCACGAAATGCATCGTTCACCATCTGAACATGACCTACGGTACTTTCTACTTCCATTGCAGGTTCTTCTAATCTAGTGTTATCCCCAATATATTGTTCACTAGTACTAGCATAATTATCCACCATTGTATCATTTTCTCCGTGACAATACCAAATCTTGTAACCCGGCATAAACCCATGACAATACATGTGTGACCATACTTCATCTATCACGATTAATCTACAATTCCCACAATTGGTACAAGGGCAGTAGATTTTACCGGTTTTTTTGCTTTCTTATGCGTACCCGCAAATGCCATGAATTCCTGCAGACCTTCTTTGAATTCCTCCGTAACTAGGCCCGTGTCCGGAATTTGATGAGGCTTGTCCATCCATGATCGAAAATAATTATAAGGATCTGAAGAAGACATTTTCGTAAGGAATTAGATAAGAGAGGTTTTTTTTTGTTGTTGTGATTGTAAATGAGAGGGTGGATACGTTTTTATAAGGAAAATTGTGCGTGTTTTCCGACGGATACAACGTAGATATTATCGATGTCGGCAAGATGTCGGCGAGGTCAACATCTGACAAGGCGGGTCCGGTGAAGATGAGTTTAGGTTCGATGGCTAATCAGGGTCAGCCCCAACAACAACAAGCGCAAGGGCAACATGTATTTTCCGGTGGTGGAATGGCTGCATCGCCGTTTATGCTAGGGAACCAATACCATTCAGTTTATGTAACCGGAATGTTGGGGAATCCATTTTTAGCAGCAGCAGCCGGAGGAGGTTACATGTATCCGATGGTAGCGAGTGCTCTAACCCATGGTGGGTTGAGCCATGATTTGTTGCAGTCAAGTCAGATGGGTGGTATTGGTATGCCAGGCGTTGGTGCTGGTCTATCAGTTTTGGGATCTTACTTTAGAGGTCTGAGTCTGCCTAATACTTATCCTGATTCGGATACCAGGAAAAGAGAGAATGGTAAAGATTCGGATGTTGGCGGCTCGTTTCTTGGCTACTCAAACTATTCATGGTACGCTCTCGCTGTAACCTCTTGTGTTTTATAGCAACGCATGTGCTCATATTGTCTTTGGATAAGCATATGTTGCATGATTCATAGTAGGAGCGTAGGTATTTGGCTTAATGGATAGATATAATGGGTTACGACTTTGTGGTAGTAATCGGAATATCAGCTGACATGATGACTCTCTAGATATGCATTTGTTACAAATAATTTAAAACACTGAGAAATAAGGGGAGCTAGCCTCTTCAGATTTCATCTCTTGATTTACTTCATCCGTTTGGGCTTTAGTTTGGATTTTACTGTTTCTTCTTAACCTAAATAATATTTCGTGCTCTTAGATGTTCAAAAACTCTTAATGCGACTGAGTCTTTCATATTCTTCATTATGACATGAGACTGATAACCCAAGGTATGCAAACCACTTAATTAAATATTATACAGTCATTTTCTCAACAACTAAACAAAGTTAGGGAGAAAAAATAATATGTGATAAACTAAATAAGTTAAAAAATACATCTTTAAAAAAAAAAGCACCTAAAAAATTTTAAATAAAAATATCTGCGCGCGGAGACTCACCTACTTTGATTATAAAAGATGAAAGAGTGAGAGAGAGAGAGATTGGTGAAGAAAGTATGGTGTCATTGCTATAAATGCCTCCTCCGGAAGAAACATTGAATGATGTCTATCATTTTCGGGTAATGCTAAATACAAGTCTCTTACATGAAAAAACATGCCAAATACAACCATAATGTTTTGTTAGTTGCAAATTAACATGTTTTTTCTTCTCTAAACTCTAAAAAAATCATAATATAAATCCACAAACCTATAAAACCACGCGTATTAATATTTCTTTTATTTTGAAGAGTCCATCGTTTGAATAAATTTAAAGGGTTGAATTTTACTCTAAAAAAAAAGAAACTACTCCTAGAGTCGTATTTAGATATGGCATGGAACATGCTAAGAAATCATTTTTAATAACTAAGCGGTGATGATCTATTGGTTAATAGGTTCATTTTTCTTCTTAGAGAGAGTTCGAACCCTGCTATTGCGCTATTCGTAGACGTTTTTAGTGGCAATAAGACCCATGTTTTTGTAAACATAGGGCCATAGGGGTTTAGTATGGGTTTTGGATTGAGTAATTTTTTTGGTTAACAAAAAAAAAATCATTTTTAATATACATTTGGGAGGAAACGAATTACATTACATTTGGTAATGATTTTGCAAAATTAAGTGTAATGTTTATGTTTTCTGTTCAAACAATAACATACTAATAGAAACAAATTAAGAAACATACATGCCTAGAAGTAGAAACAGATCCCAAACATAAAAATAAAACAAATAATTAGTACGTAGCATGAATTTGATAGTAGACAGGTTACAGTAAGCACTGATTTGTGATGATATGCAAAGTTATGAGTAACGTATTCGAATTTAAACAACATCATACAACATGATTCATACTCACGGAAAAAGAAGAAACATTTAATTTAGTGGTCTAGATTGTTTCAATCAGTAAAACTTCTCGAATTTTAATAAGAAAACTCCGTTTCAAGTAATATAATCGTAACATTGTAGATAAAAGAATACATTCGGAAAAAAGATATATACCAAGAATCAGACACTAAATACATTATAACATTAACAAACTAAATAATAATCTATTACTAATAAAAGTTGATGCTATATAGGCCTCTAAAACTGTTCACATAGAATTTTAAACAATCAATTTTATTGGTTCACAACACCCTTCAAAATTTAGAAAGTTTCTGAATTATAATATTATTATTAATAAAAATATAAAAGATAAGGAAATTATGTATAAAAATTCTTTTAACAACAAAAAAACCAACATGATATTAAATTAAGAAAATTTGTTAATTCAAAATAGTGATCTCAATTATATAAATAATTAAGAATAAATATAAAAGTAAAATCTTTTTACATGTGTGTATACACACACGTTTAGAGAGCACTTTGTTTCTTATGATAGAATAATTTTACCATCATTTTTGTTACAAAAAGACTTATTATCTATAAATATATATATATATATGCTACTTATAAAAGGTGAAGTTACTTGATTTTAAGGCTTTCCACATAGGATTTTAATTAACCAATATTTATAATCTACATTAGCATCTAAATTTGTGCACATGTCCGTAAAAATTTCCACGCGATTTCATGGAATAGATAGTGCGGAAATGATCGAATAAATTACATTTTTATATTCGACTTGGGATTGCCATAGATCACTGTAGTAATTCTTTGTTTTGAGTTGTTCTATTTGTTATTCATTTTTCTAAATTTTTATGTAAGTTGTATTGATTTTGTCTACTTATATGTCTTTTTTATCAAAGTTATGCTCTAATGGAATAAAAAATAAATAAAGAACGTCATGAAAAAGAATTCACCCATGTATTGAGAAAGATGACTACAATGAATCTTATACTAATAAAAGTTAATGCTAAATGCATCTAAAGGTGTTCACATAGGATTTTAAACATTCAATTTTATTGGTCCACGTCAATATTCAAAATTAAGAGAGTTTCCAATAACTAATATTATTGTTAGTAAAAACATTAAATATAAGAAAAGTATTTATAAAATTTTCATTAACAACAAAAAAATCAACATGATATTAAATTAGAAAATTTTCTTAATTTAAAATAGTGGTCTCAATTATACAAATAACTAATAATAAATATAATAGTAAAATCTTTTTTATATGTGTGTATACTCACACGTTTAGAGAGTGCTTTTTATTATGATGAAATCATTGTAGGATTGGTTAACGGTTTCCTTGAGATGGGGGTCTTTGATCAACAGTTGAATATGACAAATATCTGTCTAATCCCGAAGACAGAGAGATAATACCCTATAAGTACTAAAGCAGTTGTCGTAGTATATGTAGGGGTCGAACACAAGAACTCAAGAAAGTCACACAATAGATTATATAGACTCGAATTAGGCTAAACCAAACAATGTAATTAAATGCGAGTGCGTAAATTAAACAAGTTGTAAGTCAATTGGAAAGAAGATAGGCTCAGGGTATTTCTCAGGAATTCAATGAATGTAGATAAACTAACTAACAAGATTCAGATTTAACGCGGTTCTTGAACTCAAATCACTAAATTATAGCTAACCAACTCTCGTTGCGAAAACTATATAAGTCTAAATCCTAAAATTCCAAATCTCTTTGCGAATCCTAAAGTCTAAACTAGCTTTTAGTTCAAGTTTGATTTGTTCACAAAACAACTAAACCAAATCTCTTTGCGAATAGTTATTTTGCTCACCCTAAATTCTATCAGGTAATTAATCGCACTCTCGTGCCTAACCAATTATCCTAAGATCTAAGTTCTAGGTGATCAGTCTAGAATTAGCTATGAGAACAACCTATGGTGAAGAACTAATTCAGATGGTGAATCCTAATTAACTAATTAACCTAACATTCAGAGAAAATCCTTATGAGAACCCTGAACCTAAAAGTTGATCTACTCATACATGGAGATTGAAACAAACAACATGATTGAATAGATCATCAAATCAAATAAATAGAAGAGAGTAAAACAAGGGTTCGAAATCTTCTCTCAGGCGAACAGAGTTTCAGACTTGTCTCCCTCCAAAGCTCTCTCACAGAAAACTGAGTAAAATAAAGCTTAATTAGAACGTCCTAGCCAAAGTGGTTTAAAAACCTAAGTTAAACTCTTAAAACACGTTTTGGGCTAAATTGTAAATAATAAAGTCTTCTGGGCAATTTTGCAATTCTTCAACTCTTCATAAAAGTCGCGACTCGTGTCTTGCTGCAGTGAGTATCGACCGATACTAGTAAGTATCGATCGATACTGAAGCTTCAAATCGGGTACTCAGCTACACGAACTTCTGTTTTACTCCAAAATGCTCCAGAAAGCTCCAATATCCCCAATTATGCTCCAAACGTGCTAAAACCTGTAAAAGACTCTAAAACACTACAAAATAGTAGAAATATTCTATAAAACGGACTTATATCATGGCTTAAAAGGGGTAAAAACCATGATATATCAACTCCCCCAGACTTAGCCTTTGCTTGCCCTCAAGCAAATAGAAGACTAAACCAGAGAAAAAGGTTTGAAAACACGGAGACTCACTTGTTCTTGAAACACTGCAATGACCATTTTCCCAAGCACCCAAATGTCACCTAACCAGTTCCAAGACTAACCACCATGTACTTCTCCTTAGGCATTCGCAGCTTCCCCAGACTACACACATTATTTCGCAGCTTCATTCAATTAAACCCATTATCGCCAGTTTCATCGATGTGATTAATACCAAGAACCTTCTAGATTCTTTCCCATACAATATCATGACAAGGAACCACCCAATTTTACACTTTTTGTATCACTTTCTCTCCCCCAGACTTATTTCTTATTTTATTCTCTTTTTTTTTTAGATTCGTACCTATACATAAAGGTATGAGACGCGAGTATTGATGGTGTTTGCCACCGAATCTCCGGTTCTTCCCTCTCAATGTATCAAAGGGTGTAGGCGAATAATGGCATCATAGGAAAATTCTAGCCTCGCTTCCAACCTTTGTGTGATCATTCCTCACCAAGTAGAATAATGGGATCGCTGGAAACATTCTTAACCCTCTACTTAGGAGAAAATCATCTCATCTTTCCATGCACTTATTTATTAATTAACAGAAGGGGGGAGAGATACTATTACTTTTAAACATATGGGTTCCTTTGTCAGATATGAATGAGGAATCAAGCTCTATAAATATTAACCACGTCGATGAAGTGCAGAAATTTGGCTCAGGCTTTAAAAAAACTCTGCTGGAAACATGTTTGTCTTCTAGTTAACTGGTCAGCCTTTGGATTTTTCATTAGTCGATCTGTAACTGATTCTGTAACAGTGGTCACTTAGAAGCAAAGTCAGAACAAAAGAGTCAAGAACACGATCATAGTCTCCAACAAAGTTTGACTCAATAAAACGACAAATGACTCAAAAACAACTGACTCTAAGAAAAACAAACACAATGTCAGCGACTACCTCCCCCAGACTTGAACAACACTGTCCCCAGTGTTATCTAGTCTAGAGTCAGTAAAAGAAACATAACAGTCGAGTTAAAACGTGAAAATCAGAGAAGTTACCGAATTGGGGTAGGGGTGTCGACCGACACACAGCACTGGTATCGAGCGATACCAGGCTTAGGCCGACACAGAAACTTATTCTCATCGTCAATGATGCATGTGGTGTCGATCGATACTAGGTGGTATCGGTCGATACCGATCCTCTGTAACTGATTCACGCAAAACACAAGACACAAAACATAAAACCAAAAAACAAAAACAAAAACAAAAACAAAAGACTTCTATACAGACTTACCAGTGGGTTGCCTCCCACCAAGCGCTTGTTTAACGTCACGAGATTGGCTTTGCTCAGGTGATTAGTCAGCGCGAGGTTAAGAACTCACTCCCATGCAAGTTCTACAACTAGACACTTGCAGACTCAGAGTTCTACTCAACATGCTCTCTATAGCCTCTTTTCCTTTCTCTTTCAGCTCCGGGGTAAGAATGACTCTAGCCTTGGAGAATGGTTTTGAGTTTCCTTTGCACTTCACCTTGTACTCAATCGAGTCCCCATCACACTTCTGAGAGATTAAAGTCATAGAGGGAGCACCTTTTACTCCTTTGCTCTTTACCTTCTTCTTTGTCTTAGCTGTTTTGACGTCTTTCTTGGTGATGACAGAAGGACTATCTAGAATATCCATAACAGTTGGCACGTCAGAAGGTTCTTCCAAAGGATCAGCTACCAACGTCTCTCCTGTGACAACAGCGATGCAAGAGACACGCGTGGTAGCTCCTCTAGTAGGAATGGCTTTGTATTACACCCCCTTGTCAATGTATGAGAACGAGATTCTCTTGCTGGGTGTGTCCATAATGGCACCAATCGTAGCCATAAACGGTTTTCCAAGAATCAACTACGTACTAGATTTTGCACTCATCTCCACAATCTGAAAATCAGTAGGAACCAGACAATCTCCTACTTCAACCATCAAATCAGGGATTGTACCGTATGGAAGTGAGGTGGAACAGTTCGCAAATGTGAGAGATGTCTTGGGAGATCGAATATCAGCTTCCAATCTCTCTGCAATTGCCCTTGACATGACATTGACGCTAGCCCCCGAGTCAACGATAGACTCTTTGAATTTAACTCCAGAGATAGAGCATGGAACTGAGAATATTCTTGGGTCTTCCCTCTTAATCAGCTGTTTCATCAGAGGTGGTGTACTTCTGGCTTTGATAAAGAGTGCCTTGATCTCTTCCTCAGTTTCTCTGCAATTTCGGAAGTAACACTCCAAAGGACGATTTTCAAAAGCTTCTTCAAAATATATAGTGTGGGGAATCCTCCTGACCATCTTTTCAAAAGCGAGCAACTTCTCTGCAGTAATAGGGTTCATGAGATGTCTAGGTGGTCGAGGATATGGCACCTTAGGTTTGTAGACCCTCTCTGGCGTCACATCAGGTGTCTTCTCGACTGTAGGGTCAGTGTCGATCGATACAGGGTGGGTATCGATCGACACACGAGGGCTTGAGATGTCCCGTGAAAGTATATGCACTGGTGTCGATCGACACTGTCTGGTGTCAGTCGATGCTTGTAGTTTCGAAACGTCTTTGGCAGATCCTTGGACGGGTATCGACCGATGCTGGGTGGTATCGATCGATACTGGGGCGATTTCGGGAGCCTCATCGTCGTCATCTTCAGCGAGATCGACCAGAATCTTTGCAGTTAGGCGAATTTTCACTCCTGGATCGACCTCTTCATCACTTCTTAAGGTGATTGCATTGACGTATTCCCTTGGATTCACTGTTTTCCCTGGAATAAAACCTTCTTGCCTTTTCACAGCTGCTGCAGTCTGAGCGACCTGAGTTTCCAGCCTCTTTTGGTGAATGCTAAGAGCTTCAATCTTTCCATTTAGGTCTGCGTACATAGCATCCATCTTCCCATTAAAATCTACTGTCATCTTCTGCTGTCCCTCAAGAAGCTGTTCAAACATGGATTCAACCTTGTTCTCTAGAGACTTGAGAGGAGCAAGCTGGTAATTGTTGGTGAAGTTTCGGTTGTTGTTTTGTTGGTATTGATATATCTGACTTTGAAAACCAGCACCACCAATGTAGTTAACATCTTCCACTTCCAAGATTTGTGCTTATTAGTTTGCTTTTTGATTTGTAAATTAAATTAAAAATTTGAATTGATTAAAGTAGCTAAGGAAGCAAAATAGTTTTTTACTTTCTTGCTTTTTTTGTTTTCTATGAAAAAAAATATAACGAGAATGAAACTCAATAAGAAGAAAAAACTTATTCACTCTAATTGGAAGAAGTAAGGTATAATCATTAAAAACTCATTTAAAAGTTACCACAACCAATATACTACCAAACAAAAGTCTGGTATTTACCTCTTAAAGATAAAACTAACAAAGAAGAAGCAAGTGGGCCAGTGGTTGCCACACCTTTACTGCCATCTTACCGGTGTCGAGTTCGACTCCACATGCCCTCCATGTGTGGGGATATTTGGCTATTGGGCTGGCCTGTTGTGGCCCAAAATGATGGAAAAAAAAAGATAAAACTGACAAAAATATATATTTAATTCATCGATCTTTTGTGATTTTAAATTAGTTTCAAAATTCATTTCATATTCATCTATTGTCTTGGTTTCAAAATTAAAGTTGTCATGAATCTGAAAGCAAGAATTGGGTTTATTAGTTTGTTTTTCAATTTGGTATACTAAATAATAAATTTGTATTGGTTAGCTAAGGAAAGAGATTAACTTTTAACTTTTTTTTTTT